>JAIFZK010000010.1:2707500-3240000 GCA_027481765.1 Tenualosa thibaudeaui | reverse complement strand
TAAGAAGTGGACGTGACTTTTGTTTGTTCTTTGATTTCACCCATTAAATACCTCCTCGGTTTCATCTACCTCTGCCTGCGTCCGTCTGTGTCTGACAACAGTGCAATGTAATTGTATATTTCAGCCTCTACTGGCATCTTGAACTTGTAATTTATGCCTATAGTCAGAGTGTGTCAGTAACACAAATTTGTGGTCTAGTGACTTTCATCTGTCTTGGTAATCAGGTAATCAGAGGCTTGCGAGGACATAAAAGAAAACGTGTTTGAAAAATCTGCCCCACAGTACAAACTAATTAGTGTGTAAATGTTACTTAGGTTCATCAAATAACTGTCCTGTAATTACAAGAATTTATAACTACAAATTATACAAATAATATATAACATTGTTATAAAAGACCATTTGAGAAAGTTCTATAATGTTCTTTCCTTCACACCATCACAATGGCTCAGAGGAAAGTACTCTTTGTAACTAAAAAAAAAAAATCAATATTTAATTTGACATGGCTTCAGAAAAGAAAAAAAATGAACATAAGTTTTTGTCTCCTGGACGATGCATTTAAAAATCCTAAGTGGGAGCAATGTTGTGCACTTTCCTGTGCCTCTAAAGTGCTGGGGAAAATTAGCCTTACTCTAAGCTTAACTAGTGGCAGAATGGAGAAATGGCCATAAAAGAAAAATACAGAGTAAATTCTTTCTAGAGCAAGTTTTGGATGATTAGGTGTTCACACGTTGAATTGGTAGCACTATCACATCAGCTGTGTTGGATGTGATTTGAGCGATTTCAACCGAAAAAATGATAAAATGGCAGCGTATTGGGCATGTTGTATAAAAAATAAAATGCTTGTTTTTAAACCCAAGCTGAAAATATGTGTGAGTAGAGGGTTCCAGGTAGCCTGAGGCATTGTTTCACTTTGTGCGAACCCTAGCAATTGGCATGTGCTCCATGTTGGACAGAGACTTTCTCCTTCAACCAATCACTACTGTTTGGTCATGATGTATGTTCTGATGATGTACGTGCTGGAGTGCTGGAGCGCTGGATTGTTTGAATTCAGCGTTATCATTTTCAGCCCTCCGTCTGCTCGCTGATTGGCCCGTCCCAGCTCAGAGACAATGGGAACTGCAGTGGTGGAGCAATGACAAATTGAGCAGAAGCACTAGGTGGCGCTAGCCGGGCTAGAGGATTCCTACAGACAAACCGAAATGTCCCTAACTCTGCAAGTGTACAGACATATTCTATAGAGGGCTTTTTATAAAGCCAGTACATTACCTGAAGTTGTCTTGCTGTCAATGCCATCTTGAGGTAAACGTCCTGAAAAAAAGATGACAAACACTCTTTGTGAATGTTGGCACATGAAAGTTTTTCAATGGAAATACATACAACAGCAAATTCTAAGTGAGAATGGAATTTTGAAATGTCACCTGATGTCTCTTGTGCATGTTGTTGCCGGAAGAAGCTCTGTACACGTGTGTGCATAGAGCAACTACTGCAAGATAGCTAAGGATCTTTTAGAAGTGGAGTATGCTGGATTTGACTTAAGACGGCCGCTTGTATTTATTCTAACTTGAATATACAGAGGACTTACAAGAAGAAGACTAACGAAGAAGAGAGATAGGTCAGGCTTTGACGCTGACAGCAACAGCTGATGATTATGTAGCACTTAACTCTCGCACACAAAATTCCATATTCCCATTGACTTTGGATAGGACAAATACCTGTGCAATCCAGCTCATGTCCCGCCCCGTAGGACAACTTCCTGGTCTTGAAAATGAACAGAAAAAAAAAAACAGAAAATGAATAGACCCACCTCTCCACTCACATTATGCCTCAGTGGTCCACATACAGGCACTGTGATTCACTATGAGATGAAACACAGTCCCAAGCCCCTGAGACTGGCAGTAGGAGACACCTAGAGAGAGGAGAGACAGGCAGAAAGAGAGAGAGAGAGAGAAAGAAAGAGACAGGCTCCCATTTGATATATGATAAACGGTCATCACTCTGAGAGGTTTAGTTCTGCATGACAATTTTGTCTTTTGAGGATGGAGGCCTTTCGCATGTGCAGTTGGCATGCTGGAGAACACTCCGGACGTCCACCCTGTCCTCTCCATCACCCCTAGCTCAGCGCTTTGTAGGCGTCTCATATATAAAATCCACTTTACATTACAACTTAAAAATGGAAAGGCTTTTCTCTCTGTCTTAAAGTAGGGCTGATCCAAGAGATGGCACATAAAAGCACTTACTCAAATAGAGCAGAACTCAGACTGAATGTAAAAGAGTGTGGGGATAAAACAAAACTTTTCTTTCCTGTATTCTCAAAAGGAGCATGCTATGAAAACTAATGTTTGGGGAGGGAATGTTGGATGTGAAACACACATTTAAAGTTGAAATACGAAACTAGTTCTTTGTTTTCAGAGGCTGCAGTGTGTTCCACCCCGCTGGTGCAGGGCAGGTGGCCAAATTTTTATTCCTGAAGGGTCTGGGGAAATAAAACAAATAAAATGGTCTAACTATTTCAACCAACCAAATAAGTAAGTAATGTAAGTAAGTAAGTAAGCAAGTAAGTGTCAATAAATAAATCTGTCCTCCTGGCCTTGTAACTTGTACTTGTAACTCACCTTCTTGTCTTGTGAAATATGAATGACACCAGAGTAAAATACACAAGGGCCTCTAACAGCAGTTTCATACAAAATGCATCAAAAACTCACAAACATCAGTGCACTACATCCTCACAAGAATGATAAAAACACCCTCTTGACAAACAAATCTGCACTACATGGTGAAGAGGATCTAACACTTCAGCTTTTACAGTATATATTAAAGTAGAACTCCTGTCTTTCATTATACATGACATTTCTGTTCATGTGTGTTTTTATTATCCTAATTTATGTGAACTTTTAAAAAGACATTGAAATGCTACTCAGAGTTTAAAACAAATGTTAGGGTGTGAAGATCAGAGGAATCAGATCAATGTCAAAATTTGCTGCCCAGTGTAGCATCCCTCTACTTTTCCACTGTTTTCATTCTTCCTTTCACCAGGGTCCATCTTCTTGTCTGCTTGCTGTTGCGGGACACTCAGAGAGGCCTGGGGGGTTGTGCATGGCTGAGAATAAAGGTTGCTTGATTAAAAACTTGTCAGCAGGATGAAGCAGTGGGAGGGGAGGCAGCCTCCCCGTTTGTGTCCCAGCCTGTCCCCGCCAACCCTACCCTGTCTCATCTCACCCCACCGAACTCCCACCTCCACAGCCCCACAGCTTGACACTGTCCAACAAACCCCACCACCAGCACCGCCATCACCCCACACACACACACCACACACCCCTTCTCCAGGGTGGCCCGCCATCATCGCAGTCAGCCAGCACTTCCTGGAGAGGAGAGGTCCAGACATTAAATTGTGATTTATTCCTCCAATATCCCCCCAGGTCACTGGAACCACAGGCAAGGTCAGCCCGTTAAAAAACAGCTGCCCGCTGAGACTTTTTAATGCTGTCTGATTCACAGAGAGTGCCTCCAGCCCAAATCTTCCTCTTTCTTTCTTTCGTTCCTTCTTCTTCCCTCCCTCTAACTCTTTCTCTCTCTCTCTCTCTCTCTCACACACACACACACACACACTCACTCTCACTCTCTCTCTCCCCAGTGTGCCATACGGGATGTAATCCTGCCTCTTAGCAATTGTTCCGTCTCTCTCTCTCTAGCCTTGTGTGTGCTGTTAGCATGTCGATGCATAGCATGTCTCCCAGGCTTGTGTGACCACATCCCTTGCAGAGAGCTGGTGAGAGCAAAGGGAAAAGAAAAAGAAAAAAAGAAAAAGAAAAAGATCCTTTTCTCTCCCAGCCCCTGAGCACTTCACTGTGTCTCCCCTGAGGACTCACAGCAGTGTGTCCAACATGCAAGGGACATTTGACAAGGCTTGCGGCGTTCCAGAATCCACATCCATTTGCCTGTTGCTGCCTACATTTAGATAGTGTTGTAAATGTCACTGAGAGGCCACCTGATGAATACTAAACTCTCTAGTATTCTACCATAGTATGCATTCATAAAGAAAGCCTCTAATTACACTTTCCCTAAGGGTGAATAAATTAAGACATTCTCTTTCTCTCTGTCTCTCTCTCTCAATGAGAACTGAGACATGTCACAAGCCCGGGGGCCAGTATTGTTTCCACGTACATGGCGTGGCTGTGGGTCACTCAGGCCTGTTTGCCAGAGAGTGTGCGATGTTGGAGGATGAGATAAATGGCCACCTTTCTGCCAGCTGGTGGGGGGCCCTTCACTGAATGTATATAATTAAGCTGGGGCGAGCGCACAGCCATTATTTAGCTGTCAGAGTGTCATTTCCAAATGGATGAAAGGGAGAAAGAGAGAGAGAGAGAGGGGAATGATTAGCAACATCATCACCAGTCTTCTGTCACAAGCACACACACACTCACACACTGGACGGTGGTCGCATTGGATCAATGTTCGGCACATTTGAATATCCACAAAAGCACATACAGGCACATCCTTAGAGGCAGATGTGCCTTTTACATGAATGCTGCAGGCAACAGGTTTCAAAGAATGAAATTAATTCTTGCATCTTGTGCTATGAACTTGATGAACTTGAAGTTTGATTTGGTAAGCCAAATCTAATCTGACAAAAAAGTTTTATTCATCAAAATAAATCTGCAATCTTTGTGATGCTTTACCAGGCACAGGGCATAGGCAGAGAGGCAAAAAAGATTTTTATTTGGTCTTCTCCTTTGGCCATCTTTTTTTCTAATAGCATTTAGATCAGATTTTGCCACACAGATTACAATGTCCAAAGCTTCTGAGCACTAGTATATGAGTGCAGTAAAGTGAGTGAATGGTTGCTACTGCTCAGGTGGGATGTGAGTCAGACCATTCAAAATTCATACAAGTCATGGTTAAATGACATGAGATTCACAGAATCGCAAAATTACATGGATTGTGATGTGGCCTTTGTTAAGCAGGCAGTATATTGATTGTAATCTTTTCCATTTTGTCAGGCTTGCACATTGAATGAACATGGGCTTTCAATGTACTGAACAATAGAACATGGACTGTGCACTTCAACATCAGGGTTGTACTCATATATTTATCTTTGGTACATTGTACAAGACTGCCAGGCTGTACATTTACAGTACAAAAGTGCCATACAGCTGAGACTGTATTGTTGAGCAAGAGGTCAGTATTCAGACTAGATATGCTGTGACAGACTGACTTTGTAAACCCATTGTATGCCACCCCACTTCACCTTAGATCCACTATAGAGCTATCCTCACATACATGTCTGATCACACCTACACACTAAAGCTGTCATTTCATATCAGAGCTAAATGTCACAGAAGAAGCATAAGGCAAAGGAATGATGCAGACACACTCTCAATTTCTCTCTCTCTCTTTCACTCTCTCTCTCTCTTTCTCTCCATTACCCACAGACAGATTCACAAAAACACACACAGACAGACAGACAGACAAGCACATGGACAGCAATTGTTTTATCACAATGATTCACACATCCCTCCTGAAAAAAATGACACTGTGCACCACATCTTGCTGGCACAAGGCATGTGTTAGTAACAGTGTTGGGTTGGTCTCGGTCCAAAGCCACCCAGCACCATCGCCTCCTACCCATCTACCGCCCGCCGCTTGCTCTGAATGGCTCCCTCCGTGCTGGCCACTCTCTGCAGACTGCAGTGTTTACATACACCTGGGCAATGTTTCCCGTTCAGCGCCTCTAAATGGCCATGAAAGGCAACTCCCAGCAGCCAAACATCCCCCGCTCGGCGGCTACAGAACGAACACCGGAGCGATAATAACAAACCATGCCTGACAATCCTATTAGCCCATCTTTAATTATTTATCCATGTTTGTGTGGATTGCCAACCCCTGGAGAGGAATTAAAAAGTTAACAAGCGGCCTGAAAGCCAATGTCTCCTGCAAAGCACTGCCCACCCTCTCTCTCTATCTCACACACACACACACACATAGATAAACACACACACGCACACATGCATGTACACACACAAAGACAGACAGACAGACAGACACACAGACACACACACACACACACACATATTTAACCACAACACAAAGTAATCTTTTGTAATTACACACAGTGTTGTTGTGATAAAAGTGATGAATGATGAATAGAGGACACTGTTGTCTGGAGACGGCGGCAGGTCTGCGAAATCAGAAGAATCACACATGATAATCACACTGACACACAGCGGCCCACTCACAGTATCTCCTATTCATGGCGCGAGACACAGCAGTTTTGTGTGCTCCCACAGGAAGGCTTGGGAGCGGCAAATGAGCAGGTCAGATGTACACTGTGGAGACTTCTGCAAGTGGTGCTTCCAGTGATTTGAATGTTCTTCAAACAGAACAGGTTTGTTTTTGTTTTTGCATCGCGTCAATGTCACTCCGGTAACTGCAAAAATTTGCTTAAATGCTCAGTGGAGTTCTTTTCTGACAAACACTTGGAGCCATCGATTTCCAAATAATCAGCTCCATACATGTCTGCGTCAGCGTACGCACTCTACATGTGAAGTGTGTTCTTTTCTTTATATTTCTGATTGATTGAAGCATGTTTGTGGAAACACATCAGGGAGTAGTATCTCTTTCATGTTTCTCCGGTTGGTTTCTGAGCCGGCATTACAGATGCCTTTGGGGACCTGGAAGACGTGCTTTAAATAATTATACTGTGTCTGAATTTTCCACCATTTAAAATAAAAAGCTCTGTTTTAGGCACAGTGTGTGCTTAACTAGCTCAATTAGTGCAATTTTACTTGGGCCACAACAATAGCTAATGTCCTGCTCTCCATGTAGATCCACAACCATCCAACACAAAGTGGTGTCATGCCAGTGTGGAGAGTATTGAGCTCACTGAGATAAGGCTGTTTATGACTTCCTGAATGTGATGGCCTCACTGTGAGTGCTACTCTGTGTGGGGATAAATTGATTGCACAAAGGTCAGTGTCAAACAATGAATGTCTAACATTGGCTGTGGTCAATAGGGTTGGCGGCTGACCGACCACACACAGCATTGAAGAAACACATACAGTATAGGCCTATTGTACACTCTGTATAATCTAAGATTAAACTGACACATATTACGCTCCTTGTAGTTAAATTGAAATACCAATTAATTGTATAATTTGTTTGTTTCCTCAAAAATTGATGAAATATAGGCTGATTTCACTAGAGAAATTGAGTTTGATTATTCACTTTAGAATAATCCCCCCCCCCCCCCCACACACACACACACACACCAGCCATTCCACTGCTAATAATTAATGCCTACTCAACCAGACCTATCTGTCTCTACCCATGCATGACGGCCTTTGCTCTGGGTGTCTTGCAGATACCAGCACACCTGGAGAGAGAGCCTTGACCCATAACTCCGTAACTTTGTGCAAAAGGTCTTGTGTCAGAGGCAAGCCTCCAAGACTTTCCAAAACATTGATCTGGCCAAAAACCTTGTTTATACATTGGTCTTGTTGTTACTGTTTAGAACAAAAACAGTGCAGACTGCTTAGATAGATAGATAGATAGATAGATAGATAGATAGATAGATAGATAGATAGATAGATAGATAGATAGATAGATAGATAGATAGATAGATAGATAGATAGATAGATAGATAGATAGATAGATAGATAGATAGATAGATAGATAGATAGATAGATAGATAGATGCAACATTAAATGACGGACAGGTAACTGTTAAGCTACATTGTTCACTTCTGACTAATTGGAACAGAAACAACTGAGCCCAAGCTTTCAGCAGAGAAAGGACAGAAATTTGCCTCAGTAAAACCTGTTAGAAACCAGAACAGAAGATACAATGTCAGTTTGACTAAATTTAATCAGTAGTGCAATATCTTATGATGTCAGTTTGCTTTTGTCTTCTCCTGTTGTAGGTGTTCTTCAGTTCTTCTGGCTTTTGCTCCCCATTCCTCACAAAGTGAATTCACCTGAAGGAGAGGCAAAAACATGACCTCTGCTGTAGGTCAGGTGAAAACATATCCTGCTATGGACCATCACCACAGAAACACAGAGGGAGCATCACCAGAGAAACCCCAATCAGCAGTCAGCGGGAGTGATCTGAATGTGCTGTCAGTAACTATGTCTCCATCCAAACACATTATCATCAGCTAACAGGAAAGCAATTCCCCTGTGCTGCAACCAAAATGGGTTCTGTTTCATGTTACGCAACCTACAGTCTGGGGACTGGTAAAGGTTAAGCTGCTAAAAAAAAACATGCATTCTTATACAACTGTTGTGGGAATACATGAATTGAAAGCTTTGTGTACGCAGTATATATTTGAATCATTTGAAGATGAAGACAAAGTAATTTTATGTCATGAGAGTTCACACTAATAATAGTGTTTTTATTGCACTGAAAACCCCAGATACACCAAAGGCATTAATAGGAAGTACATGGTGGATGAGGCACCAATGTTACTTTATATGCCCTCTACGAGGAAAGACACTAGTGGTGTGGTATGTGTGTGTGTGTACACTGCAGTAAAAATCTGTTGGTCAAATGCCAGAGGTTGTACTTGGGTTCTTGAAATCAGCCTTCACCTGCCATAGTCCCTGGTTTCCCCCTATGCAGAGGATGCTCTATGGGAAGAATAGCAAATAGATTTCTTCTGGACCCCCTGCTAAAGCCCTGCTCAATATCACACCCTGCAATCCTCCAGCACCACCATCCCCTTCTTTCCTTTACACCTCTCCTTCACTTCCGTATAACCTTTCACACTCCATCTCTCTCCAGCACCCCCTCCTCAACACACACACACACCCACACACAAACACACCTCCCATCTCTCCCCCTCTCTCTAGAGACATGCAGATCGAGTCAGTATGGCCCTGCTCGTCTTGGCAGGATTCAAGCTCCTCTCCCTCTCGACTGTGGCTCCTAGTGTCAGGCACTGCGGACTGGCCAGACTGGACGCTGTGGGGTGTGACCCTGATCTGGCAGGGGAAGGTGGATGGAGGGACAGTCAGGAGCTCAGCCATGACTGCCCATCTTCAAAGGAGGCTTCAAAAAAGGTGGTGGGGTTATGGGGTGGGGATGGAGGAAAGCAGGAGCATAATTTGTTTCCCTTAATTGGCTGTTCATCCTTCGCTTCTCCATCTCTTGTCTTAATGATTCAGACTTCTGTCAGTTCGACAGGACCACAGCATGGAGACGGAAAGAGTTGAGGTTGGGGGAGAGGGTAAAGTGGGTGGTGGTGGTGGTGGTGGTGGGGGGGGGGGGGGTGCAGGATGAAAAATGGCTGGAGCATTTACAGAGGTACAATAGAGGCACTTCTGCTCAAAGCTATTAGCATTGTTTCAGATGTGGTGAGGACTGCATGCTAAGAAGGAAACATATCACAGATGCAGACACTGAGAGAAAGAGAGAGAGAGTGAGAGAGAGAGAGAAAGAGAGAGTGAGAGTGAGTCAAGAGAAATGATCGATAGATTTGAGCATCCTCTTGCGTCTCCAATGCCACACTCCCACAATGCCTTTCTCTCCTCTCTGTCAATACAGGAACGCAAAGAATGGGCTTTAAATGGAAGAGCCAGACAGTGGGGAGAAATAATGAGACATGCCACCCCTTAGAGAGTTCCTCTTGTTTTATTTTTATCATCCTGTTAGTATTACAGGTTTTGCCCATTGCTTACATACTCAAACCCAATGCTTAGGCAAGGGCTAACAATGGGTTTGTAACGTACAGACTGACTGGTCTGATTGTACTGTAACGTACAGGCTGAGACCCAAAAGCAGATCCGTGGAAATATTTATTTACAATGTTCAAAAATACAAAAAGGGAAAAGCTCAGAAGATTGAAAACAAAAGGCGTAAGTAATCCAACAAGAATCCAAAACTGGGGTGCTGGCGGCGAAATTCTTTGATTAAATTTGGATCTAAAATATGCCGAGCCGGAACCCAGCACCCTCCTCAGGGCCGTAGCCCTCCCAGTCTACGAGGTACTGGAGTCCCCGGCCCCGGCGACGAACGTCCAAGAGTCTTTTGACCGTGTACGCCTCTGAACCATCAATGAGGCGGGGGGGTGGTGGGGAAGCAGGGGAAGGGTGCATGGGGCTGCAGACAAAGGGCTTAATACGGGAGATATGAAAAGTGGGGTGGATGCGGCATAAGGGTAGGGGAAGTTTGAGGCGGACAGCTGTGGGGCTGATGACTTTGGTGATGGGAAAGGGGCCGATGAACCGTGGGGAGAGCTTGCGGGATTCGACCTTCAGAGGCAAGTCTTGGGTGGACAACCACACCTGTTGACCCTGGCGATAAGGTGGAGCTCGGGTCCGACGTCTGTCGGCCTGGGTTTTCATCCGGGCAGCCGAACGGAGAAGGGTGGTGCGGGTTCGCCTCCAGGTCCGGAGACAGCGTCGGATGAACACCTCCGCAGATGGGACTCCGACCTCCTCCTCCTGGTCCGGGAACAGCGGGGGTTGGTAACCCAAGGAGCACTCGAAGGGGGACTTGCCTGTGGCGGAGGAGACGTGAGAGTTAATGGCATATTCCACCCAGGGCAGCTGTTGGCTCCAGGCGGACGGGTTCTGAGAAACCATGCAGCGCAGTACGGTCTCCAAAGACTGGTTAGCTCTCTTGGTTTGGCCATTGCTCTGCGGGTGAAAACCTGAAGACAGACAAACAGAAGCACCGAGCAGTTTGCAAAAGGCTTTCCAAAATGAGGAAGTGAACTGGGGGCCCCTATCTGAAACCACCTCTATGGGAAGACCATGGATTCGGAATACGTGCTGAATCATCAGTTGGGCGGTGTCTTTGGCTGAGGGAAGACCAGGCAGGGGAATAAAATGAACAGATTTAGAAAAACGATCAACAACAGTCAGGATTGTGGTGTTACCATCAGAGGGGGGCAAACCAGTAACGAAATCTAGGGAAATGTGAGAACAAGGTCTTCGGGGCACAGATAGGGGTTGTCCGGCTGGAGGTCTGTTTGAGGTCTTGCTCTGGGCGCATGTCGGACAAGACTGGACAAACCGGGTGATGTCGTCTTTCATCGACGGCCACCAGAATCGTCTCCCTATGAAGGCTTGGGTCCTACTGGATCCGGGGTGACAGGAGAACTGGGACGAGTGACCCCACTGCAGGACCTGCGGACGAACAGAACTAGGAACATAAAGACAGTTAGTGGGGCATTGACTAGGACCCGCCTTGTCTGCTTGGGCCGCAACAACGAGGGATTCAATGTCAAGACGGGCTGCCCTTACAACAAGGTGAGGCGGAATGATCGGTTCTGGGTCAGGGACCTCTTTGCATGAGGTGAACTGTTGGGAGAGGGCATCGGGTTTAGTATTTTTGTGGCCAGGGCGGTAGGAAAGGGTAAAGTTAAATCGGGAAAAGAAAAGAGACCAACGTGTTTGCCGAGGGTTTAGTCTCTTAGCCTGACTGATGTATTGTAAGTTTTTATGGTCTGTCCAGACGAGAAATGGTACTGAGGCGCCCTCCAACCAGTGCCTCCACTCTTCGAGGGCTAACTTGACACATGGGTGAATACGGTTATCGTTGGAAGAGCGTAGCACAGCTCCAACGCCCACCTCAGATGCGTCGACCTCCACGATAAACTGACGATCCGGATCAGGTTGGGTCAGGATAGGAGCCGAGGTGAACCTCCTCTTCAGTTCCCGGAAGGTTTTCTCTGCTTCGGATGACCAGGCGAACTTGGTCTTCGGGGAGGTCAGGGCAGTGAGTGGGACAGCGATGGTGCTAAAATTCCGCATGAAGCGTCGATAAAAGTTTCCGAATCCTAGGAAGCTTTGTAATCCTCGGCGGTTGGAGGGAGCAGGCCAATCCAAGACAGCTTTCACCTTCTGTTGATCCATGTGGATGGATCCCGGGGAGATGACGTGGCCAAGGAAAGATACGGTCTCTTGGTGGAATTCGCACTTCTCGGCTTTAACATAGAGCTGGTTGTCAAGGAGGCGTTTCAGGACAGCGCGTATGTGGGAGACATGCTCTGACAGGGATTTAGAAAAAATTAAAATGTCATCAAGGAATACAAAAACAAAACGATTTAACATGTCTCTAAGGATGTCGTTAACAAATGTCTGGAAAACGGCAGGGGGGTTAGTGAGTCCAAAAGGCATAACTAAGTACTCATAATGTCCAGAGGTGGTGTTAAAGGCTGTCTTCTCAGGAGGGGGACCATGCTACTACGCGCCTCTCTGCCCAGTCGATGTGTGGATTGTGCTTTAGTAACCAAGGATGTCCCCAGAACTACTGGGGTATCGGGAGAGTCAATGACATAAAACTTGATTGTCTCGTAATGAGTGTTGAGGAAACTGAGACTCATCGGTATGGTGATCCGACGTACAGTAGCCAGCTTGACCCCCGTTAATGCATTGGCTACTAGTGCCTCCTTGAGGTTCTCGGTAGGAAGACCCCATTGTGTTATTAGGTCAGCGTCCATGAAGCTCTCCTCGGCGCCTGAGTCAATGAGAACCTCCATCTCTCGCCGTTGGTCTCCCCAGGTCAGGACGGCAGGGAAGAGAGTTCGCTGAATAGGAGAGGGGATGGTCGGCGTTACACTCACTCGAGCGTGGGCTTTTACCGGGCAGCTAGCGAGGAAGTGTCCAGGCTGGCCACAGTACAGGCATAGACATGAGTGCAGTCTTCGCTGTCTCTCCTCCACAGTCAGGCGAGTCCGGTCCACCTGCATCGGCTCCGGCGCAGGGGACAGCCTCGGCGTAGACACGATAGGAGGTGGAAGAGGCGGAGAGGCAGCGAGATGGGTGGTTCTTTCCCCCACAGTTCCGGATGCCCGAAAACATCGACGTTGCTGGAGTCTTGTGTTGACACGGATGGCTAGATTTATCAGCTCTTCACAGGACTCAGGCAGATCATGCAAGACCAACTCGTCCTTGAGATCTTCTGAAAGACCGTTTAAAAAAGTGTAGGGCTTCCTTACCCCAGCCTGAAGATATTGCCAGGGTCTGAAAGTCTATGGCGAAGTCGAGACTGACCGGGATCCCTGGCGTAGATGGAGGAGTTTGTGGGTGGCTTCATGCCCGTGTTTGGAGCGGTCAAAGACCCTCTTCATCTCGGCAGCGAATTCCTGGAAGTTGTCACAAACTGGGGACTCCGCCTCCCATACAGCCGTTCCCCATTCTCTAGCGCGCCCCGATAGCTGGGTGATCACATAAGCCACTTTTGCTCGGTCAGTGGGAAATGACCCAGACTGGAGACTAAAAATCAGAGTACAGTGGGACAAAAATGAACAACAGGTACCTGGCTCCCCAGCATATCTCTCTGGTGGGGGAAGTCAAGGTTCGTGAAAGACCAGGGCAGTGTGGGCGACTGGGACAGGGGATTCAGGCTGCACAGGAGGAATTGCAGCCGACCGGAGTGGCTGGATCTGGAGCGCGAGATTCCTGATGTCAGATCTGAGATCTTCAGTCTGCACCTGGTGTCGGCCCAGCAGGGATCCATGTTGCTGGATAGCTGAGGAAAAGTGTTCTTGATCCGCTGGGACCATTTTGTGGTCTGATTGTACTGTAACGTACAGACTGAGACCCAAAAGCAGATCCGTGGAAATATTTATTTACAATGTTCAAAAATACAAAAAGGGAAAAGCTCAGAAGATCGAAAACAAAAGGCGTAAGTAATCCAACAAGAATCCAAAACTGGGTTAGAGAAAAAACACACAAAAGATCAAACATCCAAAAACGTAAACTGGTAATCCAAATCCAAAAGTATCCAAAGGGGAAAAGCAAAACAGCGATAACGCGAACAGGCACAAGAAAACAGGCTTAGCAGACAGATACGTAACTCAGAACACTCGGAACACGGTCAGACAATCAGACAAGGAGCAGAGGGGAAACTGGGATATATATAGGGGAGGGGAGCACTATAACAAACAAGAAACAGGTGAACTCATTACAGGGAATGGGATCATGGGTTACAGGTGCAGAGCAGGGGAGGAGAAAGGGGCAGGACACACAGCAAAACAGAGGCACATGGTGGAGTAAACAAAACACAGAGGTTGCAGTACATTGATAGTCCAGTGGGTGGCCGGAGTCGCAAGGAGCAGGATCATGACAGGGTTAAGTTCATCACAATTAGCTTTCTTGATAATCAATGGAAAAGACTACACTAGACGCGACACTTCTGCATGCATACATTAAAAAAAATAGACTGAGCCTGACAAGTATCTTCATATGTTCATATATCATGTAATCAAATGAACTTGTATTTGCCCACAACAATCATTTTTCAACAGTTCAAAACATTCAAACCATACATTTGATAGAGAATAGTGCAAAGACAACATATGATCAGTTGAAACTGGGCAAAAAAATGTGTTTTGGGGGAATATTCACTCATTTGAATATATAACATTTTACATAACATTTCCTAATCATTTACAAATCTATATAAACGTTTTGTTCATAAATAGTTCATTATTTACTAAGTGTTACTAATGCGTTATAAGCATCTGTTTACCCTTACTGGGTGTGGTCGTAGCCTAAACCAAAGCGTTAAAGTTTTTGTGATATGCCTTGAGCACATTGATCATAGCTTAAACACATTTTATGCTCTGTGCTTTGTTTGCAATTCTGCAACACACTTCTTTTAAAACACTACACACTTTTTTCACACAGTAGAATCTTTGTTGGATAAATAACATAAGTATGATGCTGGTGATTTCAATGAGTAATTCTAATAGTGCATGTGTGTATCATTTTGTGCCAGGGTGTAATTTTGTGTCACAGTGTCAGAATTTTTTTTTTTGCAGAGTTTCAACTGTTGTCTTATTGACTTTTATGCAGTTTTCACACACTGAACCAAATTTTGTAAAAAGGGTTGACGCAGTTGGCAAAAACTGTCCTCTCCAAATAATAGCTTAATTAACTTCTTTTTCCAAAGCTCAAGGTGTGATCAGGCTAAGGGGAAGCCTGAGTGTGTTCTACACACACACAGACATAAGAAGGCATGCACTTGTGCACACTCGCCATCTTACTTGAGTACAAGCACACACATATATGCACACTTTCTAAGCTTAGCCATCTCCATTAAAACCATATCGCCACTTGATGAAATTGGAGGCAATAATGGATCCAATTATCACTTCGCTGGAACCTTTTTCATGGGCAAGTCTGAAAACAGTGCTTTTCTTCCACCAGTGCCTCTGCAAATGGATTTAAATGTGAGCCATTCTGACTTAATATTCTGTTTCCTGCTAATTCGTCATCCCACTGTGTGTGTGTGTGTGTGTGTGTGTGTGTGCTCAAAAGTCACATACTTTTCCAAGTCATTGCTGCCTCATTGAAATTTCCTGTGGGAATGGGTTTAAAATCCACTTTTGGGCACACTGCTTAGATTTTCGCTATGTCTATCTGACTTCTTTAGCATATTGAAGAGATTTGGAGAAGATACTTCTGCTATTAAGTTATCTGAGTATCGTGGAATGTGGTGAGAAGTGTTTTGATCATCCCATCAGATTCGGTAAAGAGGGTGTAATTGCAGGGATAATGCAACATCTATTGCCTCTGAAGCTAACAGAACTTGGATAGCACTCTGTGCGTGGGGTAAAGAGAGCAAGGCTGTGTGCACACTTGTAAAAGTCTGATGACTTTCTTCAGAAGTTTTCTGAACTTTTTGTTCTTCCATATAAACAGTATGTCATTTCTAAATGCTTTCCACATTTTGTATTTCAATATCTTTTGGCAATGTTGTGTGATCTATGCAGTTCTCTCCTGTTTCATCCTCCACCATCCTTCTCAGAGCCATCACTTAGCTTCTCCCATTTGTCTCCTCCACTTAATGTTCATAGGCATGCATCTGTGTTAATGGACTGGGTTTCCATGCATCTGTTTCTGTGGCGAAAAAAAATAAAAAATAGGGCGAGCGGCAATCCATGGGTCGCGCAATTTAACAGGTCCAACATTTTTAACGCCCCCATCAGTAAATTAATTTTGACCTGGGCACACAGTAAATCATGCACCCTGCCAGAACGTTCCTTAACTAGCCATGTCCGTGAGCGATGGAGTATTGATCTGACCGCCACTACGTCAATAAGCGCTTTGCTTAAAAATGTGTTTTTCTTATCCATAAATCATGAAAAGGAGGGGGGTGACCTATCACAATGGATATGTCTGCTGGGCTACAGCCATGGGAGCTAACAAAGTCTGCCCATGAAGGAGCAGTAGGTCCATGACTAAAGAGATATGCCATTAACAAGATTAGACAAACACAAACGCAAAAGCTGTTGCAAGGCGCAAAGTAATATCATAGCAGGGTTGTTTGTATGCGTATGTGTGTATGTGTACATATCTGCAAATATTTATCAACAGGTGTGACAACAAGTGTGCCAACAACAGCACAGGAGAATTTCTGAGAGACATTAGACTGTCTTTCGCAAACAATTACCTCGACTGAGCTCAGTCTGGATACCTAGCCATCTTCTCGCACGTCTCTGAGGTGGGATCAACAAATGTAAATCAAAATGCATCTGGTGGTTGTTTTATCTTAGTTTCAGTTCAATGGACTGAGAGTTTTCTGCTGTCCTAAACAGGAGGTCGGACAGGCAGAATTAACCTTGATTGTAAGGATGGCCAAAACTGCTCACATCAGCTGACATATACTACAAACAGCATCACATGAACATTATGAGACTTCAGGTGTGCAGTCAAAACATGTCAAGTTAAAAACACAAAACGCTCTCAGCTTATCAATAGGAAACTTAGATAGATGAGAAACTTAGAGTTGCCCTGCCACAAAAAAATATTTATACCTGTTGTTTTTGAAATAGGATAGGTCTCTATGAGTTTGCATTATATGGTCCGTGTGAAAATGTACTATGTTCACTGTCTGCAATAGCCAATGAAATGTAAAGAATGGAGAAATCAGGATAATTTGAGAGGTGGGTCAGTTTTACCCAGCTCTGACCATCTGAAGAGTCGTTGGCTTACAGAACTGTATTATCAGAATTAACAGAATCCTAACTATGCCAGATCACTGAAAAAACAGGAAGAAGAGCAATGGTCTCGTTTTTAGTTTTATGCCTGAATAACAGGAGCTTAAGGACAAATGGCTGCAGTTACATTTTGGATGTCCTTTATTATTTCTGTTTCTGGTGCAAAGAATGACTACAGCAAATACAAGCAAATGCAAATACAACAGGCTTTGTACGTTTTCACCTGTGATTGTAACAGGAACATTGCGATAACAAACCAGTTTTCTGGTTATGTTAGCTAGTGTGAAACCCTACACATTACAAGCTTAGCATTGCGAAATATTCCAAAAATGTTTGTTATTCTTCCTTTCCTTTTCTACAATTCTGGCATTAGCAAACTAATATATCCACTCAACATGCCATCAGAGCCATGCAGTGCTGAAAAGCAACAGCAGTGAATTAGAGCACTGCTCATTATTATAGGCAGAAAAATGAGAAGCTTTACTCAAAGTAATTTCAATAGCTTACAGAGGCTCTTGTTAAGGTCTCTTGGGCCTTTTTCAGCCCAACTAAACTACATACCATCTTTACAGACCTCAGAGAACAATATAAAATACCCTACAGATGTATGGCAGGGCACCTTTAAACTATTTTTAGAAATGAGAAATGCTCAGACCTCTGTTGGTTGTTTCTTGATTTTGGTCTTGGATGTTAAGCTCCATCCTGGCAAGAGTTAAAGGTGCGGTCTTTATTGGTTCGCTATCTCAGGTAAATAAAATTAAGTGCAAATAGGCCTGGTGGGCTTAGTGAGCTGCAGAGCCAAATGAAATTGCTAGCAGATCAGGATGGCTTTTCACAGATTGAATTTATGCCAAATATTTATTTATTTACCATGTGGGTTTGTGCACTATAGCTTTCCTCACCTGCCTTTGCAAGAACCTAAAAGTGTACCTTGAGGCCCATAATAAAACCAACTACCCCAGCTATGTAATGTCACAGAGGTTATTTCTGTTACATTGACTGTCTCATAATGGGAAACGCACTTCTCCCGAACTCTCATCACCTTGAAAAGACATGAAATGCTTTCATGTCCTGAGGCATTAAGCTACTTGAAGGCATCTCAAGCTTGCGGTTCACCTCTCAGTTCACCCCAGAACGCGTCTACAGTTGTGGTGTTCTTACAGCAAAAACCACCAGCCCAGCAGTGACTTCCTTTATATTCAAAGCAGTGTTGTACAGCTACAGGTATAGCTGCGGCGGCAGTGGCAGGCTCTCTCCCTCTTGTGACCTCCCAGGTGTCATGGTGTAATTCACATCTTCATTGCTGAGTGCAGCAGGCAGAGCTTCTCCTGACTGGGATTATTTCCCTCTAGACTGTTCCTCCTCCTCCTCCTCACCCGCTCCTTTACTGCTGCTTCCTGATTTCTCTCCTTCCCTGCCTCTTTTCTTTCTTTCTCTCAATTCTCTCTCTCTTGTTCCCTCTCTCTTTCTCATTTTCACTTTCTCTCTTCTTTTTCCTCTTCTAGTCTGTCACTCAGTCAGACTCTCCCATCCCTTGCTCTCAAACTCACCCACTCTCGGTCTCTCTCTCTCTCTCTGTTTATCTGAACCTGTCTCATTCTTTTTTCTTTCTTTCATTCTGTCTCTTTCTCATTCCATCTCTTTAGCTTTTTCTCTGACTCTTGCTGCCTCTCTCTCTCTCTCTCTGTCTCTGCTGTGCTGGTTCTGTATGAAGGATGGCTGAGGGGGAGAGTAAGGCTCAGAGGCTTGTATCTCATCACCAATGCAATACAAGTTCTTGTCCAGGCAGGTAGGGCGAGAGGCATTATGGGTAAAAAAGTGCTTCTCCATCCTCCCCTCTCAAACCCTCTGTGACTGCAGTATGCATCAATAACAGTACCTTATTTCTGTCATGCCAAAACATGGAAGTGTGTCAGGACCAGATTGATTACTGTCATAAATCAATGCCTTATGTGTTTGTGTGGATATGCTTGTGTGTGCATGTGTGTGTATGTGTGCGTGTTTGAGAGTGTCCCTATTTTTAAATGTGTGCATTCAACCCAGAAATACATTGAAATAAATACACATAAATAAATACAATCTGCCACTCATTTGCTCTCTCTCTCTCTCTCTCTCTCTCTCTCACACACACACACAGATGTACTTTTTTCTAATAATAATTATAGCAATTTACGTGTGCCTCCTGTCAAAACATGCCATGTGAAATGACAAGTAATAAGTGCATTTATTTATGGATTTGCACTCATGCAGTGCCAAGATTATAGGGACACTAGCAACAAGGTTCCCCTATGCCCACGCTTTGTTAACGCCTTTGCTTTCTTTGTAGTGTTGTTGAAAGAATATTTAAAAGCTTTTGGCAGTCTCCATACTGCCAAAGACTGGAAGACATAACATTATGGCCTAACATTGTGACTCTGTGGTCAAAGTCTAGTCAACTTTCTTTTCTCCTCTTTCAAGGTATAGTGCTCTCTCTCTATCTCTCTTTCTCTCTTTTCTCACTGTCTTTGACTATCTTTCAGTCTCCCTTCCTTTTAAAATCCATCCCATCCTCTCTCTTCCCCCATCACATCAATCCATTCTGTCCACTCCAGTGATATGAAGGGAAATTTCGGTTTCGACTTGAAAAGGCAGCGGAATAGAAACACTGTCGTTATCGGACCTGCGCATGGCAGATAAGATAAGCGTCAGATGTGAATGCGGCTGCGCAGACGAAAGGTCATGCCGACTGTGGCTGCCGAGCCACCACCCCTGCCGTGAAGGTCACACAGATTGGCACTGTGATGCTTTTCAGACACTGACACCTGCACCACACTCTTTAATTAGCTAGTATAGATTCTGGTCAACGTCTGTATCCCGTATCAATTCCAAGGATCTCTCGTGTCAGTTCCAAAGACACACACACACACACGCATGCGCTGGTGAAAAACAATGCAGTTTCTCCATCATCACATGGACTTGTAAATCCATCTGTCTGTGACTACATCTGGAGATAGGTGTTTGGGGGATAACTCTTGAGAATACTGCACCGCACACACTAAATCACCTTGTCGCTCGTTTACGTTGACACGTCCTCTCCTCTATCCACATTTTCCCCCATCTCATTCTCTCCATCTCTCCCTCTGTCTCTCTTCATGCTGTCTGCTGGCCACGTCCTTCTCTTCTTCACCTCCCCTCATGCGTCATCTGTCACTTCTCGCTCTCCCCGGCGAGTCGGCACTACCGACAGCCATCAATCAGCGCTGATGCCTCATCATCGCCAGGCACCCAGGCTAATAAACAATTAGCGGCCGCCTCCGGTGACCTGTGGAGAGGTCACACTCACTCAGCCCTTGAGGGATGAGAAAGGGAGAGAGGAAGCCCCAGGCCTTGCCTGTGTCCTCAGACCAAAAGCAAGAGCTCCTCAGGTGGTCAGCAAGTTCAACAGCATTTTTATGATTCGATAATAATCTGTAAAATCCATTTCTTGTTCTTGGTGATCCAATTTCATTGTCTAACTTCTTTTGAGGTAAGTCTTGTGACAATATTTGGCCTTTTTAACAGCCCTATCCCCTCTACACTTTGTGTATAGCATATAAGAATGTGCACACATTTATCAATACCAACATAACTATGATGTCACCATAGATACGCCCTCCCAAAGGCAGAGACAGAATCTACATGGCCTTCAGGAAATACTGGTACATGAAACTGATAGACAGCACCAAATCTATGTCTTCACTGATGAACTACACCGCAGACAGTAAATACACTTTGAATGGCAATGTCAAATTATAGGAATGGTATGTAATGCTTTCACTGGTCATGCATTTTGTAAACAAATATACTATGTATATGTATTTGTTACAGAATGCATGACCAGTTAATGTTTTACTTTCAGCCGTAAACTCTTAGTCACCTCACATGTACAACAAGCCTACATTTGGCAAATTTTTGCAAAGGCATTTTTTTTTTTAAGGTAGCTTTAATTAACCAGACTCCACAGTTTTGCTGTATAATTCAACTCCTTCAAGTGTGAAAAAGTAGCCTGATTATATGCAAATAAAACTGTGTGTTTAGAGTTGATAATAAACTTCTGGCTTCATAGACTCAGAAGAGATTAGTGTCTGAGCTTCAAGGACAAGATGGTGTCTTTATTTTATGTGACACTTTCCTCTGTATTTTAACAGTGATTGTTTTTTCTTTGGTCCTAACATGCAATTTTCTCACCCTTTTCAGCGCTAGCGTTAGGTGTCTACTAAATTATTCCTCCACCGCCTGCTTGTGAGGCCACAGTATCTGGCCTTAGCAGCTTTCCTCCAGTGAGAGTGTGAAAGTGAATGTGAGGTTGGATCTCCAGCACTTCCCTCCCTGTCTACTCTCTCACGCCTCCTGCTCTCTGCGGGTCCATAATCTGTAGCATGGCTAATTGACGAGATCTCAAGGCCGCCCCTCCGGCTCCTCCTGTCACTGCCAACACCCCTTCCTCCCAACCCCTCTCTCTTCCAAACATGCACATTCCCAGCAAGCGAATCACATTGTCTTAACATGTGAGGGACACTGTGAGTGGGGAAATTATAAAGAGCCTTCTTTGCTCAGCGGATGGGGTCTAGGTCACGACCTTGTAACACCGACGCACAGCGTGCACACCGCACACACGCTGGTGCACACAAAAGGAGATAGAGACAACTTCGACTTCGCCTTTCCCCTCATTGCAGAATTAGCTCTGCTGGCTGACACCAGTAATTTAGCAAATCCCCGACTGGAACATTAAAGTGATGCATTAAGAAGCCCAACATCTGGTCCAGTGTTAATTACACATCAAACGGATCAAGAGCGAGTGGTCCGCACGGTTTGGCCCCCCAAGAGATGGATGGAGGGACCGAATAGTCAGCTGGGACTCTCCAGGCACCCGGAGACCTCAGGCGGACAGCGCAAGGCATTATGGAGACATCATCCCCTTACGATGATGAGGCGAAACCAGGGGTTACAAAAGAGGGAGGCTGAGTGAAAAATGTGAGGACAAAAACAAAGGGGGACAAAAGACACTTTAAGTACTGACCTCCAGCAAGTCCCCTAAAAAAGTAGCTGAGTAAAAATACGAAAGTTAAAGTTCACAAGTCCACAGACGTATTTAAAAAAGAACATTTGAGAGGCAAAGTGAATTCTTTTAGATTACTGGAAAGCTTTTTTTTTTCGTTTATTCAGTGTCTTCTCTTTCTATTAAAGCTGTCTGACAGTCTTGGACCCTCTGATACAGATTACTGACAAATCCTATAGAATGAAGCGGGCGGAAAAGCCTGGCATGAGAATTCAGTCAGAGGAACCTCCTAACCTCCTAGTGACCTTAACTCGGCAATCACAAAGAGTAATCACTGAGCCATGGTGTCCGATTTCATCCTCTCTTGACTGAGGCTCGCCCTAACACCTCAGAGACTCTGGGTTAAATGAGTATGATGTTAATCCAGTACTCCAATGAGGGATTATCTGGCACAGGAAATGATGATGAGGCGACTGTCCGCGCCACAATCCTCCACTTCCGATAAGGGCCAAGGGCTGCGACACTGGATGGAGTGAGGAGAGGATCGTATTGCACAAGACCACAAACTGGACCGCATCTTTGCTAGACAGGCCAAATACCACAGGTCCCAGAGCTTCTTTCTTTAACACTCGGCTGCCAATCATGCATTAGCGACTGTAAACGCTTGGTTACTTTTACAGCTTCCGTAGCATCCAATCAAACCAGAGCATGTTGTAAATCTTGAGCACAGCATTAAATGTTCAAGGGTGGAGACCTGTCTGCTTTCATTGGCTGACACAGACAGCACTATGCAAATCCAGAGGCTAATGGTTTTGTCCCTCTGGTGGGCCTTAATGGCAGCAGGAGGGAAGGCCGTGCGCCAGTGATAGCTACGAAAAAGGTGTAAACAGCACAGGGGTCCCCGCTGTTTTAATTGCGTATTTGAAGAGTTCAAATTGCTGGATCACTGAGTGTGGCTCGATTTCTTTTGTTACAGTTTTTACCTGTCTCTCTCTCTCTATCTCCCCCTTATAGCGCACGCACAATTATCTAGCCATTTCACCCAGGCGTGTGCAAAGACATCCAATTTGCCATGTTTTGGTCTGGTTGACGTTCTTTGTCTCTGTCTTCACGCTGGGCTTAATGACCGGCTATACAGCTGTGCTTGAGTGAACACCGGAATTCCATGACATTTCAGAGGCAACTATGGATTCTTCCGGAGGCATTGCAAATGCAGTGTGTGTATGTTTGTTTGTTTAATCTTTCCATTATTGGCAGTTTTTAGTCTTTTAAAACTAAAAATGTTTCCGCTAGTCTCTACTTAAAGAATTACATATTCAGGGGCTGCTAACTTGTGACTGAAAAGAAGGGACTAATTGGCTGTTCCTGTGAGCTATAAGACGTACGTACCTTTTGTTTACTGAACTTGTGATTTCATCATTTGGTTAATCATTTGATTAATCACATGAAACCCAAGTAGGGAATGAAACGTTGAGTGCTGTCACAGATTGAAGGAAAACAGTAATCGAAGAGACCTTTTCAAGGTGGCAGGTACAGAAGACTGATCAAGGATCCACCGTAGGGCCAGAGCACATTCATTTCATGAATGTCTGCCTGTGTGTATGCCTGTGTGTTTCAGAGTGCCACACTCTTCAGGAGTATTTGGAAGAACGGTGAGCATTAAAAGTCTTTAACTGGAGACTATGCTAGAGGGTTTTTAGGGAAATTAAAGGAGTTGCTAAAAGGCCTAATTAATCATTCCACAAAATGGAGCTCATCATCTTCTCTATCCTTATGCGTTTCAATTAAACATAGCCAAAACCCCCTTGTCAAAGCAGCTCTTAATGTTCTACCTGTTTTCAACTGTCAAAAATGTTTGCTACTTCACAGATCAATTTAGACCAGCATCCCATTTACCCCCCTTTAGAACAGCATACCACTTTTAAAGTACCTGTGAGCATCTCACTGGGCTTAGGCCTCTCCACAGGAATGGCCATGGATTCCACAGACACAAGCAGCACTTGAACAATTTTATTTCAGTGGTCTGATTTTCCACCACTCACTACTTGAAAACTGAAATTGTGAAGAGGCTGGCTAACATGATCTGACAAAGGTCCACTGTCATTGTAACAATACTGCCTGTCTCAAGCCATTTAAAATAATGAGTAGTATGTTTGCAATCCTAGATATTCTACACCATGTATCTACAAGAGGACCAGCACATTGAAGTTTACCTTGCCTTACCCAGTGAAGCCCTGCAAAATGTGGATGGAGAAGGAACTATATTTTTAACAAAAATAATCAAAATGACAGTGGACTGAAAACAGGGTTCTTAAAAAGGGATGACATTCTGAAAAAAATGTAGCAACAAAGAGGACCCATAAAAAACCTTTGCACTGACCAAACACCTTTTGTAAATGAAGCCTGGTGTCTCACAGGGGCCTCAAGTTAAGATAAGAACATGCATCAAACATTGTGGGGCTAGTGATTTTGAACATAGTTTTATGGAGGATCATGAGTACACAGTATACAGACTTTCTTGAGACAAACAGATTTGGCGAGTCATTGTTTGTTCACTCATCTTACTCAGAAGAAGAACCACCTCAGCAGATCCTCTCTTGGCAATGAACAGCACAGCCACTATTACACTTTGGCTTTCGTTGACAAAGCCCCCAGATGGGCTCTCTTGTCCAACAGGTCCAAAACTCTTCTGTCTTGTCCAATGGGCTCAAAATTGCTGGCCACTGATCCATTGCAGTTGAAATTGATATTGGACAGAGAAGCACGTTATCTTATCTGTCTGCATTTGGTGGTTCATAGCTTGTTTTTCTCAGCGCATTTTGAAAGGGCTGCAGTGGTGCTTATCTGGTTTTCCACTGCCTGATGTTTTTCTTTCTATCTCAAAATGTCAGTCCTGACAACGGCAACATCAAAACAGGAGTTGCTCTTCTAAATCCTACACTTCAAAAACAAATTGTTTGCCCTCGCAGAAGGTCTGAAATTCAGCCGTTGAGAGATCAGCCTTTAAAATCCATTGAAATAAACATGAAAAAGAATCGCTAAATTGACACAGCGATATGTAAATAAGTGGTTCTCATCTAGTTTATGGAGATAACTATTTCAAACACAAGGACATACACATTTAGGACTGTTTAAAATATTCCCCGTGGATAATATTTACTCAAGATCGATGTCTTCAGCATAGGAGATAAACTGTGGAGGCTTTAATACAGTAATCTACCTGATGGTTTTTATTAGCCAAACTTTGACAAAACATTCTTCCTGAAGACACAAACAGCTTATGAAGAAGCTGGAGGGCAACTAGAGTCTGCAGTTATTTTTTAAGAAGAAAAAAAAGCCACATTAAATATTCTAACTCAATTTCCCTGCATTAGCTTACACTACATGTTTCTATGGTTTGCAGACAGAAAAAATATCCAGCCCCTCCCTCCCAGCAGTCCATGTATAATAAAATGCATCTGTGTAAATGTCTGTGACTGCACTGACTTAAAGGTTTAACTTCTTGGGTGCAGTCGACGGCATAGTCCCACAGCCACATAATAATGATAGCCGGGATGATGACACAGACAGTAACCGTTACATCTGAATCATTCATGAATGACACCAGCATGAAGGTCTCATCTCTGTGGAGTTCACAGGGGCTGTGGATGCACATGTGAAATATTACCTTGCAATTACAGAGTCCTAGTGGCTAAGAGGCAGTCGTGAAAGTGCAATAATTAAATGTAATCATTTGGGAAAATGTCATCATAATTGGTCTGTGAAACTGCCACCACCTTCTACTTCTCATTCACAGCTTCCAAATAATTGGGCACTATTATATTCCGTGAAACTTACTACTTCAAATAATTGTTAAATGATGAATTTCTATGAGAAAAAAAAAATTAAAGCCATTAGTTCATTTACACACCTAAGTAAGTATGAGTGCTTGTTTATTGAAATGTACGCGACAGTGTATGCTATGCTACTTACATTACTTTACTTACGTTAATACTATATGTGTGAAAGTTCCTCCACAGTATGTAAACCACACTGGAGAAAACAAGAGCATAGCATCTGATGTAGCATCAGTGTTCCTGATCTCCTAACAGATGCTCATTCAGATCAGTCCAGTGGACACGAACATCAAGCCTTTTCACACACGCAACTCCTCGGCAGCTCTCGCTAATGGCTTATTGATAAAAACGTCTCCTCCTCAGTCTCAGCTCTCTGCCCACATCTGCACAAACAGCCCCCATTTGGGTGCGAACGGCGGCTGGAAGGGCTGCCGTTGAACACGCCGAGAGCAGTTAGCATTGAATCTGATGGTGCGTGAAGCTGAGAGCGTGTGAGGAAGGCCAGACAAGATCGGGTGTGAGTGGAGAGGGGGCTGTTGGTGTTGCCAGAGACTCTGTGAAAGCATGCGGATGTGCTAGTGAAAGCTGGGAAAGAAGAGAACATGATGAATGAGTTCGACTCTCAGTTGGATTGAAATTAAAGAGACTGAAATAGATTGAAATCAGAAATGGCTATCAATTACATAATGCTTATGTATCTGCATAATGTAGATGTTTGGCCAAATAAACACAACCTAATAAGAGATTAAAATATATGGTGTGATTAGGCGTAAGTTTTAAGTGGACTTTTTATTAATTAAAATCTTAAATGTTTATTCTGTACTCTCTATCGAGATCACAGTTCACAGTTTTCAGTAACATATAAAAAGACTGGAGACTTGTCCAATATGACCATAATATCTGACACTTCACACCATGTCTATGTTTAGTTATCAGATCTGCATGCAATCTAATTGCAGTACTTTATCTTACAGGTCTGCATGCACTGCATGCATCTGCGGGGAAGTAAAAACAATAATTGCCACACCCCTACATGCAGCTTTCTGTGTTGACACCTTATCAGAGAAAAGAGCAGGCAAACAGTCCTTTTCTGTTTATCACTTTCTCATTTCGAATCACAGCTCCTGTCAAAGTGTGCGTGACTGAAGCATAATATGCTTTAATCCCAAACATTTGGGTCTGACGTCTTTGATTCTTCAGACTGTGTGTAGGCATCACCCAGAGTCAACAAAATTCAGTGGCTGTAGATTTTCACCTTTCACCAGTAAATGAACTGTGATGTCTACTTAGAATTCATATTCAGTGCAATGGTCATGGCAAATAGTCTTCCTGTTTGAAAGGCCAGCATTATCAATAAACCACAACCAGTCATGGTTGTCAATGATGTAGTGAGAGCTGTCCATCATTGCTTTTGTTTACTCTGCGCTGTGACCATTTGTGACTTTTAGATTACATCTGCCATCTACCAGGCAACCTCGTTTAAATATTGAAGGCTTAGCCGTTCATTACGGGTAAGCCTTGCCCTATTTGTTCCAATTTAGAGCTGAATTAGATCTACTGCTTAGCCCTAAAGTGGGCTAAGTGTCTTTCCTTGAGTTAAAAAGAAGGACCCATGTATGCTGATATTATGTCTGTTAGTAATTGACCATGAGTTACAGATAAAATCTGAAGTTAAGGTAAAATAAATAATTATGCTATCAAAATAAAGTTCTGTGGTTCATCTCCACTATTATAGTCACTTACTATTGTCAGTAACTTGAATTTTCTGCATATAAAATTAGGCTGATTCTTTATACTGATATGAACAGTTAGTGAGTCATCAGTCATTATTTAAAGGCACACCAGGCAAGATTTTTAGGTTAACTTACCAGCTCCGTAGTGGCTTATTATTGAATTGCTCATTATGGGGTGAATGAAGGCCCTCTGAGCACTGATTTTGCGGTTATTACACTTGCAGGGTCTCAGTTGGCGAGGTGGTGATAACGAAACTGAAAATTAATGAACCCAAAATCATGTTTATTACTGGCTTGTCAGTAAATTTAATGCTACTAAAATCATTGCTATTCTTTGGTTTTCAAACAAATTCACACAAATTGGTGAGAATGTACAATGTTGTTGTTATTTTATTTACAAAAATTGCAGTCTTGTCTGGTATGCCTTTAAACCATTGTGAAACTGAGCGCTTGCTCTTTTTACCTGAAGAACTTACATGTAAATTTGTTTCAAAATATTTAAATAATACTATATTTGCTCAGTCACATTATGTGGATTTGCCCACAATAATATTCAGATAAAGTATGTAAGCTACTGTATCAGTAACAAATGTTTTAGGGTGGTACATAGCTCATTTTAGAAATCTATAATGCTTCTTCAAATATTTCACTTTTTTTGTCTTATGTCTACATAGTTGCCTTCAGGAGTGTTTTGTAGCTGCCTGCTATATTGAGTCATGGTGAAATATCAGTGGCTTAATGTGGGATTGCACCTCCTCTGCCTTTATTCAAAATGTATGAGGTGCTACATTTGAAAAAAAAAATGAAAAAAAAAGCTCTCTGCTGTGGAACACATAAAAAGGGGTCCTGAAAACTTTTTTAAAAAATTACGCATTCTGAACAAGTCCCATAGGATGTTCATGTGCAGTAGCACTGGATTGTCTTGCTTTTTATAAAGTATCTGAGTCAATGTACAACAATACTGTGATTGATATCTTCATTTGGCACACAATGAAATGAAACAGTTTATTCAGGGCCCAGACGTCATCTTTGTTTCATCACCTCACCCGCAGCAATGAAACAGAAATTTGAAAAAGACTCAGTTCGCCAAGCACATGACAACTTGGCGTAGTTGGTGCACCCCCCACCCCCTCCAACCACCACCACATCCACCATCACCTCCTACTTCCCTCAAGTGATCTGGGCGCTTTTAAAGCACTTTTGTCCCATGTCCCATGGTGTCCTATGCAACACAAGAGCGTGGGAGTTAGGAGTTTTGTGCCGACTGGATTTTTGAAGCCGTCATTGATATTTCGTGTCATGCGCCACCCGAGAGAGTTGTGCCCTTTCTGGGAAAAGGATGGTGGTGGTGGTGGTGGGGGAGGCGTGGAGAGGGCCTCTGTCCCTCCAGCTCCAAACATACTACCACTGATCTGGGGTCGAGGAGGCAAGCCTCCAGACTGTGTGGGGAACATGTTTAATCACAGCCCTGCTTGTCTCTGTCTGCACCAGTAGTCTATTCGCTGTGTCTGTGACTGTGTGTGTGTTTGTGTGTGTGTGTGTATCTATGTGCAGTGTGTGTTGTGTGAGTAGGTGGTTCATATTTTAAGCTTCTTTTCATGTGTTTGCCGTGCCCTTTTGCTTATCTCTAACACAGAATTCATTAGATGTATTATCACTGGTGATGGTATCTGGAGAGTCACATAGTGTTGCGGCTGTCAGTAGCACCGGGCCTTTCATGTTCTCCATTCTGGGTTCTGGCTAATAGGCATCACTTAATTCAACAATTACTGACAGGATATTGTATTTCACTTCAGGGCTCGCTCTCTCACTTTCTCTCTCCACCGAACTGCTTCCCAGTCTCTCTCAGGCCTGGTCTCTGGAGAAGAGTAGCAGAGGAAGAGGGGGAGTGAGGACTGTTGTTCTGTATCTTCAGCTGTTTTATGTGTGCCTATTAACCCAAAAGGTCTGCGTGATGGCACAAGCCATTAAAGATAAGGTCACATAGTGTGACAAACAATTTCTAATGGAAGGTAAACATAGGTCCTCAGGCAAGAAGCAATGAAACAGAGCAATAGTGAGGAGTCAGGGAAAACATATTTATTAAATCTGACGCACATGCACAGGAAACATGGCATGGAGAGGGATGGAGGTGGGGGTGGGGTGGGGGAGGGGTGGAGTATGCCTTGGATTAAAAGCATACCAGGAAAGACTGATATTTTTATCTCTGGACCTTTTTATGTATAAAAAAAGAAAAAAATAGCAACAACATTGTTAATTCTCACCAATCCATGTGATTTACTTGCAAACCAAAGAATAGAAACCAGCGATGGGAATTTTCATACCTTACATTTACTGACAAGCCGGTAATAAATGTGTTTTCGGTTTCATCCAGTTTCAGTTTCGCTTCCTTCTGGTAGGTGTTTCAGATCCTGCAAGTGTAGTTACCGCAGAGTGTACGCTAGAGGCTGCTGAGATTGCCTTCATTCACCCCATAATGAGTCATTTAATCATCAAAGTTACTACGAAGCAGGTAAATTAAAAATGTTGTCTAGTGTGGCTTTAATCGTTCACCCTGGCACAATGCATTACCCTGACATAGCGGGTAATTGCAGACTATGAACTGCATGTTATTGGGCAAATGAAATGAGTGTTAGAGCAGATATTAAATGCTTAATATGGATTTTTGTTATGCAGACTCACTCACAGGCAATCTCGAACAGATGGTTTTGGCAGCTCTGAGTATTTGTGTCTTACACTCTGTTTATGCTTTCTTTGCCACCTACACACATTCAGACACACATACACACACACACGCACACACATAATGGGCTTTTCTTTCTGCATGTTGATACCACGGTAAAAAAGGCATCTCAGAGGACATGGAATGACCTTGAGAAAAGCGTAGACACAATCAGAGCTGATTCTATCTAAAAAGAGTAAACAGCATTTGAATGTAAATTCAGTCAATCAACAGCAGCAACAGAACAAAAAAAATAAAACATCAGACAGTGTTTTATATTTCTTCTTTAGGGATGTTTTTTTTTATCATAAGCTAGCAGATCTGTCATATACTGCCCCCCCCCCCCCCATTTTCTTCTGTATTTTCAGCAGTTAAGTTATTTTTCTGGGTTCAGGCTTCCAGTACCTTCAAGCTTAAGAAAAAGAAATTAAAGCAGATGGATAATTTACTTAAGAAACCAAAACTAGAATAAAAATAAATAAATAAACAACTCAGCCAAAAAATGATATTACAGACTATATTAAAATGAAAATGTGAGTTATGTTTATTCATAAGAAAAACATGAGACTTTAGTAGCCTTACCCAACCCAGAACCATGAAACAAAGTACATGCGTGCAGCTTTTTTTGCAATACTGGTACCACCAATAACATCCTGTGCTTAAACATCAAACAAATATTCACTTTGGATAAAAGCATCTGCCAAGTACATACATACACAATATGAGAGGGATAGATAGATGCCTAAACAGTCAGACAGACCACAGATAGGTGCCTTTATCTCAACAGTGGATGTGAACATGGGAGAGTGATCAACCCGTCTGCATTTTTTCTATTGGTCAGAGATCGAACTTGCCAGCCTTCAATCAAAAGTCCCAATTCATTAACCAATAGGCTCCAGTAGACCCCAGATGGACTTATTGTGCCCTGAGTCCACAAATGAGTGATGAGAGGCAAGGCCATGGGATTGGTGGCATGCAGTGGGATGAAGCTAAACTCAGCAGCACACCAATCGTTACTAGTCTATCAAGTGTTTCCAAGGAAACCAACATTTTGCAGTGAAAATGGTTAGCTGAGAAGCTGCTCTTTTCAGTGATTAGGTTATTTAACTGTCTTTTCACGTCCTTGTGTATGGACCCCAGCGCTGTTGCAAAAATGGGAATGAATGAATGGATGGGTGGTGGCAGAGGTTTCTGATGCACAAGATTTCCTTGGACTGTGTTTCTTCCATGGCCCAGAGAGTTTAGAGTTTGCCCAGAGTATTTGTTAGCTAAGAAAACAGTGCAAGAATCCATCTCTATGCCTGCCCAATGAGTCTTTGTAAAACCAATTCAACTCATGTCAGCAATGTCAATACAGTGCATGATGATGGATCCTGCAAGTATTTACTTGGCTGGTTATACTCTAGGCCTCTGGCACAAGCCCCTACCAAACACATGCCACCTGCTACTCTGCCCTACCGTGTCTGAGCACACATCACCTTCACAAGAGATGATCACACCGTGACGAGTTGAGCCAGGCTCTTGCTCGAGAATCTGCTGTCGCTTGTGCTCGACGGCCAGGGCTGCCCCTTGTGTCCCCCTCGAGTCAACAAACACCGAAAAGCTCTTCATAAACCCTACGTCAATACCACAGCACCTCACAAATACCTTGGCTAAACATGACAGTGCTTGCAGGGGTCAAGGTTTTTGCTTCCCTTCTGTCAGCATATGTGTTTGTGGAGTGCATTTTCCTTTTGGGGGGTCTCTGTTAAATCTCCACAAGGTTAAATAGCTACCAAGTGCACTCATGGCTTAAAACCAGCATCATTTTGGGAAGTGGACAACATTCACTACATTCACTACATAAACATACCGTTTCACAAAAAATTGATTAACAAATGTTAAGTGGAAAGTATTTTGTGAATTCAAAAGTAATGCAGATGAGCAAAGCTTTTTGTGTTTATCCATACAAAACAACAAATTTATAAATTATACTCATGCTGTTGTAGAGAGCACAATGACAATGACTCATTGTTGACTGGGAAAAATGTTTTTGAAGGAGCAGACTGTTTTGAATCTCACGGCATGTCTGGACATTTAATTTTTGCATTGTTGCGCAGCAAATTGAAAAGCCACACTCTCAGACATGCATCATTTGGATGTAAATAAAGGTGATTTTATTTGCTAATTAACATCTATTGTCTTTCTGGATTCTTTATTGCCCTAGGCTGGATTACTGGTAAAACAACATCACAGATCAAATGAAATTTGCCATCCTCTTACCACCTGCACTGATATTCTATCTTGGCTCATTCAATAAGTGACACCCCCATGTTTCAGGGCGCAGTCTTTCTCAGAGATCAAATGAGCTACAGTTTATGTACCATCTGTTTTCATTGGAACTACACAGGCCCTACTCACTGCTTGATGTTCTATGAGTTTTAAGTTTGCCTGTCTTCCCTATTATGATGTTGATACTGAGGGAAGGCTTGCATGTGCTGTGCAGAGTCAGTATGTCTGTTTATGACACACGTGCATTTCTGAATAGCCAAAGACTACATGAGGAGTTTCCGTTAAGTCAGTTAAGTTCACAAACTCAATCAAGTCAAAACAAGTCAACTAGAGTTTGAAAGATAGTGTGCAAACATTATACAAATATATTGCCTTAATTCTTGGAGAATTGAGTCAACTGGTTTAGCACCTGAGCTCTTCCAATGCTCTGGAACTCCAGAAGAGTGGATCTTGGGTACAATCACATAAATGTCACCTAAACAGAGGCAGCAGGGTCATCTGTTTCATAGTGTTACTGTGGTAAACACCGCAGCTTTATTACGGCAGTGTATGATTTTGCTCTATGATTCAGTGTAATATAGATGCTCATTTTTTGTCCGGTCCTCTTACTGTGTGTGACGGTATGTAGACAGGTGCAGAAGGTATGGCGTGTGTGTGTGTTAGCGTATGTGTAGATGCGCACGAACAAGACAAAGAGTAGTGTGAACTTCTGTTTTTAACGGTTTCTCGTTTGCATTATACGAATAATTTGTGCGACAGACCGCAAGCATCCTCGAGGAAAACAAGGATCCAGACAACTGCACTTTCAACTTCGGATTTACACTTCCAGCAGCGGGCTATTGGCTTATGATGGGCTCGTAGCTGCGCCCGTAGAGTTGTCAGGCTCAGCGCGTTTGGAAGACTGCAGCATTGAGGGAACCGAACGCGCTCTTAGCCACATTCTGTCCGTAGTGGACAGTGAGCGAGTGAGCTGTGAGCGAGCGGGTGCGCGCAACAAACGGACACGAAGCGAGCGAAAGAGAAAAACGAGGGAGAGGGAGAGAGAGAGCGAGAAAGGAACGACTTCGGCTGTTGCCTTTTCGTACATTCACCGTGAATTCAACTTGCTTTCAACATTGTGAGCTGTCCATCAGCACGACCCGCTGCAAAATGATCGGGAAACTCATCTTTCTCATCGGATTGCTTATCCGCAGTACTGAAGGTAGGATGCCACAATAACGGTGTGTGATGGTGTGAGGAAACTTGGATGAGAACATCCTATAGCCTACTTGTGCATGTCGCCACCTCGACCCAGAGTGCAGTTTATTCGGGAAGTCAGGAGAAAAGACGGGGAGCATGGGCGGATTTGTTTTTTAGTGTTTTGTAGTTTAGGCACGTCCTTTTGAGAGGTTGAGTACTTCTTTTTCAAAAGGTGATGAATTGTAATTCTCCCTTTTCACATTTATTCACAATTGTTCAAGAAGTTTATAGACTAAACTCACGTTTTTATATTTGGTTGATTATGTGCTGGGCTTTCCCCCTGAGCTTCTCGAAATTGATGTTTTAAACATGAGACAAGCACTGTTCATTCAGTGCGTTTTGGCAAGGAAACAAATGGACTCTTGGCGCTTGGACTATTTGGCCTAAAATAGGCGTGTGGAATTTGTAAATAACGAATTCTGTTGTGTGAAGATTAATTAATGCCGTGCTCTACATTCAGTTATTACTTAGATATTTTGAATGTCAAGCTCCCTACTGTATGTTCTTCAAAAAAATAAATCAAACTTTTAATCATAATTTTTGAAAAATTTGTGGTTCATTAAAATTGACTGCGTAATTATTCTGCGTGTTTATTGGCAAAAGGATGCTGTGCAGAGGTCCATGTTTGCTTGTCAGTGGATCATAATCCACACTGGCTAGAGGCTCCTCTCCCCTTTGTACCATGAGACGTATCGGGCGAGTTTGAAGTTCGCTACCACAGCACAGGCTCGCCTCCTGAAAGACAAACCGCAACCGAGGGGAACGACGGCTGTGATCAATATTGGATGCTCGGACAGAGCAGGTTCTTTAAGCGGAACGGCAGGTGGGGGTAGAGCGCTGCACACTGACCCGCCCAGGTGCCCCCCTTCCCCATCCCTCTCGTTCTCTTGTACGTGTGTGTGTGTGCACAGGCGGGCGCGTGCGTGCATTTATGTTTGTTCTTGGGATATGTATTCGAACGGAGAGTAGCACAGCGCTGTGAATTATTGTTTTTGGATTTGTCTTTTTTTTTTTCATTTTTCTCCACAAGTAATGTTACTGCTACTCTAAAATAGCCTGAAATAGATTACTAATTGTGACGTCTTATATCTACCCAAACACTTTCAAGTGAATATAGACGTTTCAAGACAAATGAACTATTTCAGATTGCCTCATTTAGTCTTACGTTGCCATTATTTACTGTTAATCACGATAAAAGTGCTGGAGCATAGTGAATGATTGGAATGCATTAAAATACTGTACATCTCATTAGCATCCAAGGGAAAAGGTTTTGTTTTTTTGCCCTCACAAGAGGTGAGTTCAGTTGTTGTAAAAATGCTAGCTTTACAATCTGCAGAATGCAGTTCATTGAAGTCCGACCACAGTTCAGCGATTGGAATCCAACGAGGGAAATAAGCATATAAGTAGGAAGACATTAACTTCATTGCCCTTAATTTGTATTTAAATATAATATAAATTTCTCTTGGCTGGTTATGTCATCATCATTCCCTGTGCAGTATGCTGACAATACTTGTGTGTGCTTTTACATGTTGGTACTTTAAAAATGTAAAGCTTGTGACAGTTACAATGGAAGATGTTTCTGTACATATGGTCACTCACCCATGTACACAAACACACACACACACACACAAAAACACACACACGTGTGTGAGTGCACTGTACCCGCATAGTAGCCTATTCACGCTTACCTCTGCATCAGTCTCCTCTTTTCTCAGCTCACCAAAGAACATTATCATCATCAGAGAGGCCCAGCTATCTCCCAATGCGACCCCAGGCTCATGTTACAGTAGTGAGCGGGGGGGTGTAATTATGCCTGAGCTTAGTGTGATGAGTTATGTGCACCACGTGGGTCTCCAAGGAAGTGAACTCACCCTCAGAGGTGCCCAGAGGAGCTGAGAGGGTGAAAATGGAATATAAATATCGCAAGAACAGACGTTAGTAGTTTACAATAACCCAGGTGTGTGTGTGTGTGTGTGAGAGAGAGAAACAGAGAGATACAGAGAGAGAGAGAAAAAAAGAAAGAGTAGAAGCATTTATCTCCTTGGAGCATTTCCATAAAACAATGTAGTCATCTCAAAATACAGCAGGGCACATATTTTCACACACACACACACACACACACACACACACACACACACACACACACGCAGAGTGTGAGAGAGACAGAGATGGGGGGAGAGAAGCATGCACATATGCTCAGGCACATATAACTCAGCCTAGTGCAGCAATAATGAGATTGTTGTTGGTGGCATTGGTGGCATCTCCCCATATCCCTGCCATCTCAACCATTACAGCTTTGCCCAGATGACAGTGGGTGTGTTTACTTCCCTCCATATGGGTACTCCCCCACTCCACCCCACCCCCCTCCACACACACACACACGCACCTCTTCTCAAGAGCTGATCCGAATCCATGTCAAAGGCATAAGAAACACACTTTTAAAAAAATATGCTGCTGGCATCTGTCCCACGCAATGATCCATGGCCATCCCAGGCCCTACCCCTTCACCCACCTCCTCCCGTCCATGACACCCCCAGCCTCCACTTATATATCTCCAGCCCTGGCTTCATATCACTTTGATTTGCCTCATGCTCTCAAAGACAATGGCACTGCGACAGGCGTGCTCTCAGCGTTCAAACGGCGCTCGAGGCGATTCAGTGCAGTTTGCCCTCCTGGTGGCACATATGGTGTGTGCTGGGACAGCCTGTCATTTTCCTGCCCAACAGATATACACACAGGCACTTCCCTTTTAATAGGTTATGTAATATAACTCAGAACGTCCCATAAAAGACATGCTAAGTTGTTCATATGGGGAAATTGCTGGTGCGTGTCTTTCTCTCTCTTTTCCCACCATCTCTCTCTCTCTCTCTTTCGCTCTCCTTCTCCCTCTCTTTCTTTTCCAACAGAGGAATTGATCGTGTTATGTGATTAATTGAGTGAATGGTGTACGCCATGCAGGCCCCTATGAAAATGGAATAGCATCCTCGAGGGAGCCTCTATATGAAAATCAATTTAAAGAACACCAAGAGTCAGCGGGGCCCTCCATTGTACTGAGGGCAATTTCAGTGTTAGACAGATATGCGGCTCGTTTTAATGAGACTTCTTCTTTCTCTGCATCCGCCTCCCTTTATGAATGCCCACCAGCAGCATTTGAGACTGGGGATGTTCCACGCAGTGAGAACTTTACACCCCTACTCACCACACACACACACACACACACAAACTCTACATGTGAATGCCCTGTGGGCATGGTACTTATACACAATAGTGACTGCACACACCATGCATACACACACCAGTGGGTAAAAATCATGGAATCTGCTCTGTGTCTATATTATTTTTTCTTCCCTCCCACAGTTAAATGCTTTGATATTACACTTCATTTTCTTTATATGTCTTTTTGGCAGTTCCACAGCAAGTTCATAAATGTGGTGTGATATTGTTGCTGTCATGGTGCTGGAGACACACTGTTTCTTCCAGTTGAACTGCTCTTCCACTTTTTTTAACACACACAAGCAGGTGCAATGTCTGATTTTACACATTCACACATGCTCACATGCACACACACACACACACACACACACACATGCAATCACACCCACCACATGTACACATACTCCATACTGTTAAGCTGCCACCCTACTGCTTGAAACAAAAACAAAACATTAAAGTGTGCATTTAGTGTACACATGTGTGTGTGTGTGCAGTCTTGTCTGCCTGCACACTAAAGCAGAAAGAGAGGAGCTCACAGATGAGTCGGGGAATCGATCGCTTTCTCTCGCACTGTCGTGCCAACCTCACCACCCACCATCTCTCACCACTCAGCCCCTCCACAGTGCACACACACACACACACACACACACACACACACACACACACACACACACTACAGAGAGAGCAGCCACACAGCCAGGGAGAGGGAGAACAGAGAGATGAAAAACAGAATGAAGACTGAAGAAGATTAGGAAGGAAGAGGGGAACAGAAAAAGGGAAGGAGAGAGAAAGAGAGAGAGAAATGGAGAGAGAAAGTTTAGTGAAAACTGTGAGGCACCTCAAGCTTCTGGCCTTTTTGTGATGGTATGCTTCAGCTCCCATTCTGAGGTTCTGTAATGGCTGTTTTTAACGTGCATATTTCCCCCCTCTTTCTTTCTTTCTTTCTTTTTTCTTTTTTTTTCTTTCTTTCTCTCTCACTCACTCACTCACTCACTCTTTCTTGTAACGGTGTTTTAATGGGTACTGCAGGGACACCCCCGCCCCTCCCCAGGAGCTCACAGTAGAGAAAATGACATGCCTCAAGGCCTCACAAACCTCTTGACAGATGTCTCTCTGAAAATATGGTCAAAAGCAGTTTTGAGTAGGATGACCCTTACAAGTGCCAAATGTACCCACACACAGGCACGCACACACACACACTCACACACACACACACACACACACACACACACACACACACACACACACACACACACACACACACACACACACACACACTATATTAGTTTAACAAATTTTACTTACACTTTATCCCATGGTAACCCCTAAGTACACCCAGACGCAAGCGTGCACACACACACACACACACGTACACACACACACACACACACACACATGCACGCACACTATACACCCATGAGGACATGAGTCCTCTACCTACTTCTTCCATCCAGCACAGGCTGAGATTGTGGTTCTGTTTGGCCTTTGAGCGAAGCAGACTGGCCATGAGTAAATTATGCACTTAGGGAGTGAGGACACACACACACACACACACACACACACACACACACACACACACTCGTCTACTCTGTAGCCAGCCTACAGGACCCAGTGGGCTGATATGCATTTTTGATCAGTTGGTTGATGTTGGGGTAGGAGGGAGGAGGTGGGGGGCAGAGGCGGTTGAGAGTTTCGTCTGCACCGGGGTTTCTTGTGTCGAGATATTAATGATCTGCCACAGGACTTCAGGGCCCAGCAAGCGTCAGGAAGTAACCTGAAATGGAGCCGAAATAGGGAAAGGAAAGTTGGGGGACCTCAGACGTAAAGGGATACAGGAATTGTGAGGGGATGTGGGGGCATAGTTATGCAGTAGGCATAGTTATGCAGTTGGGATAATTGTGGAGGGAGACAGTGAAAATGCATTCATTCCCCACCCCCACACACACACCCTCCCACCTTTTATTTTGGTCTAAATGGAGTTTAAAATGTCTCTCAACGTCTGGCTAATGCCCTGAAGCATTAGAGTTGCCTTCTATAATAAAACTCCTGTGTTGCGTTACATTTTTATAGTATTTTTTGTTGTTTTTGATTGTGGCAATATCTCCCTTCTCCTCAGAAATATTCTGAGTGACCTTTAGAAGCTGTGGCAATAGATATTCACTCATTGTCTTTCATCGGAGGGAGACAGAGAGTCTCAGAGAAAAAGAAAGAGACAGAAAGAAAGACAGCCTCAAACAGAGAGAGGGAAAAGTAAGACAGAATGGAAGGGAGAGTTAGAGGTGATGGAAAGGGTGTTAAAAACATCTAGATTTATGGGGTTGGGAGGTGACTCAGGAGGCTCTTCAGTAGTTTTTTTCTTCCATCTGAAGCCTCGCCTTGCTGTGCACTTCCAAACTCTGCCATAATGAAGGCTTTTGGGAGCTTTTTAACTGGTCCCAAATCAGTGGCAACCCACAACAACCCTGGCAAGATGTTAAGCAAACACAAAAATACACACACATACACTCCCCCCTCAAAAACACAACATTCCTTTGAGCAGGAGGGAACTAAACGTGTCCTCTCTCATGGCCAACAGCAGACAGACATGTCCTCTGATGAAGCTCATTTTGGGTCTTGACTTGCAGTTGCAAATAGACTTCCTGAAGAAGAGTCCCTAATTGCAAAAATTACATATTAGGTATGCTAATGAAAATCAACTAGTTTAGTGACTATTTGAAACAAGTACATGGTAGGACTTTCAGAAACCAGATTTTCCATCTCTGTGGTTTACCATTAGCTTAGCACCCCGCTGTGGTTTGGGTCCACCACCACCAAACTTCCACTCCTCACCCTGAAAGAATAAACAGCATAGGCCTGCGGCCTGATGGTGGTTGACGTCAGCGGCATGTCATCCGTCAGCGGCAGGCAGTGCGGTTTGCCTTTGGGGGAAGTGACCCCTGTTTCCTGCTCTCGAACCTGCAGTGGCTAACTGCCGCAGATGACACCTGAGAAGAACATCAATTGTACCTTAATGGACTGAATGTGATATGTATGAGTGAATGGAGGGGCTAAATGAATGTGAGATGAGAGGTCTGTTGGCCACAGAGGTGGTGAAGAGAGAGATGAGAGAGTGAGAAATAGAGAGAGCGAGAGAAAGATGGAGAGAGGGAGTAATAGAGAGAGAGATCTCTTCATCATGGTGATGCAGAAAGCTATAATGGTCACCTACTGCTTGTGCACTAGCAGAAAAACTAAGCATCTCAGAGCGTCCCACCATTAGTCAATGCCCAGATAAGAGATATCCTGTGACATGGGCTGTGTTCATGATTGGTTGTTAATGTGCATATTCGATATTCGATTCGCATAGAACAACAAAAAAAAGAGAAGCTGAATAATTCATTTGGTGCTGATGATGGAAAATGTAATACGTATATATCTACCTCCAGGCAGCTTGATAGATTCAACCATACATTAAGAGGCCCATTATCATCATTTATGAACAAAAACAAATAAAAATGAAAAATGCATACATTTAAAAGGACTGTCCATACGTATAGTATATCACCCTCATGACTTTCCCAGGAAGGCCTACATGGCCATATGCATCATGCATGACCTGGATATGGTTTATGAAACCGCAAGAATGTTCCCAGAATGTGGGTAATTGTGTGAGAAGGAGGAGGACTTTCTCTCTGTCACTCTCTGTGTGTGTGTGTGTGTGTGTGTGTGTGTGTGTGTGTATGTGTGTGAAATGTTTACCGTACTTTTGTTCTGGAGACACATTCATTATTGTCTCCCTAGCATTCTGCCATTCTGAATCTTTATGAATATAAAGATACACATACACATATATACTCAGAAGAACATGTAGAAGTCAGTTTACTGCAGTATGAATATCTTTTTGTAAGAGAGGAATACATGGACTGGGATGTATAGTGTGTACGTGTGCGATTGTGTCTGTGTGTGTGAGAGAGAGAGAGAGAGAGAGAGAGAAAGTGTGAGTGTGTGTGTATGTGTATGTGTGTCTGTGTGTGTGTGTGTGTGAGAGAGAGAGAGAGTGAACACTCTCAGATGGTCATTTATATTAGGGGAACAGCCCCCCAGACTGTTCCATGCCTATATATAGGTCCTAACATGTGGCCTGGACAGCCTTGTAGGGGTCTGCAGCAGGCTGGTGTGTTTGAGGTGAGGAGTAGGCCTTCTGGATCTCCCTGGTGCTGGCCTGGTGGTAATGATGTTGATTTTTGGGGTTAATGGATGTGGCCAGGGGCCTCCCCATGTCTCTGTCACATGCGGCAGGGAGGATGGGACCACACAGCTCATTACTGAGAGACGAACAGAGCCAGAGAGAACAAGTAAAAGAAGAGAGACCGAGTCAGAGAAAAGGGAGAGATAGAGAGAGAGAATAATCAAAATGGGGTTTCCCATCATTAACCTTCACCCTAGACAGATGTAGGTGCAAATAGCAAGTCATTATGTGTATGGTGTGTGGTGTGTGTGTGTGTGTGTGTGTGTGTGTTTGTGTGTGTGTGTGACAGAAAGAGAGAGAGAGAGAAATAAATAGAAGGCACTGTGTAGGTGTTATATCCAATCAGTCTGTTGTTTAGCCCAGCCTAGGTCTGGAGGATCTCCAAACTCCTCTACATGCTGTTACACTACTGCAGTCCACTACTGGGGCACTTCATCACAATACAAGTGATAGACCTGTTATCTAGTGAGAGTCTATATGTCAGTCCTGCCATACACATATGTGCAGTACACCTCTTCAGTGTATGTGTGTGTTTGATGGCTCAATCAACAGTGTGTGTGTGTGTATGTGTGGAGTGATTTATGGCACTCTTTTAATCAGTGTGCTGCAAGTGCAATTAGACAGTGCTCCCGCCGCGCGTAAATGAGACGGCCCAAAGGCACTCTGGGACACACGGTGTTAATTAGACAGGTAGGACACCTGTTACGGAGCCTCGCCAGCCCACTTCACACACATACACACTCACACACACAAACACACCACACATACACAGACACACACAGAAGTGATAGAGAGAGAAATAAGTAGATAAAGAGAGGTGTCTGGGGGACAGAAAGAAGGGGAGAGGGGAGGTCATGGGTTTTCATGGGGTAACATTTGATAACAATTCAGAAGGTGGAAGGGAGAGGAGAGATAAGAGTGAATGTAGTTTGTTTCTGGGGAGGCTAGAGAGAGAGAGAGAGAGAGAGTGTGTGTGTGTGTGTGTAGTTGGAGAGTGTGCATTCATGATAGCCAGCTGAACTTATTGGATATTCTGTGGTGATGGCACGCTTATCATGCAGCTCTACCTCTCTTTCCCATCCTCCCCTACCCCCCCCCCCTCTCTCTCCTTCTCTCCCTCCAAGGGGCTGCACAGGTGAGTACACTTCTCTAATTGAAGCAATGAGAGAGAGATCTCATTTAGAGAACAAATTGTTTCTCCCTTTAGTTGCGCATCGCTCTCCCCTCCTCTCCTCCCTTCCCCTCCTCTCCTCTCCCCTCCTCTCCTCTCCTCTCTTCTCTTCCCCTCCTCTCCTCCCTTCCTCTCCTCTCCTCTCTTCCCCTCCTCTCCTCCTCTCCTCTCCTCTCCTCTCTTCCCCTCCTCTCCTCTCTTCCCCTCCTCTCTTCCCTTCCTCTCCTCTCCTCCCTTCCTCTCCTCTCCTCTCCCCTTCTCTCCTCTCCTCTTCTCACACCTCCTCCTCTCTTCTCTTCCTCTCCTCTCCTTACAGACGGACCCTGAATCTGTAGAAACAGCTACTTTTCTTTCCTCTTTTCCCCTTTCTCCCCTCCTTCTCTCTCTCCACGTCTCTCACCCCTTTCTTTCTCTTTCCAACCCATCCCCCTCCTTCCAACCCTCATGCTGTCTTTCCTCCCAGTCTCAGTCCTCTCTCAAAATTGGTCTCTTCCTGTCTTTGCATCGCTCTCTCTCCCTCTCTCTCTCTCTCTTTCCTATGTCTCTCTATCTCTCTTAACCCCCCTCCCAATTCTCTGTGATCATGCCACTGAGATGAATAGAAGAAGCATAATCAGTTGGCTCTCTGTCTTTCGCACACACACACACACACACACACACACACACACACACACACACAGACACACAGACACACACGCATACGTGTACACACACACATACACAAACACACTGAGAGCCCTTTGCCAATGTCACCCAATGCACATGGCAGCCCTGTGCCCTGGTGTAGCACGGCCCTTACAGCCCCCTGGAGCCAGTGTGGGTCTCACCAGTGACTGTGACTGTGTGGGTGGGTGGATGACAGTGATCACAGTCCTGCCTACCAGATGCCAATGTAGACACTGATCATTATGACAGCAGAATGATGACAGCGACGATCACTATGGTAATGGAGGCGGATTGATGAAGAGGAAGACGCGGTGGCGGAAGCCGGCGACAGGGGATTACGATCAGCGCAGTTTATTATGATGATTTTTTTTCCCTCTGTGCCAAATGATGATGATTGACAGGCACTAGTAGGAAATTGTTTTGGTCCTCTCACGGGTGACTGACATGAGGAACCCAAACAAAGCAGGAAAGACAGGCGGGGGTGTTGACAGCTGAGGTTTGGTTTCACCTTGGAGGCTGTCTGTCGATAAAGTGAACGTATCCCATAATCACAGCCTCAGCTGTTTGCTCCTCAGTTGCCATGGAGCCTGATTTCATATCAGACGGGAGCACAAGACTACTCAGCTTCTCTGCTGACCATCCAGGAGAAACACCATTAAATATTTACAGCTCTGTCTGAAGGGTGTGTTTGAATGTGTGTGTGTGTGGGCAAGTGTGTTAGTCTGTCTTACTTCACACATCACTTTCATTTACAGATAGATTAAGATGTCATGCATGACCTAATTTCAGATATTGCAAACCTACATTCACCAGAATCTGTGGCAGAGCATATTTGTATAGAGATTGCATGACTGGTGTGTGTCTATCTGCTTGTGTGTGTGTGTGTGTGTGTGTTGTCGAATGGGTCTATGAGAGTATGCTAGCTCCATCTGTTGTGGCCTCACATCAGGACATGTCTTGAGCTGACACGGTGGCACACTGTTTCTGTCACTCACATGCGTCTCCAGACTGCAAGAATTAAACCCGCCAGCTCAACAACTGCATATGCCTTGTGGGTGGGAGTCACTCCATATGCTTGTGTGTGTTGTGTGTTTGTTTTTGTGTTGGGCTTACTGTGTGTGTGTGTGTGTATGTGTGTGTGTATGTGTGTGTGTGTGTGTGCATGTGTGTGTGTGTCTGTAGATGTAGATGCATAATCCAAAACACATGAATACATTTCTTGATTGGACTGGTAGGATTAGGCATTGCAGTATGTGTATTGTATATGTGTGTGTTTACTGAGGTATGAAATTGTCCCATGTAAATAATCACATAATTCAGTTATCCCAAAATAAATAAACAGAATCATAAGAAACACATGCATGTGTTCTAGGATTACAACTTTTTTTTTTTTGAACAACCTTTCTGCCCACATTCACTACCAAATTTACCTGAACCATTTAATCTGAGGTTACTAAACCGCACAGTCATGGAAGGACCCAGAGGACTTTCAGTAAGGCTTTCGAATGGATGCCATTTCAAAAATGTTTTGGCTTGCCTTGAGGCAAAGGCATTTCCTAATGAAGTCTACACTCTAAAGGCACTTTTGAGAAAATCACACTCCCTATTAAAGCTTAAGTGTCTCAAACTGTACAGAGAGACGTGAACTTCAGCTGGTTAGCTTTTCAAGAGCTTCTAATCGCTTATTAGTGTGCATGGCACTGACTATAGCATCACATTCTGTCTTTGGTTTTCAAAAAGTCACTTTTCTTTGCATTCGTCTCTACACCACTTGATTTGCATTGGTGCTGCAGGGCATGGACATAGTTTTAGACACCAAATTAGCCTTTGGTTCATGAAAAGAAATGCAGTAACGGTTATGTCATCTGTGTATAAATCTGGAGCTGGTGATGATTGTTTGTATAAATAGACACAAAATGTGAAGGACATGGCACAGCCTTGAGGCATACTGTTGTTCAAAACGAAGCAATTTGACAGTTCGAATCATGCAGATCCTTTGAGGATTGTTCGAAAGCGAGTCTCTATTCAAAGAGTGGTGCTACCCCTAGATCAAGGAAACACTTCAGCAAAATGTGAAATGACTGTGAATGAAACACTAAGTAAAATGAACATTTAAAATCCCAGGTGATTCTGCCTTTGAATGGTGTCTGATGCCTGGAAGGCTACTTAAGCCACAAGGGAAGAGGTCAGGGAGAGAGGCCAAGGCAATAATTCATAAATAATTAGATGTAAATAATTTTAGATGGTTCTTGTATGTTTTCCTTTAGTTTCACATGGCAATGATGTTAGAGAGACATTGAGAGTTGTGGCTCTTCAGTCCACAAGAACCACAAGAGAACATATTTCTTCATTCATTAAGTTTTGTTCTCTAACTTTTTTACAGAGGCAAAGCAGATAATGCCTGTGTTAGGCCTGTGTGAACGTGGGGTAAGCGCACATGTTTTGTGGGTGTCAGATTCCATTTAATGATGGACCCCCCACTTAGCGACAGAGGAATAATGCAGTGCAATGCTCAATGAAGATGCCTCGTTTAGCATAAAACAGTGATTAGCACTTTTGCAGCTGCAAAGCTACACTTTTTAAACGTAGCCTTGGGATGTGAAGCAAGTGTTTTTTTTTTTTTGAAAGTTTTTCCTTGTGTTCCTCCTAAGATAAATAAATCACTGAAGCACCACTTTTTTCATATCCAAATCTTACTCTTCCTGGCTAAAAGCAAATTCTCACAACAACTGAAAATGGCTGTATGGGTTATCATCAAGAGACTTCGCACCAGGGAGTGGTGAGGAGAGCCTGTAAAGTTGGGCTGATGAGTCACAGTGGACTGATATGCAACACTTCTGTCGCACACATGCTTACACACCCACACACCAAACCCTTTGGGAGACAGGTTAATGGATAAATACCTGATTTAAAGATCTTAAAAATTTTTTAAGACGATTCAGTAAAGGCACAGTCAATAAAGCCATTCAAGACTTTATTGTTCCCGTCCAACACTTCACAAGCTTCCTTGGCTTTGTAGGCTTTTGTGTGCGTGCGTGTGTGTGTGTGTTTGTGTGAGCGTATGTGTGTGTGTGTGTGTGTGCGTGTGTAAATGCAGCCGTGCAGCTCTTCTTGAACCCTCCAAATTGAGAAAGCTTGCGCTGCTGACACTCTCTCACCCCCACCATCGGGACATTACACCTGAGTGGGGGCGCTGCTTTGCAAAGCAATTTCTCTTTCATCCCTCTCTCTCCCCTTCTCTTTCTTTATCTCTCCCCCATCCCTCTCTCTGCTGCCTACTGATTTAATTTAGCCCCGTTTGTCGCAGCTCTCTCTTCCCCCTTATTAAATGCGATAAGACTGTAATGGCATCAGTACCCTCTGCTCATTCGCTACTGCCAGGGGATAGGACCCGCTCCAAAAAAAAACCCAGTGCCACTTTCACAATGTGTTGTGATGTGTGTGTGTGTATGTGTGTGTGTGTGATAGTGTGCGCTTGATGCATTAAGCAGGATATTGTTGGTTTCTCACTGAAATATGCATCTGTGCTGGCTGGCTCAGCTCTAATGAGCATATTGTGTGGCATACACTCATGGGTTTGTTGGCACAGTAGGGGCCAGTGCCTCGAATTGTTCATGTGCCCATGTGCATGGCATTGTTCTTGGTGCAAGTGAGGGTATAGTGTGTGTGTGTGTGTGTGTGTGTGTGTGTGTGTGCGTGCCTCTACTGTATCTAATTGTTAAGGAAGCTAATGAGCTCTTTGTGCTGTTGTTTTCTGTGGCTCACCCTGTTAAGGATCCAGGAGGAGAGATTAGCTCTGATGCTATGAGGAGGACGGGTTTGCCCGTTTGTGTGTCCGTATTAGGTAACAAGACCTCCTCCCACACACAACTGTGCTAGATTAAGTTGGCTGAGCCGCCTAACAAAGGCATGTACACACGCAAACACACACACATACACACACAGAGACACGCACACACACACACAGATTCCCCATTGGTAAACACATCTCACACTCACCAGGAAGCATTTTCTCCTTGATTAAAGCACTTGCTGAAATCTTAGGGCCTGGCCCTCCAACTGAGATTTCTGTTCATTAATTAAAGCCCTTAATGCAATTAATTTCCATCTAAATTGGAATGCATGAGTGGTTTGGTACAACTAGGCTCAAAGTCTTTCTGCAGTAGTTTATAAGGGCTCTTCAGTGGAAGGGTAAGCATTGAGGGAAAGCATCAGATTCCACCAGCTCTATAGACCTTTAATGCATGAACATATGAAAAATTAAAGCAAAGAACCACTTGTAAATTCTCAGGAATGCCTCCCAATACATTTTGTAAGTGTCTCCATCCAACATGGATGTTTCGAAGAAGAAATGAATAAAGAAAAGTGACCTTTTCTTCAAGAGCAAGCTGTAGTTCAAAATTGACTAGTAGTGCTTGACAAGACAAGTAGTGCCCTCCATGTTATGGGTGGTCTCCAACAACGTGAAAGAAAAAGGTAAAAAAAAAGACAAAACAGGGCTGTTTTTCCGGCCTTCCAGGGAAAGGCGTGCTTGTGCCAAGGCAACCTCATTAGGAGCGCTCTGTTGTGCCTTTGCCAAAGTGTCCACAGGGCCACTACTCCGGCTCAGCGGCTTCTGCCTGAGGTGTGGGCGGGTGGGTGAGGATGGGGGAGCGGCCTGCCTGCCTGCCTGCCTGCCTGTCTGTCTGTCTGTCTGTCTGTCTGTCTGTCTGTCTGCCTGCCTGTTTGTCTAAATGGGATTAGGTGAGCGGGGAGCGTGAAGCAGGGAGAGACAGGTGTGATCGCATCTTAACATCACCAGATTACAGCCATCAATAAAACAGCCAGGGGCGGAGTGAGTGGAGGTGATGGTGGTGGTGGGGGGGGGGGGGGGGGAGTCAGTGGTGGAGGTGGAGGTGGTGGATGCTGGGGACTGCTGCTGCTGCATTTGCACCTGTAGGCCTGGAGTGTAGCACGTACAACACACACCACACACAGCCCATGCCACACACACACACTATGCAAGACTCGATACACATACACAGACTCATGAGAGAGGCACGTACAGCACACACCACACACACACACATAACCCCGACCCCCACTCACACACACACATGCACACACAACGTTCTACTCACACCATACAAACACACACACACACACAACCCCCAACCCCCCCTCACACACACACATGCACACACAACGTACTACTCACATCATACAAACACACACACACACATACACACACATAGCCCCCCTCATACACACATGCACACACAACATACTACTCACACGATACAAACACACACACACACACACACTTTTCCATTCACACATCCATTCCCATGCCTCCCCACTTTATCAGCCCTGTGAATGTGAATGCAAGGTTGTGTCAGTGTGTTGTTGTGTGACTGGTCACATCCAAATGCATCCTGTCAGCCTCAGCTGAAGCTTCTAAGACCTGTCAATCACTTTACTTGTGTGTGTGTGTGTGTGTGTGCAAATTTCTTTAATGTCAATGTTATGCTCCCCTGAACATGCATAATTGAGTGTGTGTGTGTGTGTGTGTGTGTGTGTATCTGTCTGTCTCTCTGTGTCTGTGTGTGTGTAAGAGAGAAAAAGAGAGAGAGTGGAGTGAGAGAGAAGATCTCTCCAGCATCACCATGTTCTCCCCTGTTTGTATACTCGTGCTCTCCCAGCGTTGTGCTTAACCTCCCCCTCCAAATATTGGCACTTAACCCTCTGAACCTGCGTCGATGTGTTTGTCAAAGGCAAACACACACCACCCACTCACGACACCCCCACCACCACTATTACTGCAGGCTCAGATCCTGGTCCTGCTCTGGTCCCAATGGTGCTGTACCCAAAAAGTGAAAGCATGCCTGCAAGTGACTGCTAGTGACCGTAAACAAGCACTTGACTCTCCCACAGGATCAGCAAACAAACAGAGAGGTGTGGGGATAAACGTTTGCTCCATGCAGGGGATAAGATGCCTACTGTCCCCCCCCCCCTCTCACACACAGACACACACACTTCTCTGTGGTCCCCTCCTCTGCTGGTCGTTCCTCAGCTGTGTGCATTACTTGCAAATAGCATCAGACGCTTGTGCTGCACACAATTTGTATGCGTGTCAGTGGAGCAGAAATGTCTTGGCAGCCTGCAAAGCACAGACATGAGAGAGAGAGAGTATGTGTGAGAGAGAGAGAGAGAGAGAGATTGAGTGACACATGGGAGACCTGGTCAGTACTACACTGTTATTGATTTAAATATTGCCTTTATATTGATTTGTTCATCAAATAATGCATTTAAGCTGAGCCACTTGCCATAAAAAAGACAGTTCTTTTGATCAATAGAGATCATAACAAGCGCAGTTTCTTTTTTTTTTCTTTTAGTCTCTCCCTTCCTTTCTTCCACCGTTTTTCTACTTCTCGAGATGGCCTTTAAAATTTGATATTATTGTTCTTTGTGCTGACAGAAACCTGGCATAAGATGACAGCACATCAAGGAGATATTACTACATAAAACATGCAGACTTCAATCTGAATATTGCAAGGACACCGTGCCGTTTCCTTTGTTGTAGTCTCTTCTTATAGACAGCTGGCCAACCTTTACTTGACGTAAATGTCAAAATGTCAAATCAGCCAGCAGCTAGTAGCAAGATCCTCTGTCAGCTTGCGTAGAGTATTGAACATAGAACAGAGCTGGATCACTTGTGTCCTTATATACACATGTAGGCTACATTTGCATATCCACTCACATTCACATATCCTCAATTACAACTATACACAGAGGAGATATTTATAGCCGGTCTTAGGTCCCCGTCGCCCTTTTTGTCTTGTAGACACCTCTGTTGTGTTCAGTGTGTCATTCGGCCCTGGCTGCCATCTGCCATGTGACCCTTCTGACCTCCCGTAGTGTTTCCCCTGCTTGTTTGCCCCCCATCCCTCCAGGTGTCTGATGGAACACCTGCACTCATCCGTCCTCCGCAACCAACATCCTCTCATCTGTTCCTCATTTCCTTTTCTTTAGCCGGTGTAATATACTGGACCGCTTATGCTGGAGTAGTTGGCGGCAAAGGTGTTTGGATTATGCATACTTTACTGTGTTTGTGATGGTCTGTGCACGTGTGTGGATGTGTGTGTGTGTGTGTTTGTGTGTGTGTGTGTGTGTGAGTGAGTGTCTGTTTGTGTGAGGGTGTGTACATGTGCATGTAATGAATATAAATGACTTAATCACTGTGATGCATAATGAATGACTTGAGTCGCAGCAGGGGGCCTCTTGGTGAATATTAGCCATATCTGAGTGTGTGATCTTTGGAGTGAGGTCCGTTTGAATGCTGCTCAACAGAGATTGACTGGGCCCCCACTACAGTGAGCGCGCCCAGATGACTCATTCATTTCCTCAGTTCTCTGATGACCACGGCATGTTATGAAAACGATTTCCTGCGTTTCTCTGATGGGCCTGAACAACGACACCTTACCAATCAGCCATCTAGATCTGAGCCGTGACAGAATATATAAACAGTTCCTGCTAAATTTAATGACGTCTCTCTTGCTTTCTTTTCCATCTGTCGAAGACTGTTTTTTTCCATCCCTGTACTGGGCATGCACAGACAGACCATTTCACATGTGCGGTAGTGTGGTAGTGTGGTAGCTGTGAGCCATCAGGAGAGCTGGGAAGACCTGTGTGGATGCCAGTGTGATGTGGTGCCCGAGGCCTGTCTGAGCCCTGGTGACAGTCGTAGTATTATGGTCTGTTCTTCTGGCCCTCCACTGCCTAATGATCAGCCAAGCCTGGCAGGAGGAGGCGATGGAACTGATGTGTGTGTATGTGTGTCTGTGTGTGTGTGAGAGAGAGAGAGAGAGCATGAATGAGGGCATACATGTACATGCATGTACGTATATCTGGGTCTGCGAGTGTGTGTGTGGTATGTGTGTGTATGTGCAGTAAGGCCCTGTTTGGGAATTGTAAAAAGCTGCTTCATTAAGGCTTGTTTCAATTCTGTGCTATTTCCAGCCCAAAGTCCTGCCAGCGCTGGCCGATGTCCCAAGTGTATGTATTAATGCTAACGGCTTACAAATGAGAGTGCACCCGGAGATGGAGCTTTTCTCTACCACCGCACTCTCTCACAGCAGATCGTTCGCTTCAGGGGAGAATAGCTCCAAATGAGAGGTTTTTTTTAAAAACACCCCCTCCCTGCTTCTGTTTCCTTCACTCTTCCATTTCTCTTCCTTCTGAGTCTCTCTCTCTCTGTCTTTCCACTCCCCCCATTCTCTCTCTCCATTTATTTGCCTCTGTCCCTTTCTCAACCTATTCTCTCCTAACCTATTGCTAAGTAGAGCCCATTCTGTGTAACTGCAGTAAATGCTCTTACTCTGTTAACCTTAACTCTCAGTCTGTGCTTTTACATTAAAGCACTCTCTGCACTACTACTGTTAAAGCTACGATGGTCTTAACTTTCACATCCTCTTTGCCACCCCGCCCCCCATTTCTCTTTCTCTCTCTCTCTCTCTGTCTCTCTCTCTCTCGCCTACTTGCTGGAAGCTCAGTCACATGAAGTGGGCTTCCACACTGTTACCAAATATGAATTAAATTCCAAGGTTACGGCAAATTGTCCCGTCTCTCTTATTGTGACTGTACTTTACACCTCACTGTTAAATGCCTTTTCAACAAATAACACAATTTAATCTCTGCCCACCTCCCTCCCTTTCTCTTCACTGGTGCACCAGTCTTTCTCTCTCTGTTGCTGCAGATTTATGCCACACTACATTACCCACAGGCCCTGGGAGGTGCCAGCCCCTCCCTCTTTTTAATTATCGTCCAATCAAGAGGTCAGCATAGGACACCTGCCTCCTGCCTTGGCAGTGGTAGTATCCATGGTGATAGAGTGCCACTTGTGGCCTCACTCCAAGGCGAGATTTAAATATCAGATGTGAACTAAGTTTCATTATGAATCTTTCCTTGAAATTTAGAGGTAGAATAGTGAGTCATGTGCAAAGTGTTGTAAAATTAGAAATGAGAAGATAGAGTATTAGAAATCAGAAAATGAGAAAAACTTTTGGCACAACATTTGACACTCACAAGCAAGAACACACACTCACACATGCACACACACACACATACACACATCTATACCCACATGTATTTTTGTATTCACTTGGTTGTATTCCCGCTAACCTATTCAGCTGTCTTTAAGACATCCCACACACGGGGGCTTATGTGTTCCCTGTTTGATAAGGTTTGTGAGTGTGAAATTGCTCTTTTACCCCTGACAGCTTGTGATGTGTTCAAATACCATCCTGATTACAGTCAGCAGGCTTCAACACCAACACCAAGTAATGAATTACCATATATGTTTGAGGTTATGTGTGTGTGTGTATGTGTTTTGTAACCACATGTGAAATGTAAATCTTTGACTCACATTTTACTAAGTGCTCAGAAGCTGTGCCTGCTGCTACAGTCACTTCCAGTGCTCGAGGTCGGCACTGATGACTGCTCGACAGGAAGCCTCACGGCTGCACAGACCCTCCAGTTGCCAGAGAAACCCTAATCAGTGCCTGCACCTCTTCTGACAAGTACACAGTCAGATATGCCCAGGCTTACACATAATTCATCACTGTAGTTTGTGTTTCATGTATATTTTATACACACATACACACACACATGCACACAACCTCACAATGTTGACATGTTCACTAGTGCACATACAAACATACTCACTCATGCATGCGTGCACACACTCACTCACACACACAGAGGCACACATATACACACACTCGCACTCACACTCACACACACACACACACACACACACACACACACACACACACACACACACACACACACATACACACACACAAACAGAAGAATTCACACATACACACACACATAGAAACTTACTTTAATTCTGAACACCAGAGATGTTAACACCAACACTTACTGAAGACAATGAATGTCTTGATTGCTGCAGGGGATCATTAACTGATTTGATCACTTTTGCTGCATAATTGAGATCTAAATGAAGAGATGGAAAATGTGCTAATCATCCTCTAAACATCTGGTGACCTGTCTTTTGTTTTCACCGCTCACCGTTCCCCTTCACTGCCTGCTGCAGAGCCCACACACACATCCCATGCCATGCGTCTCAACCACAGGCATTAAAGACGTTCTCCGACATGCAATTTAATGAGACATTAAGAGGACACTTTTTCTGCTGTGCTTGTGGTCATTTGGAATCTTCTCAAGCAGCAAGAAAATAGTGTTGAGGTGCCACCTTGTGTGGTATGTTTTTTCAAGGAACTAGCCATTGTTCATTTAAAGTGGGACTTTTAATCTTCACACCGCAAGGTATAAATCAGATATGATTTGTAATGCTTTAGAAATACTGTATGAGTCCAAGTGGTATAATTAACCACCAGCCCTCGCACTAATATAATTGGGTGGCCTTCAATGTGGTCGCATTATCCACACAGATACATAAGACAGGGCACAAGTGTGCATGCACACACACACACACACACACACACAGATACACTCAACACGTGAACAGGCACACACACACACACACACACACACACACAAACACACACGCACACACACACTGTCACAGTGTTATTTTTTACAGTCTTTGTACCATTCATCTTCGCCTCTGTTCACCTCTGGGATTCAGTTTGTCAAACGATTCTACCCTGCTGAAAACACAGCACTGGTGGAGCACTGGAGGAAGGAGGGAAGCAATGTGGTGATGCACATATTCAGACATGTACATACTTCCTGTAGATTTTGTACTGTGCGTGTGTGTTGGTTTTGTGTATATGTTTGTGCTGTGCACTGGGTTGGCTGTCAGTACATCTGCACTAGACAGTGACTGACAGAATGATGGGAAGAGGTGGAGCCACAAGCCTCCCTATCTCCAACAAGCCTCTTTTCTTTTTCTCATTCAATTCCGTCTGGAAAACAAATACCATAACAAATGGGATTAACAATGTGCGATAGCATCTCTTTATCCCTTTTCTCTCTCTCTCTTTCTCTCCTTTTCTCTCTTTGTCTCTTTCTCTAACTCTTTCTTGGTACGGATACTTACCTCTGTTACTAACCTAATTTACCTGGCAAAGCTGGAGGAAAGAGGGGTGAAAAAAAATTAAATAGACAGAAAAAGGATGAAGGAAAAATGTAGGGAGAGGATAGAGGGGATAGAGAGGAGAAGAATGGACAGGTGCGGAGAGATGGAAGGAATGTGCAGACTGCAAAAGAGTTGGACTAAGAAAAAGAGAATCAGATAGAGAGACAGAGAAAGACAGAAAAGAGAGAGAGAGACTGAGTGTGAGAGAGAGAGCGGGTGGATTGAGTCAAGGATGTTGAGCCGCAGTGAGAGCCGATAGAAAGAGAGGTTTGTGTGGGAGGCGAGAAGGGCCCCAGCTAGGCAGCTAGGAAGCTGTGTGGGAGAGAAAAAGAGCTGATTTGAGTTTCAAAAGTGGCTGTGGAAAAAGGAGGAGCGAGGAGGGCCAGTCCGGCCGACGGACGCGCACCAGGCTCTGCTCCGACCATCACTGCCTCAGGTACACCCACCGATGATGCATCAGCAAGCCACCATAAGGAGGAATCGCTCACCGTATTTAATTATAGGCACCACTAACCCTGAGCTCTCAACTCCAAGCGCTAATTCATGCCACCCTCACACCTCCCTCCATCTCCCAATCCCCCTTTTTTCTTCCGCCAAGCCAATCCACGTCTTTGGCAGACAAGGAGAGATGTGATTTTACAGCCGCCACCAAATTGAACAGATGTAATAAACTCTCATCAGGAAGCATGATTCATATTGCACACAATGGGCCTCCTGTGCTCTTATTTTTCATAGGCAGGAGTCACATATTGTAAAGGGTCTAAAGCCCTCAAAGCTTGATGCACAAGACTAGAGTCTTATGTCACCGCGGCCAAATGAAATGTCGACCCATTTTCTGGCAAATAGAGAAAGTGAATGATGAGAAGCTGCGGCCGCAGTTCAGAATGTGGAGGAATAGAGGGATTGTTCATGGACCGGGAATGTACGTCACACACACACAAACACACACACACACACACACACACACACGTGCTATATGACGTAGGAGTTTGAGTCTACTAACCAAAAGCCTACTGGAGAAAGACAGACAGAGGTCACAGACAAACCAGTAATGTCAAGCTCACAGACAGACAGACAAACAAATCAGGCTCCAGGTCGTTGGGTCCATGGGCCGTTTGTTTTCTTCTGCCAGGGGAACCATTGGTGGATACAGGCCCTGGAAGCTCACTGGCTTTAGTTTCCCACTGTGAGTATTTAGCACAGCCTCTCCCGCGTCCTCTCTCTCTCTTATATGAACGCTCTCGCTCACCTCTCTCTTCGATGATGAGTTGGTACTCTCGCTCACCTCTCCTCCAGCCTGTTGATTGCTTTCTGTCTCCCTTTCTCCCAGAGAGCTGTCATCGTGCATAAACCATCACCAAGCAGCGGTGGACATGCAGTAATGGAGTGCTAGATGAACTATCATCTTGTTGTTATTGCTGCTGTTGTTGTTGTTGGATTTTTTTTTTGTTGTTGTTGTTCTTTCACTGGGCCTGTGATTAGTCATAAGTGCTGTCCACAATCAGCAGCGTTTGAAAGGTCAACCTGCTCGTGAATGATGGAGAATGGATGATTTGGTGTGGAGCACAACAGCTTCTATTCATTCAGAACGTTCTGAGCCGAGATGGTGAACCCTGCGGTTCTGTACCCAATCACTTTGCACAAAGACACATTTCTATCTCAATGCTGGACTGTTCTGTTCTGTGCAGATTATTACTATGCTATACATGGCCACATTTCCTCAATCGCCAAAAGCATGCATGCAAAATCACTTGGCACAAAATGTCAATATCCAATAGATCTGACTTGAGAATTTTAGTGGATGTATTAACTGATGGTGCTTTTTAATGTGATGAGGGCTTTTGATGCCTAATTGATGTGGCAAGCTGTTCATATATGAGAGTTTCATAGTGGTCCATCACTGGCAAGCCTCCAGCCTGAGCTGCTGCAGCGATGAGGCAGTGTGGTTGTGTAGCTGTCCTCTTCCACTGGCCTGAAGTGTGCAGCTGGGGTTGTTTGTGTGTGTGGGATTGTCGTGTAATGTGCATAACTAAAGCTGTCAGTGGCTTTATGTGCAGATTTTGAGTGAGCCTGAGACCGGCTGTGCATATTAGATGAGGATCTGAGTGTGTGTGTGTGTGTGTGTTTGGGGGGGGGGGGGGGTTGTAGTCTCTGGGTTCTGGTTGGTTCCAGGCCAGCAGTAGATTGAGACACACCACCTCGGTCTCTGCAGAGATGGATTGAGTAGTGGGGGTTCACTCGAATCAGCATCCGCAATTTGGGGAGCTCCTGGCACTGGCAAGGCCAAATGATGGGCGGGTCGGCCAGCCAGCCAATCAGAAGCGTCCCGAATTCCCAGAAGCTGACCTCCCATCAGATATTCTGAGTCTAACATTTGCCGAGACGAGGCGAGAAGCCCTCCCTCACTCCCTCTGCTTGCTCCCTTGACTGCTCCCTCACAGAGCCAACTTTCTCCCGGGGTCATCTCCAGTTCCCTACCAATGCACCAATTAAGCACCGCCATCCTAAAATGCCGCTAACTCTGGTCATTTAGCTCCAGCTCTTTATTTTGGGTGGAGGGGCAGGGGTTCGTTGAGAGACAGTGATGAATGATCACTGCCGCCATGGCCCTGGGCTGGGTGTTCTCTGCTCGCTGGCTGAGCTGAGCTCTACAGTGCCCCATTGAAGAGTCCATCTCTCTGCCGCCAATGCTCATGAAAGGCTCTCATTGTTTTTCAAGCCCTTCTGTCAATTCTCGACCGACTGACGATCTTTACTGTCAAGCCTTATGCTGCCTGCCATAGTACTTGCACAATCACAGGCAGACTGATGAAGATGGACAGATGCAGTTCTTTCAGTCTGTGAGTTTTCCTTTCTGTCTTTCTCTCTCTCTCTCTCTCTTTTTCTCTGAATTGAACAAGATAGCATCCTGGCATTTTACTGCACATTCATTTTCAGTCACTTGCTTATGCACTGCCTCACTTTTCCCCAGTCGTTCTGTCACTTTCTATCGTTCACTTTCTGATTGTGCCTCCTCTCTCCCTTGCATATACTTGGATTGAATTATGACATTTCCTGGGCTGCACAGCACACACACACAGAAAGACTTGGTGACTGATGGGATCTGAGTTTTCATTAGTCAAGAAAATATCACCATAAGCCCCACAAGCCTGTGCCCCCCCCCCCCCCCCCCACACACACACACACACACATACACACACCTTTCCACAGGCTGGCAAGACGTGACCCTTGCCATTTCTGCACACCTGTTTGCCTCACATCAAAGCCCATGCTCAGGACCATAGTGTGTGCGGGATGAGAGCTGGGGACTGACTGGCGATTTGGAACTGGCTCATCTGGGTTCAGCTCGGCATGCTAGCTCCTACAGTGGAGTGTTTGGACCAGGGGAACAGATGACTGATCCTAGATCAGCCGCTCAAATTGTGCAATGCATCATCCTCCAGCAGCCCCCCACGCACCCCCTCCACAATCCATCCGCTCAGCAAGATGGACAGACTAAAATCAACTCCATGGATGAGTGCATTCTGTCAAAGTTAATAGTGGATTCTGCCAGAAGAAACACCACATTTACAGTCTATTACAAGCATGCTAGAGAGGAACACTCAGACAGTTGTAGAACTTTCCCAGAAATTATCAAACTGAACTGCTTTTAAAAACATATACAGTATATAGAGGTTGAGTTGGACCCCCCTCAATTGGGAGAATGTGTGTTTGTAGAACCAAGCTAAAGGTGAATTTTTATCAAAGACCGAAGGCTCACAGATTGTGGTGTGTTCCAGGAAAGCAAGATGAGAGGAAAGTGTGTTTCTGTGTCTTTCTTCTCCATTGCATTTCCTGATCCTCCTCGCACAGGGTTGAAAGACATCACAGCAGGGCGCCTCTTCCTGTCCCTAAAGCCATGGAAAAGTGTGTCACCCACACTCAGCACAAAAACGGCTGTTGTGTGAAATGTGAAGTGTGTGTGTCTGTTTATATGTGTCTGAGTATGTGTACTAGTGTTTGTGAAATGCTGTGTGTGTGTGTGTGTGTGTGTGAGTGTGTGAAACATGCAAGGATGTGTGTGCATTTGTATGAGTGTGTGAAACATGCAAAGATGTGTGTGCATTTGTGTGTATGTGTGTGTGTGTGTGTGTGTGGCTGTAATACTGTGATAATGTGTTTATTCTTCATGTTTGAATGTCTGCTGACAGCAGTGAGATGTATGGTGAAATGGTGTCAGAGTGCTTTCTGCTCCTTGACATGAGCCCTTCACTGTATGTCCAACCTACTCATTGTCCTCCTCTAGGCCACTGTTGTGATTCTGTTGTGCATATGCCTCAGATGCAGCTGCTGCTGCACTAGACTCAATTATGTGGAATGTTCCAGAATGGACAAATCTAACATCAGGCCTAACTTTGATTATTTAAGCAGTGATTGCATAGTAAATTGGGAACAGAAGCTTACGCTAGTTTAGCAAAACTGACCATTATATAACTGACTAACTGGAAGTGTGTATATGAGGGAGGAAGATGTGGTGGGTGTGGTGTTTTCTCAGTGTACTGGGAAGGGGAATTGCTGAGAGGGGGAGAGTGTCGGTGTGAGAGGCTGGCTGTGTGATGTCTGTGAAGATGAAGGCCAGAGCTGCCACATCACAAGTTTTCTACTTTCAGTCTCCCCGCGCTCTCTCTCTCTATGTCACAGGCTCTCTGCTCTCTCTCTCTTTCTCTCACTATGTCACTCACTCTCTGCGCGCACACACACACACACACACACACACACACACACATACACATACACACACACACACACATACACACATCACACCCTCAGAATTCATAAGCTCTCTCTTCTTCTGTCTTTACAGTATTTCTCCCTCTATCTCTCTGTTCTCTCTCTCTCTACCTTCTTTTCACCCCTCCCCCTTCCTCCGTTTCTCTCTATCTGCTCTCCCTCTCCTCTCTCTCTGTCTGGAGGTGACAGTGATGTGTGAGGTCACGGCCAGGGCATAGAATCAGCACCCAGATCTGCAACCGAGGAGTTTGGGGTGGGGGTGGGGTGGTGTAGCTGAGGCTGATTGCAGCTCCGCCATGCAGCTCCCTCCCATCTTGGTGAGATGGATGTGCCCTGGCCTTGGTATCACAACTGACTCTCACCTCTCCCCCTCCACCACCATCCCCAACACTACCACCCATGTCTCCCATCACCCCTCTGGGCCCTCTGCGGTCACTGGCCACCAGCTCCAGCACCCCCACCCACCCTCTGCCAGGGCACCAGGGCTTGACTGCATTTGCACACTATAATATGCTACAATAAATGTCTTATAACCTTCTAATGGAAATTAGATTTTTCTCATGTTTCAGCAATTCCTTGACAGAGAAAGACCGAGTATGAGGAGGGGAACATGGGGAGGAGAAAGGGGGGGGGGGGGGGGGGCTCTCATTATTAATGAACAATGGTGAATAGCAGCAGCAGACCCTGGCTCTTTCTGACAGAAAAAAGAAGAGGGTGTTATAATACTTCGATTACTTTATTCCTTAAACAATTTTTCAATTTTTCCACTATCTCATTTGCAGAATATCTGATATGCCAGATATTAACACATTTATAACGTCGATGTTAATCTCTTTAGATCCAGAAGATTCTCTGTGGTCCATTTCGAAGTCTGTGTTTTTCCCCCAAGAAGAAAAACACCATTCCTTCCTCCTCCTCTTTTTCTGTTTTTTTTTTTCTTTGTTATTTACAACTGTGGGCAGCTTTGTGCCAGCAGCGCGGAACAGACAGAAATTTATCACAGCAGCTGGATGGTTTCTGTTCCTGCGTGGAGCAGGACGGTGGCGGGGATCCCAGTGCTCCTCTCCAGATGGATTAGCAGCGCTGGGGGAGATTTGGAACAGGGAAGCTGTGACAGCAACGCAAAGCAGTGGGGAGGTGGTGTGTGTGTGTGTCTGTGTGTGTGTCCGGGTGGGTTGGTGGTGGTTGGGGGAGGAAGCAAAGAGGGACATCAGTCACTGGTGCGTCCCCCCCGCTGCCCCACCTCATGCCGGGGGTGAGATGAAGCGGGCTTAGGGGGCCCCACTGGATCCCCTCTCGGCTCTTGGCCCTCCTGCCCGCGTTTCCCGGAGATTTACAGAGCCCCCGGATGACTCGGCCCGGCATGCCTCCCGGCACGGCGCGTGGCGACCCTGCCCGTAATTCCTCACACTCTCACGGGCCCGGAGGGAGTGACGGATGGCCGCTCTGACCCTGAGGACGGAGGAAGAGGAGGGGGACATTTTTTTCCCCTGCAGCAGCCCCTTTCATCATAATCACTGGCACAGGAGGACAAAAGGCAGAGAAGAATTATGGGTAAAAAGGAGGGAGGTGTGAATCACCGCTGCCTGCTGTCAGCCAATGTGTTGGCAGGCTGGTGATGGTGCTGAGAAAATGGCACCCGCATGACCAGCCACGGCAGGTTCAAGGACCCACTTAGTGGCGCAGGGGGAGGAAGAGGGAAAAAAGATGAAGAAGAGAAAGAAGACGAAGAAGAACAAGAATACGACAGAGACATGAGATAGAATCCAGCACTAAAACCATAAAGTTTTTACCAAGGCCCGTAGATAAAGTTTGTATTTGCCAGTGTTAGACTCAGCACTCGGAACATGTTTTTATGATTTTATAATTTAAGGAGTCAATAACAAAAAGTCCAGATTCTCCACGTACATACACTGGTGCTTAAGTTGGTTTGAAAGCACTGAGGGATTTTGCTAGGATCCCTTGACCCACACTTTCTCACACTTGCTTTCCTGTGCAGAAGGAGCTTTTGTTTTGCCTGTCCGCTGATCACACCTGACAAGTGTGTATTCCCTCTGTCTCCCATATTTAAATGGGCACTGTCAGCAGACTGGCCCCTGAGGGGCCAGCAGAAGGGGTGAGGAATACCAACTGCCCCGCTTCAGCCAAACACTCCAATCGCTGAACTCCTCAATCTGTCATGACCTGAGAGAAGAGAGTGGGAGAGAGAGAGAGAGAAAAAAAAAAAGGAAAGCCACTCCAGACACTATGCTATAACTGCACTTCACAGCCACACTAAAAATGCTAAGGATAAGTGTTATTGGTAGGGATTGGTAGTGTGTGTGGAAGCCAGGCGTTCCGGATGTTTCTTTTTTTGGGGGGGTTTTACAGCACTCCCAGCTGACTCTAATCAGTGCAGGGGGGACTGGCTCAGGCGTTTGCAGCGGTAATGAAGATTAATCATCCAATAAAATCAATCAGGGTGTTGAGTGCACTCGCGGTCAGAACAGCAGAGTGAACTGGAAGGAGATAGGAAAGAGAGGGGGGAAGCAGGTCAGGTACACCTAAACAAATTGGAGACTGAGCCTATCCTCTGAAATGGCATGCTACTGCTGTACTACTTCCTGCATACAACTGGTTTGAAGTATTGGGCGTACCGTTATTATTTATTTATTTATTTCTGTCAATACAGAGAAAATGTGCGGCCGTTTTACTACTGTGCTAACTTTTCAAAACAGAGCCCTCATTTAAATACAATTTCTTAAAGTCAGTGCAGAAGCCAAACAAACACACATTCTTTGATGCAGAGTCTTGCAGTGGTACTTCCCATGTTGAATGCAGTAAGCAGGATGGCAGAATGCCATTTTGGAAACAGCGTGAGAGAGGCGATGGAGGAAGTGGAATGCTAATACCACAATACCAGGTCTGCTAGGGCTCAGTGTTATGTTTCCTATTTTCTAGGAAAATGTGAGGGGGAGGTGGTGTCTCCTATAGCAGTGGGAACCCATGTGTGTAACAGTATTCAAATTTCATGAGGGTTCATGAAGTTGTTTTGTCTGCCTTCATGCAGTGCATGTCGTGCCAGTGGCAATGGAATGTAAAAGAAACATTTTTGAACAAACAAAATGAAAACATTCAGCAAGCTGCCTGCTCACAGAACAGTCTGCATGAGTAAGACGCATGTTGTTTTCATTAGAGTGCCATGGGGAAACTGACTTTTGGGGAGACTGTTTTTCTCCTGTTCATCATGCATTCAGGTACTGGCACAAGGTTATCAAGGCTGTGTGCAGGACAGTGTGGTTGCTAATTAGCCTTTTGGTCAGACTTTTGGTCAGCCGCTATTTAAACTGCTGCGTTCAGGTGCTGCGTAGAAATGAGCTCATTACCGAAATTAGCCATTTTAGTGGAGTGGTCCTGCTCAGTTGAGCATGAGCACGCATCTATGCAGCTTCAAACCACCCCCTCCCCCCGCACACACACACACACACACACCGGTGTGCACAGTCAGGTACCCATATATGCACAGGCATGCCTTCTCCCATGTTCACACACAGACACACACATACATACATTTGTACACACACTCTCATATACAATACATACACAGGCATGCATTCTTGTAGGTACACACATATATACAGTTCATATATTACACACACACACACACATTGACACTCACAGCTGGAGCAACCTGTAGAGAACACCACAATGGGCCGTTTTTGTCTGGGAGCAGAAGCTGAGAGGTATGGAGAGAAATTGGGAGGATGATGAGGTTGATAGTCATGCCTGCAATCACTGTAATTCTAGGACTTGGTTTTTATATACCACTTGTGTGTGTGTGTGTGTGTGTGTGTAAAACATTGTTCTGCTTGTAAAGTAGATTCTTTTCCAATCTTTCCTCATTGGAGTCAGTGACAGACAGACACACACACGGTCATACACACGTACACGTACACGTACATGCGCGTGCGCACGTGCGCACGCACGCACACACACACACACACACACACACACACACACTCTCTCACTTTCACTCTCTCACACACTTTCCTATATATAAACAGCTACTGGCCTGTCATTAATTTCACCTGGTGCTTCTAATTAAGTAATTGAATGAACAATTCACCCAAATGGATCTGTCTGAGCACTCAGTTGAAACACAGATAATAACCGCTCACCTCACTCAACCCCCACCTGCCTCCCCCCACCCCATCCCCATTGGATCCAGGCCCAAGACAAGCAGGAAACATTCTCTTCCCTTTCTCATTTAGCAGTTTAAACATTAGCATAGTGCTCCTCTCAAAATGCACCCAGCTCATTAGCTGCACTGACTTAGCGCAGCTAATGTCACAGATTAGCTCCTATGTGCCATGCAAAGGTTTTATAGCAAGAGAGGAAAAGAGAAATGGGGGGTGGGGGGGGGGGTGGGAGCAATGAAAGGAAAGAGATATGTAAATCCGCCTCCTGATTCCTCCTTTCGTCTCACAGCGTTCCTCTCACGCTGGCAGTTTCATTGTGTTTCACTCTCTGGCACATTATTCTGCCAGGTAAATTTCCCTCACCATCTCTGACAGATGACATGCTTCAGACCTCATCAAGCTCAATCTGAAAGGCATGGCTGCTTTAATACGGAACATATTATTCTGTCTCCCTACGCAGTCAAAACAAAATGTAAATCGATAAACAAACTTCAGAACACTGGCTTATAATTTGATATGGAAATTGAAGAAGATGAGGCATTAGCTGGAGTCTTTTAAAGTAAGAACTATATGTGTATTTTCAGAATAGCATTGGAAATTCAAGCCTGAAGCAAATGCTGTAAGCCTAAACCCAATCGCAAGATAAAGCTCAATTTCAATTCAAGTTCTTTTCTGTAGGATTTAAGCAAGTGTTATGTATGTGCCAAAGCCAAGTATATTTGCCATCTTACTTTTGTCTGTAGTCTTCACATTACATATAGTCAAGGCCACTGACTGTAAAACAATTTCATTTGGACACATTTATGTAGATTAGCTTCAAACCAAAACTCATTATCATGGTTTCCAGAGGAAACCCATGCAGTGGGCCTGACAGGGCTATATGCACAAGTCACAGTCAGTGGTTGACTTGGGGACATTGCAGATACAATGCGTTTGTATGCTGTTGGGTATTACAAATTGCTCTTAGCAAGCAAATAGGACTCCTCTTGTCTACCATTTTAATTATTTCCTTCCATTTCTTCAGTGTTGGTTTGTTCTCATTTACTGAGACGCGCTCGGCTGGCCAGCAAGCTGTTACTTCTCAGGAGGAGAGTTTGAGGCGGGACAAATGAAGTTTGGGTGCAGAAGCCTTTAGCTGCTCCTGCCTGGGGGAGGGGTGGGGGTGAATGCTGCAGTGGTCCTCTGTGCCTCTAGGGGGCGGTGTGCTCAGCATCAGAGCTAGTTGGTGGCATTGTGGAGTGTGTTTTGCAGTGGAGTGCCTGTTTTAAATTGGTGGGAGGGGTGGCAGATTTAGGAGGGTGGGAAATGGGCAGGAAATTGAAAGACAATGTGATTATTGCCATTTATTGTTTCTCTGGGCAAATTTCATTTCACCCACTCGTTCGCCAACTCCCTTGCTCCAGTCTCTCCCATTTACTCACTTGCTCACTCATTTAGTCTTTCACTACCATTACCACTAATGGCCGAAGAGGTTTGGGGGGGGGGGGGGTGAAACTCGTCTCTGTTCCATGGCCTCAACCTTTAGTGCAGCTCCTTGTGTGGACTGAGCACAGGCCAACATCGATTAGCAGGATGGAAGGGACGCCCCCCCGGACATAAAGGACAGGGCCTAATCACACCATAAAACATGGCGCCCCCATTCCACCCGACACTTTAATACGCCTGTTCGAGCGGGGCGACCGCAGAGGGAGCTGGTACTGACTGAGCTGCCAGTGGGTGAGGTGAGGTGGGAAGGGGAGGGGTGAGGGGAATTGATGGGTGGGGTGGTGGTGGAGTGGGGAGATGATGGGGGAGAATTTACAATCTCTATGTGGAATTCTGCTTGCCGCGAGTCAACGGGGTTACCTTTTTATTCTCCAAGGTGGCACATTAGGGGGCACTAAGTGCCTTTTTTACGCACCATCCCCCCTCCTTACACACACACACACACAGTACTTACCTATACTCCCTCCATGAGTAGCCTGGGTCTCAGATAGTTAGCTGGGAGATGATGAGTCCTTCAGAGGATAGTGGAGGAGGAGGCAAGGAGGGGATTGGAGCCTTGAAGAAAAAGTAGCTCAGGCGCTTTGCTCTCGTTATGCCACTTCTCTCTGCCTCCCTCCCTCTCTCTCTCTCACGCTCTTTTTTACTGTTCTTTTGGTCTTTATCTCAAGCTGTTTCTTATTCCCTGTTCCTCTCTCTCTCCTTCCACTTTTCAGTCTTGCATTGCTATAGGGGAGTGAATAGGTGGGTTGCACAAGATTGGTGTCTTTAAGATAGTCAAGTTGCAGTCTCTGTTTTCCCTCTCTCTATTTCTCTTTCTGTGTCTCTTTCTATCTCTTTCCCATTCTCTATTTCTCTCCTCCCCTCTTTCCGTTTCCCCCTTCTGCATCTCTCTGAGGGAGTGTGTCTAAGGCTGGTGGGGACTTGAAGGTTTTTAAAGCGAGCAAGGGAAGCGTTGTCGTGTCCCAGGTGCTAGTGCACACTCAGCAGTATTGGCCTCCGCGCATCAGATGAGTTACTCACCTCTTACCGGCTCTTTATCCCGCCTTTTGTGAGGAGATAAAGGACCCGGGCCCCTTGCCGCCTACCCCGCGAACAACACTGATTGGATCTGTGATGTCGACATTAGTGGGGCGAAGGAGAAAAGAGAGAGAGAGAGACCGAGACATAAAAAAGACTGTCTGGCAGTTCTCTTTGGAGAGCTAGATCAAGGCGAGATCTGTGTCACTGAACCGTGTGCTTTAGTGAGGGATGTCACTACTGACTGTCTGCCATTTGGTAAACTGGCGGAGGAGTTACAACCTACTGCTGCACCACACATTTGCACAGAGTTAACATTTCTTGGCTCTCTTTCTCTCTCTTTTTCTCTCAACGTGCATTATTCATGACTGTTAGATTAAGTTCCTTTGTGGCGTTTAAGGTAACAACACTCCTTCTCTCCTACCACAGACTGTTCTTCAGTGCCGTGCCGTAATCATCTATCAGCCATACAGATTCGTCGATAAGCTGAGGTTAAATGTCGGTGGATCTTTGCCAATGATTGTGTGACTCAACAGTTCACTACGTGGAGTAAATCTCAACTGCTCCACTCAAGAGCTAATTCAGTGTGCGAAGCTATTTAGAGAAAAGGTACATCTGAGCCACATTTGCATGAAATTATATGCACGTTAAACAAATGGCAGCTGTATCATTGTAATGTCTAGAGACATTTTGAGTAATGTGTTACTGTAAGAAGCCAGATTTGCCAACCCATTCCTTAAAGTAAACCAGACCAATGGTAGACTGCTTTTCCAGTGGCTTCATTCATTCTCAAAACTGCCAACTAGCAGCCCAATCGTGCCTGTGTGTCCCATGACTGGAGGCTTGGGAGTTACTGTAGTGGTTGTTTCTTTGGCCTGCCCAACACTCTGGAGGCCCTCATTGTGCCAGATCTGAGCCTGCTATTCTTCTGGTGCCAAGGCCGGGCTGATCCAGCTCTCTATTCTATTTAGTCAAAGCCTGCGTGAAGATCCTCATTAAAAGTTGGTTAGGCATGCATAGACACACACACACATATACACAGACACACATATATACAGACATACACACACAACACATAATACACAAATAGAGAGAGAGAGAGAGAGAGATAATGACATGATTTCAACTATATACTGTATGTATATTGATTGTTCCCAAGGAGACATTAAAAGACTCTGTGTAGTTGTTTTTTCTAGTGTTAAATGAAACTCACTGGTGTATGCATGCATCCACTGTATGCAACATTATGAGGTGTGGTGTGTGAAATCCCATTTGTTTTGATTAGATGACTAATACATAGTGCCTCCACAGCAGCTATGCTCGCAGCACATGTACAGTTTGCGGGGGAGGTCATCTGGATTGATTACTTGTGTGAGCATGTAATTTTCATGCCTGTTATGTCTTCATTAGCTATGATTATGTCTGAACAGCTTGCATCCAATCCTAGCGGTGGTGTATTGTGTTTATACTGTGTACATGTTTATTCTCTGGTTTTCTTTTGATCAAGAGCACATAGAATCTGTTTTAAATACTTGTGTCTGTCTGGGCTGATTCACGGTGCGTGGGCTGCTTCTAGCTGCACTAGCACACAGGTTAGAGGTGCACAAAATCAGTGGAAACAAAACAGATAGAATTTGTACACAACTAGTGCTGTAAGTAGTGCTGATTTAAAAAAATAGTCTAATTAATCACAATGGAAAAATTAAGTTAATCAGGATTAATCGCAATTAATCACACATTTAAGTTCCAGAATTGTTCTTTATTTTTTTGTGAAGAAAGAATCACACATGCCCTTGGTTAGCGCAATCGCGCTCCTCGGTTTCCTACAGACCCAACGTGAACGAGTGTAGTTTCCATGGGGTGACCATGGTTTTATAACCACCACCCCCAGCCCCTTCACTCGCACAGGTGCGCAAGGTCTGTACGCTTCCCCTAGCGTTAAATCTACCTTGTAGTCTCATTCAACGTGTCCGTCAGCTCTTTCATGAATGCCATATTATGAAGCATCTACAACCGTCATTATGCTGCTTGTATCCAGTATCAATAATGTTTGCCGTTGCCGTGTCGCCGTCGTTTTACTGGGTTTTCGTCGAGTGTGTCCGCATTCGCATAGCACAGTTGAACTATCTACCCTTCGACCACGCAGTCGAGTCTAGCTAGTTTAATTGTGTTAAAGTTAACGTTAAAAAAAGACACTGCATATTTCAACAACCTCGTTGTTGTTTCAAAAAATATCTCAGAACTATTTACAAGGTTTGTGGGCAGTCAGTTTATGTTATGTTTAGTTAACAACCAAACTTCTAATGACTGCCTACAAAGTAGGCTACTGCCTGCCAAGGAAGCGCTGAATTTAGAATATTATTGAAAGATAGGCACAGTACAATTGAGAAATACAGGGGCAAACAAACAAAGCGAGTGGACGAACTCGACAAGTCACAGGCCTTTAAGTTGTGTGAGGAGTGCACTGGCATCTGCATGATTAATTTGCGTAAAAAACGGTAAAATGTTTACATTTTCACATGTGTTAACGTTGACAGCACTGTACACAACACAGTTGCTCCTATAGAAGAAACAAGTCACACATTATTCCAGTGCAGTATTCTAGGACTTGTGTGTGATTGTGTTCATGTGTATGCATGCTTGCGTGTTTGTGTGAGATTGTGTATGTACATGTGTGCACGTATATGTGTGTGTCAGAGAGTGGGTGTGGGGGTCTGTGCACTTGTAGCCTAAGTGCGACTGGATACTTTGATATATGAGTCGGTGATAATCACTACACCGCAGCATAGTGCTTATTTTTCTCCGTTTGGTCAGTCAATCGCACCACTAACAATAGTTAAAACTCGGAAGAGATTTTCCCCGCCCCCCACCACCACCACCACCTTTCTCTCTCTCTCTCCGCCCAGGCTTTTGTCTTCTCTTTTATTCTTCTCTTTGCAATCTAGTTTCGCACCCCCATTATGGAAATGTCTTTTTTCATGCTCATTCTCTCTCAGCACTGATGAAGGGTTTCTCAGCACCAAACACTGAAGGAGCCACCCCCCCCCCCTCCATCCCTTACCTTCATGCAACACTTTACCACATATCAGAAAAGCAAGCTTAGATTACCCCATATTCTTGTCATCCTACTGATCCCTAGAGTTTACAGAGTCCTGACAGTTCTCCCATTCCTTCTCCTGAATGGAAATGTTACATGATATCATGGCTGTTTACTGAGAGGAAAGAAATGAACTGTATCTCATTTTCAGTGTTCATTTCTCTATAATATACAGTATCTCCAGATTGTGCTTTTATGTTCTTGCGACTAGAGTTTGTTTTTCACACACAATCCTTGTGGAAGCGGAGGCTATGGTGGAAGGCTTGGCGCTGCGGCTCTCCTCCACCAGTAACAGCATGTTGCAGCTGAGGTAATTGCATCTCTTAGGCGGAGAGAGCTCATGGGGCTGCAATTTTTGCCACACTTTTCTTGGCCAGCTGGTTTGTCATTTGGTGATACCAGTTGATCCTCTCCTCTTATCCTTATTCTCTCGCTCTCCCTCTCATTGTTGTCCCCCCTTTATGTTTTCAGTCTGTTACATTTTTAGTGTCTGAATTTGCCCGTCACCTTTTGTGCATTTCTTCTGTGTAATGAGAGATCCATGCTCCTGTAAAGTGTACGAACCCTTTTCCCCAGCATTCCAGCCCGTGAAGTGCTAACAGGAGTATTGGCAGTTATTATCAACCGCTCTCCAATCCTTGCATCTGATGCGGTGATACCGCAATGGGCGAGAGATTTCATATCGATTCGCCTCTTCGCACACAGACTGCTGCAGCAGCAGGCTAGCAGAGGCAGGAGCATCGCATTCACAGCCACCCAGTGCTTAGATAGATCAGGATGTGTAAAGGGAACTACGCAGACATGGTCTGTTTAACCAGCACACAGAGCACAGAGGAGTCGTTCATCTGATACAACCATTCACCTATGTCCTACTCACAACCTTCTTTGATGTGACTCTGGCACTTCATGTGACCTGACAGGCTAAGATGATCTAATTTTTACCTTGTGTCCTTTTTTTTACCCTCTCCTCGACTCTGGTTAAAAAAATGGAAGGAGGGGAAGTTGTGTGTGTGTATGTGTATGTGTGTGTGTGTGTGGGGGGGGGGGGATAACCTTGACCGTGCCCCAACTGATGCACATCACTCATTCACTAGCGCCTGTCCGATAGCTATGTAGCGGGCCAATGACATTTACAGATGGAGATGCCAGCGAGCTCGCCAAGGCATCTGTGATGATCGGATTAACCCTGGCATGATGATGTTGGTGGCATAAGACGCTGTGAGTGGTGTTTGCTAGGTGTGTGAGTCAATGAGAGAGAGAGAGAGAGAGAGGGGGGTACGCTACAGCGTCGATCAAAACACGTGTGGAAGACGAGGCCGGAGTGGAAAATAGATGAGTGGTGACACTGTGAAATCGCCTGCTTGTGTATGTTTACATCAATTCTCATCGGGCAGAATCTCGCTCACACACACACACACACACTTACATGTACTCACGCTTATACACACATACGCAAACCCTTCCCACCTGTGTCACGCTCGAGCGAGTGGCTTGTTGACATTTTCATCCCCGTCGTGTGTAATTTATGTAAGGGTAGTCTCTGGCTGCGCGCGCTCCATAACCGCGCGAAAACAAACAGGGTAGAAAAAGAACAAATTGCTTTTTTAAATTGGCCAGACAAGTACTTGCACTCGGCTTCTATAAAGACAAAGCACACAGTCCCGTGTCCCGAAGAGGGAGCTAAGGATAAGAGGCTATGTAGTTTCACTGGTGCACTGTGCAGCTACTGACCTTCCACACACTCACGCACACACACTCACTCCCATACATACCCACACACAGAGACCGTCCATTAGCGACATGATAGATTTAGCCCAGGCCACAGATTATATAGTAATAGTATATGAATTTTAAATCACATTCTGTGACTTGTTGTATGCATTATGTTCGGGCATGGGCATAAATCAAACATGCTTGCGGTGCAGAGCGGAACAGGGAAGGGAGAGCATGCAGTGGCGGCCTTAATTGCCGAGGAGTTTCATTGTTGGATTGCTATTGTCGCCTGACAGCGAGCAAGTCACCACTGCCAATTGTGATTCAGGTGTTGGGCGCCAGGTATTTCAGCAGGGAGGAGAGAGTGGGTGGTAGGGTGGGGTGTGTAATTATAGTCATTTGTGGCCCTTTGAGGTACGACGATAAAGCTCAGAACCAAAAACAATCTCCGCTGGGGACCAAATTGGCCACCCTAATTTGGTTCTTGTCTCCCTGAAATGTGGGAGTTTTTGTCCAACAACAAAAAAAAATTGCTGAAATGAAAACGTGTAGATAATATCTTTTCGCCAGCAGTGTTCATTCACTGAGTCTAAATCTGGCCTCACTCATTCAGCGCTTGCTAAAAGTCTGTGAGGTTTGACTCTGCCGTAAAACCTTGTTTCAGAGAGAACCATAGCATCCAACACGCCGGGGTCTCGAGTTTTGACGCGCCGGTGGGAGTTTACGAGGGTCTGTGGGAATTTCTGTAAGAACAAGTAATATATGTGTGTTGAGAGTATACAAGAATAGAATAGTGCATGCAGTAGAATGTGTGCTATAAAAGGAATGTACAAGAGATTTATGTGCATGACAGTAGGTGTCTTTGGAAAACCATGTTGAAACCATGTTTGGAGCATCATCGTAAAAGGACAGAGACTGAGATCTCGTGTAGGATTGGCTCTGTTCCAGCTACATCATCTACTGTTAGGAGTATTTAAGGTAGACAAATAAGGTAAAAGGTTAGAATGGTTGAGGATCATCGATGTATAGCCATTCTCTCGGTGAACGCATTAAAGACTTGGTTGAACAAGACAAACTTCTCTGCATCTTTGGGTTTTTCTGAGAAACTTCTCCACAGGTCCACTCTGGAGTCTGGCAGCGTGCTTATCCCCGTACCGTGGCTGGAATGCAGATTAGCATGTTAACAAAGAGAGCGGCATCAAAAAATAAAACAGCCTCTCTCTTTAGGCTTGAGTGCACACTCATGCGCTCCGCTTCCTTGGGTGATGTAGCCCTCTCGCTTCATTGACAGATGTTGCGACCTCGCGCTGGCAACTCGCATCCCCATGAGCTGCGGATGCCATGACGAGGCTTTGCTCTGAGCTGCCGGGCTCGTTGATACTGTTGAAGTCAGCTGCAGTGGAGTGAAATATTCACTCTACCGAGGGGGAATGCTGTCTTCCCATCACTGTAGAACATCCCCACATACGTGGCTGGTACTTTCAGTGAACCTTGTGGTCCAAAAAAGTCCCGAATGCTGTGTCAGATGGTGTTCTCAAAGCTCAAACCTCAACTCTGACAGAGGACGAAGACCTAAAAGCAGTGGTGGAGCTAGACTTCAGTCCATATGGTGGCCAGGGGGTGGTCAAGGCTATTTCATGGGATCCACAGAATATGAGAAAAAATGTGTAGCTGGTTACCATCTTTGAGCATGTCTGAATGGCACAGCATAGGTGTATGGATGCCAATACCACAAATATATGCACATGCACAAACACACACACACACACACACACACACACACACACACACACACACACACACACACACACACACAATTGCTTAAAATCTCTCTTATTTTGGCTCAAGCTTATTTATCTTACTGGGGGAACTCTACTCTTCTCAGCTTATATTCTTTCCTCTCTTTGTTTTTTTACTGTCTAAGAGAAACAGGTCTTATTTCAAATTTTGCTTTAAACAAGTTCTAAAAGATTCCCTTTTCTCTTTTTTCACTGGCTTGATAAAAACATATTCCATTGCATAATGAAAACAAAATCCACAATTTACTTACATTCATTAAGTATAATTACATTAATTATACACATCCTTATTCTGTTGGCTAGACTACATTAAAATATAATCTTCCAAACTAATGCAACCATGCCTATAAATGTTTAGTAAACCCTAAAATAAATAGCTTTCCTTACACAAAAGCAAACAAGCTCTCTGAACATTTCAAGATAGAATCCAATAGCCTAAAATTTATAAGTTTAAACTATAGCTGTGCTCGAAATATCATTAGCTTTTGAATCAATAAGATTGTATAGATGTTTTGACATCTCTTTTAAAGTTTGTAGAGTTCTTAAGCTATTGCAAGAATGCAGTAATGCAGAATAAAATTGTGTATCTGTGATGAGTAGTGTGAGAGCAATCCAATAGAGAGAAAAAGGGTGTTTTCTAGATGCTGAATGGAGATATGCACAAATTTAAATATGTAATGTACTTTCAGATTTAATTTTCTTGCGAACCATTTACCACAGCGACTAGAAAATTGCATCATGGAAGCTTAGATTTTTACTTTTATTTGATATGCAAGATGTGTGACGAATAGTGCAAGAGCAAACAGAGAGAAAATCTGTGTTGTTTTGGAGCATTTCAGACACATAATTTTAGTTTGAATTGGCAGACAACATTGCTGCCTGAATTGATTTCAAATTGCTAGTTAAACATTTGAACACTGATAGCTATACCTTATTAGATTACCTTATGCATGTTAACTCTGTTGCTGTATCTCACCAATTTATCCATACAAATGTTGATGTCCACCATATCTCACATAGAAATGACTTGTTTAGCCTACATTATCCACAGTTGCATGATTTGGAATCTATTGCCTGATTAAGTAGTGAGGTACTCCTTAAAGTTTGAATCATAGTGATAATTTTACTGTAGAACCTCCTCATTTCTTCTCAGTCACTTGACTGCCGCAAATGTTCAGACTTACTTTCTCTGTAGCTTAAAAAAGCGCTTCTTATAAAGATATACTGTGAACTGTCAATCATCAGTATTAGTGAATGAAATTCAGGGGGGCACCTGGGGTGGTTGATCATATTCAAGGGGGGTCCAGCGCTACCCCGGCCCTTTGTCTCCACCCCTGCCTAAAAGTTCCAGATGGAGAGGAGTGTAGTGTGCCAAGATGACTTGTTGCCTCCACAGGAACACCTGTGCACAGGTGGAAACAGCTGGCCAACGACTCTTTCCCTGATTGGTTCATGAGACCCATGTGGTTGAATTGGAAAATTGGCACCCCCTAGTGTTTGAAGTATGTTTTTACAATCTGTGTTCTGTATACGCTGTATGCACCTACCTTTCACGTCATTGTTCCTGAATCTATCTAATAGTGTCACCCCTTATTATTCTTGGGCTGACTGACAATGATCGCGTAACATGTTGTTATTGTTTGCTGCCAGCCCACTGTCATTTCATTAAGAACAAGTCATTTCACTTAGTGTTTCCACTCTCTCTCATGCCCCAAGGCTTGTAGAAGCATGGGTGAAGATCTTGACTGATCCCAGAAACATAGTTTCAGGGACTGCTGGTGTGGCACGTCGAGCAGTGTTGCTAAGTGTTGCTCAGATTTATCATCTGACTGGTGTATGTTTGTGTGTGTGTGTGTGTGTGTGTGTGTGTGTGTGTGCGCGATTTAAACCAGCCCAATCTCCCAGTGTTTAGGATGCACGACCTGAAGCCAGCCAAAATGACTGCCTTTCGTAATTAGGTCTGATTTAGGGAGAAGTTAGAATCGGTGCTCACACTACAGAGAGGCCCAATCCCATTTCCTTATTTTTGTTTTCTTTCTTTTGTTCTTTCTTTCTTTCTTTCTTTCTTTCTTTCCTCTCTTGTTTTTTTCTCTCACTGGTAAATGTGTTGATGAAAGACAACACACATCTAATTGTTTATCTAAAGCCGTGAGGCGAGACAGTCTCAGTGGAGAGAGGGATGGGGTTGATAGGAGTCTCCACCACCTCCGCATGGGTAAACACAGCTGAGCAGGCTCCGGAGGTGGGCGTCCTCCCTATGATTCTGGATCAGTCTTTGTCATTCCCAAATGAGGCTCCAGAGAGAAACTGCCATCTCCTGATGTGATCTGGCTTCAGTCTCTCTTCCTGTGCCATGCACAAATGTGCCTCAGCCAATTTGCCAATCAGACTTTCTAGTCTGTCTTAAGATTTATCACACACACATCAGGTTTTTAAATCTTCTTTGTGTTTTGCTTTCAAACATCAAGGCCTCCTCTCTCTCTCTGTCTCTCTCTCTCTTAATCCAATTCAATATTTAAGCTTTATTGGCATGACTGTTCAAATAGAAGCAGGAATGCCATGGCACATAGTGAGGGAACATAGAATACATGAAAATAGGAAGGCAATCATTATGTGATTTAAACGTAGACACACACACACACACACACATAAACATACATCTCTTTCTCTCTGTATGACATTCGCTCTGCCTAAAGCACTATAAAAGATCGCACATGAGAGGGGGAACTGCACTTTGAACTGATGAAGGCCTTGCATCATACGACCCATATGCTCCAAATCGCATCAGTTTCTCCCTCAGCATTCTTGAGCACAGAGGAGATGGATTAGCTTCAGTGTCCTCCAATCTGCCAGGAAAAGCGCTCTCTCTCTTTCTCTCTCTCACACACACATACACTCACACACACACTGCATAGACACAGGATGCCTCCACTGCTCTAACTTTCTACCCTATCTGTGTATTTAACATGGCTCACATTACTCGCCGTTCTGTTTGTTGTTGTCATCGCCATCGGCAATTGTTGTTGTTGTTGTTGTTTTGCTCTCTCTTTGGATGAGAAAAGCATTCCTCAGGGTTGGATCCCACAAGTAAGAGGTGTCATTTGTGGGTGCTGGCTGCAAGTGGAGAGAAGCCAGTGGACTCCCATCTGTCTGACAGCACTGGTGGATGTGTCTGGTCAGGGTGAGGACAGCGGGCCGAGGTCAGCGTGGGTCGGCGACGGCTTCTGCAATCTGCTCGACTGTGCGTGATGTGGAGCCAGGAGGAAGCCATTGTGTGAGTGGCCGCAACAGAACACTGCACAGCAGATAGCTGTCAGCCCGTGTCTGTGTCAAGGAAGGGCCTTGAATGAGAAGGGTTGTTTTGGGGAGGACTTTGGAATGTTCTGGAATGCGAGTGGTTCTTTGTTGATCTGTCAGTCCTGCTCTTTCTGACCTCTCTGTCTCTCTTTCTCTCGCTCTGTCTCTCTCCCCCCATTCCTCCTGTCTGTTTTGCTCTCTCTCTTGCTCTCTTTCTCATTGTCTCTCTCTCTCTCAATCTGTCTGTTGCTCTCATCTCGTGAATCTCAGTCTTTTGTAGCACCATGGCCTGTCCCCTCCTGCTGTTCCTCAGTTGTTTCCTCCATCTCTTAGATTCTTGCTTTTTTCTTAGAGTCTTTCATTTTCTTATATATTGTCTTGTGTGTGTGTGTGTATTGGTGTACGTCTATGTCTTTCCAGACAATGTGTGTGTGTGTGTGTGTATGAATGTGTCAGTGTACCATGTACATGCATGGGTATATAATATGTATTTCAGAACATTTTGTGTGTGCGTGCGTGTGTGTGTGTGTGTCCTTCACTGGTCTCGGTGGAAATATGATGGCCACAGCTAGGCTGACAGCTCTTCCCCATCATGGCACTCGGCCCTGACAGGCCCAATCTCCTTTCATCTACCTCTCTTTCTCTCTCTCCTCTCTCTCTCTCTCCCTCTCTCTCTTTCTCCTCCTCTCTCCTGATCTCCCTCTGCACGATTGCCACAGATGATACTGTCGTTCACTCACTCCCTCCCTCACTCGGCTGGCTGTGCTCCTGTATGCCTAAATAAAAACCTTATCATAATGTGCCATGCTCTATTTATCATTGCCCAGATTCGCTTTAAGAAAATCATCGGTGTGCTTCTTTTATGATGCCTGTCAAGCATCTAAGCATAAGAAAAAAATTGGAAATACAACTAAATGAAAAAAAAATCTTTCATTTGGCTGCAGTTTTGCTTGACTTCATCAACCGTTGTTTTGTGTGTGTGTGTGTGTGGGGTTTGCCTCTTCACTCATACAATTTTATTAATGTGTTTTATGTCACCCCGAGAGCCCGGAGTGACAGAGTGATGTGTGTAAAGCTAGTCTCAAGACTCGGCATCGGGGGAGAGATGTGGCGGAAAACTCCAGTGGGAAATGCTGCTCTCTCTGGTGAGTTAAAAAAAAAACAGAGGCGCAGACGTGAGGTGTATAAGAGACTTGGGGGCCTCGTCAGCGAGGATGGAGTCGCATTCACACACACACACACACACACACACACACACACACACACTCCTTGAGCTCAGACCCTAATAGAGGACCACTTTGGTCTTATATGGATGTGAAGCTTACTGTGACTTCATCTTGAGCTTTAATTGCTTGAATGACTTTCATTTGTGTATGTGTGTGTGTGTGTGTGTGTCTGTATGATGTGAGCATATGTGTGTGTGTGTGTGTGTCTGTATGATGTGAGCATATGTGTGTGTGTGTCTGTATGATGTGAGCATATGTGTGTATGTGTGTGTGTCTGTATGATGTGAGCATATGTGTGTATGTGTGTGTGTGTGTCTGTATGATGTGAGCATATGTGTGTGTGTCTGTATGATGTGAGCATATGTGTGTGTGTGTGTGTGTGTGTCTGTATGATGTGAGCATATGTGTGTATGTGTGTGTGTCTGTATGATGTGAGCATATGTGTGTATGTGTATATGACTTTCATTTGTGTATGTGTGTGTGTCTGTATGATGTGAGCATATGTGTGTATGTGTATTTGACTTTCATTTGTGTGTGTGTGTGTGTCTGTATGATGTGAGCATATGTGTGTATGTGTGTGTGTCTGTATGATGTGAGCATATGTGTGTATGTGTATATGTGGGAGTGTGTACGTTAGATGCAGTAAGAGAAAGGGAGGACGTACAGTATGTGCCCTAATTACTAAAACACTCATTAGAGATTTTAATTAGCTTTTTGATTTAAACCCTGGAATGATTTCTATTTTATGCTCCCGTCTATCATAAGCTCTCAAACTAATGAGCTTTCTTCCTGGTTTATTTCATGAGTGGTTAAAGGCATTGTCATTTGGCGCATTTAATAAGGGTTCACAGCAAAGTGTTTCACATGTACATCAATGCATGCTCACGCAGATGCACCACACACACACAAACATACACACACACATGCACACACTCACAAATACCATGCGCACACACTACACGCAGAAAGACACACTCACACGTGCTCACTCACACACACTTCAAACAGTACTCTTTTGTAAATGCACACAGACTCCCCTCCCTTGCTTAATTCCATTCAGCTTAATTACGATATGAACTTGAAAGGACAAACGTTTGGTCAAAAGAAAAAGCCACTCATAAATCATTAAGACCGGCATTTAGCAGTGCTTTTCACCCACTGTCTCTCTCTCTCTCTCTCTCTCTCACTCTGTGTGTGTGTGTGTGTGTGCACATGTGTCCATGCTCACATTGAAATTTCTATGATAGTGTAATCAGTGTTATAAGAAATTAGATCCTGCTCTGTTTCTGACCACTTGTCTTTATAATGCCCCACCTCACATGAAAACACTATTAGTGTTCTCTATTTGTTATCCTTTCTTTCTTTATGTCTCTCTCTGTCACACGCAGACACACACACACACACACACACACACACACACGCACGCACACACACACACACACACGTGTAACTGGCAGTGTGGTGAGATGGGAGAAGCAACAGAGGCTTTTCATTCTTGTGGCAGCAGCAGCAAGGCTGGAGGGAGCATGTGACAGGCAATCACGTTTGGTGTGTATGCCTCGGGTGTGTGTGTGTGTTTGTGTGTGTGTGTGTGTACCTGTCTGCCTCTGTGTGTGTTTGTGGCAGAAAATGCCTTTGTAATGTTTGTGTGTCTGTGTATGTGTGTACGTGTGTGCGCGCATGTGTGTGTGTGTGTGTGTGTGTGTATGTGTGTGTGTTCACGCCTGCCATGCTCACCTCACTGAGTCCCCTAATGGGAATCCAAAGTGACGCGTCAGACAGGAGAGCAGACCTGCCTGAGAGAAAGCAGAGCAGACAGGGAGAGACAGGATGCTAGAGAAGGAAAAGACGTGTATGTGTGTGTGTATGTTGGGTCTGTGTGTGTATGTGTGTGTGTGCGTGTGTTCAGGATAGATGGGGAAAAACTGAGAGAGATTGTGTGTGTGTGTGTCTGTGTTTCTGTATTTGTGTGTGTGTGTGTGTGTGTGTGTATTTATGTGTGCAGGATAGATGCAGGAAAACTGAGAGAGATTGTGTGTGTGTGTGTGTGTGTGTGTGTGTGTGAGTGTGTGAGAGAGAGAGAGAGATGTAGAGATGTCTTGTTTGCAAGCCTACAATGTGTGTGTGTGTGTGTGTGTGGGGGGGGGGGGTGAATGTTCTTTTCAGTGTATAACAGGGTTGTGTAAAGGCAGCAAGGGTTGCCGAAAAGCGTTCTGTTTGGTAAACAGGCTGTTTTTGTTTGTGTTGTGTTGTTTTGCAAAGAGGATGCTCCTTGGCACCAAAAAAGTGAATGTCATCCAACAAGACAGGGAAGGGATCCCTCTCAGGAGAGTGTTGGTTTGAGGTGTGCCTCTCTGCCGAGACAGGGGAATTTAAGACCTTGTTATGACTGCAGAAGAGGAGAGGAAAAATAAGATGGAGAAAAAGAGAGAGAGAGAGAGAGAGAGAGAGAGACAGACTCTGAAACAAGCAGAAAGTAGAGAGTTCCTAACTCTTCTATCCAGTTCATGTCTCTTCTGTCCATTCATCCTGTGTGCTATGTTTCAGGACCCTGGACAGTGTCCACTCTCGTCCCATTGCTGCCGGCACAATGCACACTCGAATGCTGTAGCTTAAAACTGCTGCCTCAAGTGCCTTGCAGGAGTCCCTCCATCAAATTGAATAGATCACCTGTGTTGTCAGTGATACCTTGCCACCGCGTCTCACCTTCACCCACTGTGGGCCTTGTGTGTGCACTGCTAATATGAGGTCACCGTGAGGCCATAAAAAGGTGTAATTGGATCCCCTAATCAAACAAGCCATCAGCAGGCATGGTTCACTCTTCTCTGCCTGTCCTTGATACTTACCCTTATTGGTTCATTGTGTCAGTTATTGCCATGTGGGCCACTGTCACCTACAGTAAACTTGGCTCGTTGAATGACAGAGGGCAGACACGGCTTGTGTTTTTATCCTGGCCAGTGCACTGTGAGACTGTTAGGTTGCTGTCTCCACAATGAATCCCTGCCCTGCATGCAAGATTGGGGTGGGGGGTGGGGATAGTTCAGTTTTTCTCATGGCCCAGTGGTTTTAATGGACATCTCTGCACTGTCGTCCTTACGTGCTACCCCTATGAATCAATCCCTCTTGTAACACACAAACACAAACACACACACACACACACACACACAAACACACACACACACACACACACACACACACACACACACACACACAAACACACACACACACACACATACATTACCACTCTGTGCTAGGCTCCCTGAATGGGCTGGAGCATGGCTTTGGAAAGGCATGCTGGGTGATTGATTTTGACCAACCACCTCTGGTACTGCCTTGGGAGGCTTTGAAACAACCAAGGCAGCCAACCCTTCGCCCTCATCCCACCACAAAAATGCATGAGGCGTCCCATCGCTGCCCTGAAAAGCAACCTGTCAGTCGTGTTTTTACAGGTTTGTAACGGCATGCAGCGCCAAAGACAAGCCTCTGAAATGGCCCCACCGAGGGCTGTGGAGGGGTTCATCGTTCTTCAGATGGAGCTAATTCATACGTGGACATACACAGACTAACAGATGGTCCGTCTGTCATACTCATCTCTTTCTCCTTGCTTTTTTTATAGCCCCCAGTTCTCCTTGCATCTCATTGCTGCCTTAACACAGGAGCGTGTCAGCGGGCCACCGAATGGGTTTTCTGTCCTTTCGCTGAAGGGTCGCGCCAACAATTTTGCGAGCTGAAAGTGGATATGCTTGAGACGGGTTGAGAGTGAAGGCAGAACGAGCGCCGGGTCGACATGCCGCGCTAATGCACACAGATGTTCCATGACAGATAAGCTTTGTTTACAGGCCTGTACTGAGAACTCTGAACACATGAAATGTGTTTGCTATGGCCACATGTTGAAGGAATGATACAGGCAGTGTTAAACCCCCACCCCTCCACACAAACACACACACACTCCCCAACCAACCTTGGCAACAAGCAAGCAAGAAAGGAAAATCTGGGCCTTTTTTTTGTTTTTTTTTATTCTTTCAAACTAAACATATATTCTCCTTTCAAAGTTCTTTGTAAAATGGCGGTGATGTTATCACACTGCCATGGGGCTGCATTTGTAAGTTGTCTGTCGTGAACGATAAGGCTGTGCCCAACCTCCTGTGGCTCTTGCAGATTTTCTTTTTTTGCTCTACATGCAAACTGGAAAAACCCAGCACGGGGAACGACACAATGAAAGTGAAAAAGTGAAAGTCCACTCTAGCATTTCATTCCTTAGATAGAGTAACATTTGCGCGCTCACATAGTGACAGGGTTATGTTTTACAGGGAGGCGGAGCTGCACGCTTAGGAAATGTTGTTATGACAAGGCCAGCTAGGGGAAATGCCTCAGGTCACAAATATTTCTTTCTGAGCTCTAAACCTGGATACACATTGGATTGAGGTGCTAGAATCAATTGGAAAACTATGCTAAACCAAAGTCTTTTGAATTGCACTCTCATTTTCTTGAGGCCAGGCATTACCCTTTCATTTCCTAGGCTGACTTTTTACTTTAAAATCTAGGTTGAGGAAATATATTTAATTGCCTATTATGTCTAATTTAAATGCTCTCAAAGGGACACACCATTCCATCTCCTTAAAATATAGACAGCAGTCAATCAGTCACTCCAGGGAGGATGGCAGAATGGTCAATTGGTCTGCACAGAATTCCATGCGCTGTGACCACAAATGCTTTACAAAGCCACGCAACCCTTATTAGTTAGGCTAGATCTAGAACTCTGTCTATTGTATGTGAATGTAGAGCAGTTAATTAGGAGTGTGTGATATTGATTTGCTGGTCTGTGGAGTGAGATAATCATGGCCAATCCCTCCTATAGCATAAGGGTTGTAACTGGCCATGTTTGTGTAAAGGTAAGCCTCTTTGCTGCTCTGCCTGTGTTGAGCAAGCAGGCTGGGTGTCAGTGTCCTGGCTTTTACAGGACTTAAGCTGGGGGCTCCTGTAATGAGAGCTGGTAAATGTCGCTGGGCTCTGGAAGGGAGAAGCTAATTAAGCAGGGCTTTTATTGGGCCCTGTCATCTGATCTGATTCAGTTTAATCAGCACTTGTACTCAAATGGCAGCAGCCTCACCTGGAACACACACACGCACGCACACACCCACACACACACACACACACACACACACTCATTCACACACACAAGCACTCGCACACTGCACACACAAATGCACTCAGACAAAGACCCACCACAGCCTTTTAATACAGTGGTGTGGCAGTTACAAGCCCGAATGGATTTGATAAATGGACTTCTGGAAGAAAAAGGCTCTGAGGCAGTAGAGAAAGGGATTTATACACACATGCACATACACACACAATGGCATTTAAGACACACCCACACACATATAGAGACAAAATACCCTCACATTCTTATACAACATCTTAACCATGTGCTATTAAATGCTTATTAAAAGGCTATTACCACCTGAAGGTTACACCTCTACAACAGGGGCTTAATTGGGGCAGAGGACCTTTCCGTTCCACCTGTAGTCAAAGATAGCCTTCCACTGTCACAGAGACAAAAATAATGGGGCTCAAGGTTATCGGTAAATCTTCCCACAAGTGTCCATCTGGTGGTTCAGAATCCCGACACACAGACACATTTGGGGGAAGGCCATAACTCTCAGGAGCCATCGCCGACTGACAGCAGGGTGATAACTCTGGGCATCATAAGCCCATCTTAATGGTGCTCCTAAAAAGTTAGAGCCCAGCATTGAGGCTCGCACGAGTCCTGAATGATAAACTGGGTTTTGTGTGGCGAGATGGCACAAAGTCCACCACACTGTAGAGAGGGTGTGGGGAGCGTCTCCATTATGTGTTACTTTGGAAATGTAATGTATTACAATTACAAGTTACCCAATTTAAATGTAATTGTAGTGTAACCACTGCAGTTCCTTTGACAAAGTAATGTAACTAATTACATCTAGATTACTTTTGTACATTTTTAATACATTTTCCAACCATTTTCAGTTTTAGAAGGGTTTAGAAGGGTTAACCTTGCATCATTACTCTTACCCTATTACCCTTAACACACAATGTTGGACTTCAACACCCCTTTACTGTCAGATCATTCTTATCATTAAATAGCAATGCTAAATCAATGTCAAATATTGACATTGAACATTTGGTGAACATCACTGAAAAAGCAGTTCACTCACTTCACTCAGATTTTCATTTCCTGCAAAGGGCTAGGCTTACATTGTAGTTTCTATCTGACATTGCAGGCCTCCTGGTCACTACAGCTCAGACTGCTTGTAGACTGTAGATCCAGCAGCAAGTGGGTGGTGTTGCCAATTTAAACATGATAGGAGAACCAATAAGACATATCAGAATAGTATCAGACTTTCAGCTGTAAACGGAGGATGTCATGCACAATGAAAAACGGCATTATTGCCGTTATATAACATATAGGCAGTGTTTCTGCAGAGCTCAGATGTAACTGAAATTTTAATCCTGAATATTTTCTGAAAGCAATTGTAATTTAATTGCACATTTTTTCAAAGTAATATAACTGATTACTGTTACTTTTATTTTGGAATTAAATTATGTAATTTCATTACTGTGATGTAAGTTGTTAATCCTCAACAGTGGTTCAGTGGGGAAGGGGATAGGGCCGCTGACAGTGCTGGCCCTACAACAGAACAGACACACAGACAGCCTATAATGACAGCACCTGGGGTTGGGAAACAATTGGTTGCCTCAAGAACAGCGTCCATCTGGCCGCTGAAGTGAACTTTGCTCCCAGAACAATTGTGTGGATTTAACTTTATAGGACATGAGGACTGTCTGTTCAGTGTAACAACAGAACAAAGTGGTTATAGACTAAAGCAATCATGTACTGTTTGGATCTAATGAAAGTCTTAGTCCCTGGTTGTTTACTGCCTACACTCTGTGTGTTCTGTGTTTGTGTGTGTCTGTTTTTATATGTGTGTGTTTGTGTGCAATCTCTCACATTTGATTTTGTCATTGTTTCTGGACATCTGGTTCTGTCATCCTCCCCTATCTCTCTCCCTCCCTCCTTCTCTCTCTTTCTCTCCCTCTCTCTCTCCCTCTCCCTCACTCCCTCGCTCCGCACCAAACTTCCTTTTTCCATCCCAAACCCGATAAACATCTTTAATATAGGAAAGGCTGGGAGCAGGCTGAGGAACAGAGGCAATAAAAGTGGTGGTGACGGCAGGCTGCAGCTGACTGACAGAGTGAATATGATGTCCACCGCTCGCCCCCCCAATGCTGTCGCATCACTGGCCTCTTCCCGCACTACTGACAGGCTCCTGCTTCCAGAACATTTTCTCGCCTCTGAATAAATCAGCGCTGACAATATTTTGGGTGGTGCGGGTGGGGAGGTGGGGGACGTAGGGGGGTTGGTGGAGGTGGAGGGTGGGGGCTGTGGTGTGTGCAAGAGGTTGGGGTGTGGAGGCTTCCCGACCATGATGGTGAATCCCTCGGAGCGAAAGACATGAGAGTAGTCTTCATATGCGCTCTCTTTTTCTTTCTTTCTCTCTCTCTCTCTCACTCTCTCTCTGTCTCTCTTTCTTCTGCATCCGTGCCATCTACCAGGGCTTGCACCTCTTGTGGGAATGATTGGCGCTGCGAGGTTCTTCAGCTGGTGTTGGCGCGGCACTGTGCTTTACTGTGCTGTGTTGTGCTGTGCTGAAGCAGTTGAAGCTCGGGCCTCAGAAGCAGAGGGGGGGGACCCCTCGCTGGGCCAGGCGCTCATTTCCATTAGGCTGCCTTTCAAACCGAACTCTCTAATTAAGATCTCAGAAGACCAATCACGCCGTTCCCTTAGTCGCCCGCGTGCCTTCCACCGCCTCCACCACCAGCACCAATGCACACACACACACACGCACACACATACCCCTCCAGGGTAGACACACAGAGGAGACCAAAATGAAAAAGAGAATGAGAGAAGAGGGGAAAGGATAATGAGGCAGAGGAGAAGGAGATGGAGTGAGCAGAGAAGAAAAAGAACAGAGGGGGAGGAGAGCGAGGGAGAGAGAGAGCCGAGGACAGAGGGGAAGGAGGTTTTTGTAGAAAGAGAGAGGAATGTGATGGTGTGTGACCAGTGACATTTGAAGCAGCGCTTTCCTAAATGGTTTCTGTCATTACTGTTCCTCTGTTGCCTCACCCTGCTCTATTCCCTCACCCGCTTCCTGTCGGCTAAATGGCTGCGCGGTCATCACACAAATGACCCCTCACTCGCTTGCTGACTCTGCTCTGCTCCTTTTCTCTTGATATGTACATGTACACAGGAAGTGTACGTACAGGTGTCTGTAGGTCTGTGTGGTGGAGGGGTCTTTTTATTCATGACAAACCATGTCTAGTGATTTTTGTATCCTAAATAATGCAAGGACGGCACTGAGACGATGAAGATCATCCTCACAAATACTCTTTGAGGTGAGGTCAGAAGTGCACCAGGAGCCTTAGAAGCATCTAGGAAATGATCATGGACATCACACAATCACATAGTAACTGCCACTTGCGAAATTATTGGATGTTTCGTTATATTCGTAATAATATATTAAATAGGAAGACATTGGATGTTTTATCCACAATGTTACACAGATAGACATATTGTGCGCTCACTTGGCATTATAACAAATGGAAATCACACTTGTTTAGCCCTTACATTTCAACCCAGAAGAAATGTTAGAGACCATGTTGTCAGCCTTAAAAAGGCTAGCTGTGTGTATGTGTGTGTGTGTGTGTGTGTGTGTGTGTGTGTGTGTGTGTGTGTGTGTGTGTGTGCATGTGTGTGTTTTGAGCTTTGGGAAATGATAGCCTGTAAGCCAGACAGAGTCTGGTCTTCTTTTCAGTTCATCCAAATAAAGTTAGCTTTTATTGGTAAGTGTGTGTGGAGACCGGTAGGTCAGTACAGTGAGCTGACTGAAATAAATCCTCCCGGCCAAAGAAGCTTCAAAATGGCTCCATCACACCGAGCTGAGTGAGTGTGGGCAGGCAGCACACTCACTGCCAATTGTCCCTCTGGCAGAGTAATGGGCTGGGTAGCTCCTCAGGCTCTTTCTTCCCACTTGGTGACAAATCTGTCTCTCTCTCTCACTCACTCACTCTCACTCTCTCCCTCTGTCTCTGTCTCACTCTCTCTCACATACACACAATTTATACACATAAAAAAACAGGTCCATCACTCAAGTCCAAGTCTAAGTAAATCTAGTTCAAACAAAGCAGATGCAACAGAGAAGCAAACAAGTAGCCTACCACACAATATCATTTGTGAACCTCTCTATCTCTGATGGATATGTGCCAGCTACTGACTACTGGACATGTGCTAGCTTCTGACACCTAGCATTCACCTTTTTTTTTTTTTTTTTAATCCCTTTTATAGTGACCTACTTTGGGAAAGTGCAGATATGGAGCTGTTTATACAGATGGTGCCGTGTAAACATTACTACACAGTACATGGTGAAATACAAAAGAGTCGTCCAGAGGTCCAGAGTGTGCATGTGTGTGAATGTGTGTGCATGCATGTGTGTGCTGATTTGAAAATATGTGCCAGTGGATAAAGTTTATACCAGGACACTGCAATACACCACTCCTCCTCCCCTGTTGTTTGTACTGTTGCTCTGGCAATCTCTCCCCCAACAACTTTCAAGTGAAGAGCACCATTTGCTCAAGCACATTGCTGTTGGCTGCTGACACAGCCTCCTACCAGCTCATCTTGTGCCGCTGCAGACAGACAATATTTGAGTGGAGATTTAGCCAGGGCTTTTTTGAGAGAGAGAGTGAGAGAGAGAGAGGGGTAGGGGGGCGTTGTGTTGGCAGCAGTAGATGGGTGTGTAGGTGATGAGGGAGGGGAGTGGTGGTGGCTGTGGCTGTGGCTAAAATCTGATTGGCTTTGATGTTTGCTGATGGATCTCTTGTTTTACTAGAAAAAAACACAAGCCTGTGCTTTGAAGAGGTGAAGCGTCACACAAAGCTCAAGGATGTTTCTTTCGCTCCCCCTTAAATTTTATTACACAATGCATTTTCATTGATCTGCGAGAGGAAAATAGCTCACACACATGTCTGCTTGAAAAGTGTAGTCATGGGCTGACTTTCCAAAGAAAAAAACAACAAAAAAAAAACTGATGCTGACCTCCAAGACTGTTTTGAAGACATTTACTTCTTCCACGTATCTACAGCAGTAAACAGCTTCTCTGTCTAGGTCTGTGTGTGTGTGTATGTGTGTGGGTGGGTGTGTGTGTTTCTTTGTGTGTTTGTCTGCACTTGTCTGTTGTCACTCATTTTGCTCTTAATTGAACTAATTGGTGACTGTCAGGTTTTATCCTCTTCCATGTTTGATCATGTTTGCATCGTGCGCAACACGTCCAACATCCCCTCCCCGAGGGGCTCGTGTTTCCCCTTAAACACAGATGCTCTCTCTCTCTCTCTCTCTCTCACACACACACACACACACACACACACACACACACACACACACACACACACTCGTGTCCCTCACACCCACCTGGGAGATGCCAGCTTGCTGAGTGCTTTGTTTGTGCCCCCTCACAGTTACCATGCAAGTGCTTATCACTGTAGAACAAAGGCACCAACTAGGCCCGGCCTCCCCTCAGCTCTGCTGGGAGTGACTGACGCCCTCATACTAAATTAATGAAGGCATTAAGGGGAGGGGAGAGTGGGAAGGGGAGGAGGTGGGAAGAAGGGGAGGCCAGATCTTACTTAAGTATTCATTTGCGGGATGATTTGATTGTTCTCTAATTTTTCGCAGAAAGATAGAGGAGGGAATTCTTCCTACGAGAGGAGAGAATATGATTTCCGCAGATAAAACGTCAGTTAAACTGATTAAAGTCCTATTACCCACACCAGAGGGAAACTCTGCAGAGTGACTGGGTCTGCATTTCTGTGTGACACTGTGTCTCTGTGTGTGTGTGTCTGTGTGTGTGTGTGTGTGTGCATTCAATTGCATGTGAGTTTGTTTGTGCGTTTTATCTCTCTCTCCCTCTCTGAGTGTGTGCATATATAAGTATTAAGTGTGTGTGTGTGTGTAGGTGTGTGTGTGTGTGTGTGTAGGTGTGGGTCTGTATATGTATATCAGAATGAGTGTGTGTGTGTGTATGTGTGTGTGTGCACACGCCTGTGTGTAAGTGGCTCACTGAGGTAAGCACTACAAGGTAAATTGCAGTGGGCACAAACTGTGTCCCCCATCCCCACCCCCACCCCTACCCCCTCCTCCACCCCACAGTGTGAGCACACACGCTGGGTGATTCTGGAATATACACACGCATAGATGTGATGTATGCAGTGCAGGACCCCCTGTAAAACCTTTCACATCCCACACATGCTGTGCTGCACTTGGACGACACACCAGCCCGCTGAGCAGGGAGAGATAGGCCTGAGGAAGCCAAGCATGCACACCTTGCTGAGTCTTGTCAAGCCAGCGTGGGAGATGAGCACCCTCAGGCATAAATCAGATGAAGGAAGCCAACCCAACCCTTGCTGTTCTTTTCCTCACAGCACAACCCCTTACCCACACAGGCCAGAGTGCTTTGAGATCTGCGTATCTTCCAGTGCTGAAGTGCTCATTAGGAAGAAGAATGTGTAACATTCCAAATTCATAATTATGGATTTGTGTGTATTAGAATGCATGCGTGTTTGCAGAACTGTGTTTACATGCTTTTATGTGTTTACGACGTACATATGTATCAAAGACATTATATTAGTACACAGAGCACACAGGTTTGTCTGTGCAAGTGGCAAGTGTACGTGTGCGCGTGTGTGTGTGTGTGTATGTGTGTGTGTGTACCTGCGTGATTGTATTTGTATGGGCATGCATATGTGCGTGTGTGTGTGTGTGTGTGTGTGGGCATGTATTTGTGTGGGCATTCATGTGTGTGTGTGTGTGTGTGTGTGTGTCTGTTGGTATGTATTTGTGTGGGCATTCATATGTGTGTGTGTGTTTTGGGGGAGGGAGGGCATTCATGTGTGTGTGTGTGTGTGTGTGTGTGTGTGTGTGTGTGTGTGTGTGTGTGTGTGTGTGCACGGTGGCAGGCAGACAACCCGTTTGACGCAGATCAATGTGGACGTGTGGGGAGGTGAAATGTTGTTATGGAGCTCGCCACACTCTTATCAGTGCCTCCTAACCCACAGCTCATAACAGAGCAAGTGCATTAGCCTCCACCCCAGCAGCACTCCAGCAGCACACACACACACACACACACACACACTACACCTCCACTCCTCTCAGACACAGCAGCACACACACACACACACAACACCTCCACTCCTCTCAGACACAGCAGCACACACACACACACACACACACACACACACACACACACACACACACACACACACAACACCTCCACTCCTCTCAGACACAGCAGCACACACACACACACACACACAACACCTCCACTCCTCTCAGACACAACAGCACACACACACACACACACACACAACACCTCCACTCCTCTCAGACACAACAGCAGTACACCTCAGCCTCTCTCTCTATCTCTCTCTCTCTCAGTCTCTCTCTGCCTCTCTCTCTCTCTAGAAATCGCTCCATATCTCTCACCTTCTGTCTCTCTGTCGCACACTATCACAAACATGCTCACCTCTCCTGTGTTTCTGTATAATTCCTCCTACCTGAGCTAGAAAAACTTTGACCTTTTTTTTGGTCTTCTCACCCTCTCCCTTCATCTCTTCTCATCCATCTCATCCTTCAAAACTCATATCCATCTCTCTGTCTCTCTTTCTCTCTGTCACTCTTTCTCTCTCTCATTCTCTTCCTCTGTCCTTCCCTCCCCTAGATCTTGCTTTCACCTTTCACCCATCTGTAATTGCCCTGCAGAAAGATGGATTTGATCCGCTGCGCACTCTGACCTCCGGGCAGTTCGATGAATGATTGTGAAAGTTTCTCCACTGGACAGCAGGCTCTGAGTTAGCAAGTGTGTGTGTGTGTGGGTGTGTGTGTGTGTGGGTGTGTGTGTGTGTGGGTGATATTAACGGAGGGGGGGGGGTAGATATTAACAGAGAGGGGGGGGGTAGATATTAACGGAGAGGGGGGGGGGGTAGATATTAACGGAGAGGGGAGGGGGTAGATATTAACGGAGAGGGGAGGATGCTGCAAAAGAGGCCAGACTTGACCTGTGTTTCCTTACATTTTTGTGTCCAACAGTGTGGCCATAATGGGGTCACAGCATGGGTGGATGGTGGTCAGCCCCTCCTCCTGTGCCTTTGGATGACTCTTCAGCCACGCAGCTGTGGGCTGAGGGTCAGAGTCGTAACCCCAAGCATTGGCGCTCTCTGTGTGGAACTGAGTGGTTTTGAGTGGGAGGGTGGTGGTGGTGGTGTGGTGTGTGTGTGTGGGGGGGGGGGGGTCATCAAGCCATCGCTCACTGCTCAATTACTGGATGAATGAGGGATGTTAGCTGAAGCCCTGGCCTTAACTCTGAAGTGCTTGAGCTCAGAAAAAAAGAGATCATGAACTGTCATTCAGAGTAAATGGTTGTTCAGTTGATGCTGAAAATTTTAGAAAGATGCTTAGTTGGGGTGAGGGATTTTAAATTGATTCTGTTTTTCTGTCTCTATCCCATATCTCTCGCCAGTCATAATTACGGAAGCTTTGCGTCAACTCCCCATAGCCGTTGTAAAATCCTCGTATACCACAAACTGTCGTGAATCATAGATTACGAATCCTACTTTAGGTTTACATATTGAGCTTTGATGTTGTTTGAAAATTTGAAAACGTCATGAATGCTATATTTTTACATCCGGTTTTATAAGTTTGTTGTCCAGCCAAAGGCATTGTGCAGTTTGTCCTTGTTTCACACAAGCTTTGAGGGTGTATCTCCCTTTTCCCTCCTGTTGTGCTGATCTTAAACAGCGCTTACTTTTACTTTGCCATAGGCCTGGTGTTCTGTCTGCTGCTGCTGCTGCTGCACCTTTGAGCAGTGCCTAGTGCTCAAACCTAGCCTGTGGCGCAGGCAGCAGGGATGGACCAAGTTAACAACTGCTGCTGGAGCCCCCGGCACTGGGGCAGGTGCCCTTGCCGTGGGCAGAGGCATTGGGGGCCCCGGTGAGTGGGAGATGATGTTGGCAGCGCCCGGCAGAATGCCAGAGGAGTGTTGCTCCGAGGAGAACACAATGAGAAAGAATGGGGAGATAGAGAGAGAAACCGACAGATGGGTAGGGGGAAAGAGCGAGAGAGAGAGATGAAAGAGAGAAGAGATGGTGTGTGTGTGTGGGGCGGGGGGGGAGCCTGTCCTTCTCAGGCTTTTCAGGCAGATGCTGCAGAGGGCACGTCGGGGGAACTTTTGCTTTTGCCACTCCTCCTCTTCTCTCACTGGTTTCTTTTCCTTTTCTTTACCAAAACCCAAGCTCTGATCTTTCCCTTGTTTTCCCTGTCACTCTCTCCATCTCTCCCCTCAGCCCTGTCACACCTCCCTTCATCCTCTCATCTTTCTCTCCATTTCTCTCCACTTGTTCCCTCTGCTTGCTTGATTTTTAGATGTCCTTCCCAGTCACACTCATCTCTCTGTCTTTTCTTCCTCTCCCTCCATTCCTGCATCCCTCCACCCCTCCATCCTTCCCTCTTCCCATCTTCCATATCCTTCATACATCTTTGGTGTGCATCTTGGGCAGGAGCTGGGGTGATTTGGGCCTGATTTATAGCAGGCTGGCTGCAGTAGTATTTTCAGCAATACTGAATATTAGTGCGGATGGGAGTTGGGGGTGGGGATGGGGGGGGGGGTTACATCATTTAGCTCAACTCTAATGGATCAGTTCCCTCCAGCCACTACATCAAGGTCGGCTTCTCGGCATCATTGCGGCGCATAATACCTCTAAATGACACTCAGCTACGCCTGACAGGTGTGTGTGTGTTAGGGAGAGAGAAATTGTGTGTGTGTGTGTGTGTGTGTTTTGACTTTTCTCTCTCTCTCTCTCTCTCTCTCTCTCTCTCGGCAAGAAGAATGGACATTTTGAGGCCATGGAATATACACACAGACAAATGCACACCACACAGGAGCACACTTTGACACACACACACACCACACATACACACACATCTTTAATCCTTGTGACTCATGGTATTAGGCTGGCATTAGAACATCTTAAGGATTTGGTGAGGAATTAGCTGAATGTGAGAATTTCACTGAAATACTGTGTGTCCAGTAAACTTGTGTGTGTGTGTGTGTGTGTGTGTGTGTGTGCAAGCATTCATGCATGTGTGTGTGCATGTACACATATGTGTCAGAGTGTATTTGTGTGTGTGTGTCTATGTGCAGATGCCCATGTGTAAGTGTGTGTGTGTGGGCGTGTGTGTCTCTATGTGCAGATGCCCACGTGTAAGTGTGTGTGTGTGTTTGTGTGTGTGTCTCTATGTGCAGATGCCCACGTGTAAGTGTGTGTGTGTGTGTGTCTCTATGTGCAGATGCCCACGTGTAAGTGTGTGTGTGTGTTTGTGTGTGTGTCTCTATGTGCAGATGCCCACGTGTAAGTGTGTGTGTGTGTGTGTATCTATGTGCAGATGCCCATGTGTAAGTGTGTGTGTGTGTGTGCGTGCTACACCATTTCCCTGTGTTTTTTAACCAGTCCAGGACCTGTGCAGCCAGTAAAGGAGCAGATGGGTCTTTAGAGGGAGACATAAAAGAGCAGTGTAGCCTGGAGTCAAGATAAACTTTAATAACAGCCCAGTCTCTTCTGGATGCTGACTGAGAGAAACTGCCTCTTTATGTGCATTGAAGGCCCTGGCCAACAGCCAGACCAACCCCCCCCCCCCCCCCCCCACCCCCCCAACCTCCAAACACACACACACACACATACACACCCTACCCCATTTGAGTGTAAGCTCAAACTGTAGACAGGATACCTGGAAGGGGTGCCATTTCTCTCAGCAGCCAATGAAATTGAGGTGTTCAACTTCCCATTTCCCACTTACCTCTGTGAGAAAAAAAGACCATCTGGAAGTTATCAGTTGAGAGCAGACAGTGGTTTCCAGTCTTTGCTGTGGTGCGTTGTAACCACACGTGTAAGCGTTGTGTGTTTTGGAAGTGCACACAGTGGGTAACGTGTTTCCTCTGGTTGTGTGCTTTTTTATGTCTTGGACAGGTGTGTGATTGCCATTTAGCACTTTGTATTTTGAACAGAGTTCCCTTCTGGGGTATAATTACAACATCTGCCAGTAATTACTGTGTGTGTATGTGTATGTGTGTGTGTGTGTGTGTGCTGTGTATGTGTGTGTGTGTGTGTGTGTGTGTGTGTGTGTGTGTGTGTGTGTGTGTGTATGTGCTGTGTGTGTGTGTGTGTGTGTGTGTGTGTGTTAGAGAAAGAGAGACCAAGACAAAGCTGTACTATCCCACACAGTAAAGAGTTCTGATACAGTGGCAATCACAGAATGGGATTTGCCCTTCATCTAATCGCCCCTTAGAATAATAATCCATATGGCAAGTTTTGCTTTTGGGGGAGAGGCTGATTAAGTAGAGAAGAAGTCACCCATGGCCTGAATCAATTTATCAGCCATCCACTACAGCTGCTGATTAACCCTCAGTGAACACACACACACACACACACACACACACACACACACACACACACACAAGCATACACACACACACACACACACACACACACACACACACACACACACACACACACACACACACAAGCATACACACTCATACACACACACACACACACACACACACACACACACATACAGCCCCGAGCACTGTGCCGACACATCACCTGGGTGTCACATGCATGTGCTGAGGGCAATTTAATGTGTGTGGGAGTGTTTCATCTCTCTACCTTGTAAAGAGCAGCGGCACCCCTGCTGTGTATGGGAAACTGTGCACATGTGTACATGTGTGTGTCAGTGTTTGTCCTCCTGTGCATCTCCTTGTGTCCGTGTGTCTGTGTCTGTGTGCACACGTGTGTGTGTGTGAGTGCATGTGTGTTTACAGAACATGAGTGTTCATACGTGTGTGTGTGCGCATGCGTGTGTGTGTGTGTATGTGTGTTGAGTGTGTATATCCTCTCAGTGGGGTTGCTAGGCTTGCTGCGTGATAAATTGGAGTGGTAAATGGATCTCCTTTTTTTGTCCTTGTCGCTAGATTCATCTCGCTCTCATCCAGCAGACACCCGCACAGCAGGTGGCTCACCACCGGCCTTGGAGGAAGAGAGGAGATGAGAGAAAGGAGGAAAGAAGGATGGAGAGAGAGAGAGAGAGAGAGAGAGAGAGAGGGGGATATACTGGAGTGAAATGAAAGCAATGTGAAAGAGAGAGCCAGAGAAAGTTTTGGTGACATTAGAAGATGTGTCACACGCTACTTAGCAACAGAAACACACTGCCATGCATATTACTGACAGATTAACACAGTTAGTAGGCAAAGTCCAGGCCTGTTTTCCATGCAGTGCTATTTGCATTGTTCACAGAATGTATTGGGTTGTAGATTTCTGTAAGTATGTTGACAGTGCCACCTGCATAGTTAACAATATGGTCTGCACCCAACCAGTTGATGCACAGAATTCATTCTGCAGGGGGCTGTTTTACAGCTGAACGGATGTTCAGTAAGCGGCCTGTGATGTCAAGGTTTCTTTGTATGTTGTGATGACCCTTAAGAAAGATCATGTGATGGTAAAATGGGTGGCCTGCTGTGACCTCGAAGTCTCCTTGAAAGCCATGTTTTCAGTTTCCTATCCAAACACTAATGTATAGTCCTGCAGTTTTACACACATGGAGCAAACTCCTCACAGAGTGCAGGTGCAGCTTTCACATCTGCTCAGTTGCCATGCTGAGTGAGCAGTGGTTACAGGAGCATTTTGTGCAACAAAGGTAATATGTTGGGATTGATGTGGCTTTTCACAAAAGCACTGCTGGAATCCAAAAAGATGTGTTGAAAGTCTTGTCTTGAAAGCAGTGTATTATGGGAATTAGGGAAACGATTACTTGAGTAACTTGAATAATTTGATTAAAACCAACCTGGCCTACCATTAAATAACGTTAATGCACCAACACCTGTGCAGAAAGCATCCACACACTAACTGCAGTTCACCAAGCAGGGCTTCAAATTTGTATTAAAGTTGACGCCAGCCAATTTACGATAGCTAACTAACATGAACACTAGTTAGTATCTAGTTAGTATCTGTTCTTTAGTCTATAGTAATGATTAAGCATGATGTCAAGTGTCAAGATCTCATGCCATTCATTCCCTATCTCTCCCTCCCCCTCCTGCGTGCATGGATGCACACACATGTGCTTTCTCTCCTTCCCTATTTTGCACATGCATTCATTCTTTATTCTCAGATGATTTGTTGCAGCCCTCTCTCCTTTTTAAAAGATAAAACAGACAAACGGCCTTTATTTGTGAAGTTGTGTTTTTGTGTTGTATTTTTAAATTGGAAACCAGTAGATCAGAGGTTTTGAGCTTTGATCCAACAATTGGGATGTTGGAGATGGAGTAAAAACCTTTTATAGCCAATTGCTTGGTCACTTTGGTAGGCTTTTCATGTTGCATAACACACTATTGATATTGCTCTTTAAAAACACAAAGGGCTGATGAAAAAATCAACAGAATACTCGATTCCAAAAAGATTTGATAGTTGCAGCCCTAATTGGAATGTTTTGTATTGCTCTGTACCATATACTAACTCCACACTAGAGACAATGATGGTGGTGACAGCTGTTTGTACATAATACAATCATGCCTTAAAACAGTCTGGAGTGAATCAACCCATAACTCTGACTCATAACTTCGAGGCAGATATGAGAACAAAAGAATTTGGTACAGCGTTGACCGAATAGCAAAAAGGCAGCTAACGCTAACTGACGAGGGCAAGAAAACTCTGTTTCAGTGTTGTTCTTCTGTGCCCCTGCCAGTCAGCGTTAGCTGCTGGTTTGAGTCGAACACAATTTTCTCATTCTTATTCATACCAACAGCACTCAGCAACCCCAAAACAACAGGGCTCTCTGTACTCTCTATTCACTCTGTACTATGTCTTTAAGCTGAAAGTGTTCCTGTCAGGGCTTTTGTAGTAGCAGTGTGTGTTAAACTCTGTACCTGCAAGGCAAGCAGCTCTGCTTCAGCACAGGGAAGTTTGAACTGCAGGTGTCCATTCACTTGAGTGGCATGGGTATGGTGTAGTAGGTTAAGATGGAGGTGTGGTTGGCAGTGGCCTTGCGGGGGGTGAGAGGATCCATATGGAGAGAGAGAGCAAGAGAGAGAGAGAGAAAAAGAGGGGATGTGGTTAGTGGAGAAGGACAAAACCAGAAGGGTTCCCCATCGATTATACCCCCCGCTGCATGCCTTGTCAAGGTCATATTCAGTGTTTTATCTCCTCGACACAGACTGCTGAAAGACAAACAAAAGAAACAGAAAAGAAAATCAATTCCCTCCCCCTACAGACGTTAACGACTCTGGGAGTGGGAAGGCTAACCTGCGTTTGCATTTTTAAAGAGCCAAATCATTTTAGAGCCCCCAGCATGGCCTCACAGTACCAGCACTGGACAGCTCATGGTGATACTGAACAGGTCCAAAGCAGTGCACACCAAAGTAGCTCTGGTACCAGTTTGTGGAGAGGAATGATTAGCCTGACAGCTTGTATTTTACAGGGCTGCTGTTGAGGTGTTTATGTGTGTAGGCAAGCATGTGCAGTACACTGCACTCTTTATGGGTATACATATGAATCAATGTATGAGTGTCCACCTGCGTGCTTGTTCAGTTGTTTGTACATATATAAGTACGTATATAAGCGAATATGTGTATGTGTCTGTCTGAGCAAGTGAGTTTGTGTGTGTGTGTGTGTGTGTGTGTGCGTGTCTTCATCTGTGTGTTTGAGTATGTGAGTCTGTGTGTGTGTGTGTGTGTATGTTTCTGTCTGAGTATGTGAGTTTGTGTGTGTGTGTGTCTGTATGTGTGTTTGTCTTTGTGTGTGTGTGTGTTTGTGTGTGTGTATCTGAGTATGTCTGTCTGAATGTGTGTGTGTGTGAGTGTATGTGTCTGTCTGAGTATGTGAGTCTGTGTGTGTGTCTGTGTGTATGTGTATGTTTCTGTCTGAGTATGTTAGTTTGTGTGTGTGTCTGTGTGTTTGTCTTTGCGTGTATGTGTGTGTATGTGTATGAGTATGTGAGTGTGTCTGTCTGAATGTGTGTGTGTGTGTGTGTGTGTGTGTGTGTGTGTGTGTGTGTGTGTGTGTGCGTGCCTATGTGTACTCAGCTCTTCAAGTCAGTTGTCCCTCTCCTCTCGGCTGTTTTTGTGTGCCTGCTGCTCAGCCCTTAATCGTGTTACGGGATTACCAGTCTGATTCCCTCTCTCTGTTTCCCCTCTTCTGGTTTCCCACGCAGCCCACATGTAGCCCCTGTGTGTGGATTACCATAATAATAATACTGCCCTTTCCTATTACATCAGCACTTAACAATCCACTCCAGAGGAACTCAGATGCTCTGTATTCCCAGCCGACCCTCTAGCTATAAGCTATCCTGCTAATCAGGTAGCCTCCTAGCTGTGTCCAGTAACATTCTCTGGACATCATTCTGTTTCATGAAAGCAGATATCCATGGGCAGAAGCAGTGCAACAATAGCTACATGTATGGAAGGCCTCATAGGGACTGAAGTGAAGGACAGTGTTGCTGTGGCTACACTATGTGCATATACCTTTGAAAGGGCGGGTGATGTTAGCGGATTGGCCAAATGCCAATGGTTTTAATGATCTGTGGCTGTTTGTGATGCCTGGTTCAGAGGGCTTTCATTTCCCTGTGCTCTCTCTCTCTCTCTCTGGAGACTCCCTGGCTGACACCCTCACTCTGAGTTGCTGTGACGAGGTGAACGGATGCCCCAAGTCTGTTAAAGAGAGAGAATGAGAGAGGATTTTAAAGGCACACTCACATGAACTCAACCTCTCTATACATATACATTCACATATATACATACTAAATGCAGAATAGCAAACAAGCATGCACACACACACACACAGTCACACACACACACAGTCACACACACATACACACAGGGGATTGGTCTAATCTCATTGCGGCAGCAGGATCAGGATCAGATCTAAGAGTGTAATTCATTTCTGTGAAGTGCCAGCAGGCAACAGTACCATCCTCTGGGAGAGCCTGGCACAAACAGTTCAGTTTCATTGGACATCCTGTCAGGGTACACAAACACACACACACACACACACACACACACACACACAGACCCACACAATGAATTCATTTGTTTCATCTCAGCCTACCTGCATACAGCGCTGGACACACACACATACACACACACACACACACAAAAAAACCCATACCTCTTTGCTCATCTTCTTCGTTTGGTCTCCCATCCTCCCACTGGAAATTAAATCTCCCTGAGTCTCTCTCTCTCTCACACATTCAAACTCATGCTCACACTTACACACACATACTCATACACACATACACAAACACACACACACTCACACACACCACTGAAAAGCCCATTCTAGCAGGGAGCTCTTATTTGGGCGCCTGGGCGCCAAGCTCAGGGAAGCAGCGCCGGCTGAGTGTCCACAGTGGTCCATTCTCTCATTGAATGGCCTCTCTGCTCCCCTGCTCCCCCTCTGCCCCGCTGTGTGTGTGTGTGTGTGTCTGTGTGTCTGTGTGTGTGTGTGTGTGTGTGTGTGTGTGTGTGTGTGTGTGTGTGTCTGTGTGTCTGTGTGTGTGTGTGTGTGTGTGTGTGTGTGTGTGCGCCCCCACCACCCACCTCCCTGCTGCGCTGCACTGTGCTGTAGCTGTCTCCCACTGCAGCCCTGATACTAATAAATAGCCCCGCAACAACAACACGTCATCCCCAGCCAGTCTCCTGATAAGCCTCTCAAACAGAGCACAGCAAGAGAGAGGGAGAGAGAGAGAGAGCGAGAGAGACTGAAAGAAAGAGAGGAAATGACAGAGAGAGACTGAGAGGGGAGGGGGTAAATTGGGAGAGTATGTCTCAATCTCTCCCTTTTCTTCTCCACTTCTTTCTTATCCACACCGGTGTTTTTCATTTGCCCTCACCTGTCCATCAAGCCTTAGAGGGTTGTGTTTTCTCCCCTCCACCTCCTCCTCTCCACCCCCACACCACCTCCTTTACTTTACGTGTGTGTTTGTGCATTTCTTGGCAGCTCTGCTGGTGTTCTGCCGTTGTCCTCATTGTCCTCCATCTTCTATCTTTTTAAGCCCCCCCTCTGCCCCTGCAGGGGTAGGTGTCCATCACCCCTTCTGCCTGGCAGCGAGGGATGGGGCTCTCAGAGAGTAGATGATATCCCCACTCAGGCTCTGAATGGCCAGAGATGCGCCACCCAAGGGTTGAAGGTTATCAATCTGTTTGGCTTTGACGCTTTTTTTTTGTAAGGTGTTTACAGCTCTCAAAAGACACACACACACACACACAAGAAAAAACACTCTTGATATTACTGATCTTACCAATGATTCGACCGAATGCTTCCCTAAATGTGGACAGTGAGAAAGAGGCCTGGGTGGAATCCAACACATTCAGTTCATCGCAAGCCATCTTCGCTAATGCTCTCAGCAAATAGAGCATCTCCTACATGGATTGGGAAACCCATCACAATGATAATTTCATGTAAATCTGCCCAGGCACTGTAGTCATCCCAGTGGATGGCCAGCAGCCCAGATTGTCCCTTATTGACTCAGTAATCCTCCCCCTCTCCATCATGTGAACGTGGACAGAAAAGAGGCCCGCCTGACGCTGCAGGTGCGGCAGAGATAACGACTCTCCGAGTCGGGGAAGGAACAAGGTGAGTCAATAAGCGTACAACAGCAGAATAGCCACAGTGGTCTACCCATAGAGCTGAATATCTCCAAAGTCCATTGTGTTGGAAGGTTTATTCTACTGTATGGAGAAGGTGGGGGGGTTGGGGACATTGGAGAGCAGACAAAATGTCAAGATAAAGTAAGAGAGCGAGCGGGAAAATGAAAGCTGACCCAAGCAAGTCATTTTTTGACGGGAAGGCGAGAGATCGAGTGAAAGGAGGATAGGAAAGTGAGCCGGGCAGAAGTGCCTTTTGTCTGAGACAACAACACAAAATGGCCCATTGCTGTGGTTGCATAAGGGATCAGCTTCAATCGCAGAGGCTTGCTTTTTTTTGTTTGTTTGGAGATGGCTGCCTTGTGCTGTGCCCTGTGAGCAGGTCGGGCCATTTGTTGTGATGCAGCCATTGCATCAGAACAGATTTGGGGGTGGTGGTGGTTGGGGCTGGGCATTGGGTTGGGGTTGTGTGGAGGTGGGAGTGTATTGGCTTTGTTTGAGGAGGGGGGAGGGGCAGCTTCATGAAAGTGTTACCCCTGTGGCAAAGCAAGTGCCTGGCAGTGCGGAGAGCTGGAGTGCTATCGATCCCCACCGCCTGAGCGCCGGATGTGAGGGGGAGAGGATGCACGGCACAGGCGGCTGAATTTCAGAGAGAAGAACAAAGGGTCGAGCCCAGGACGGCTAACTTGGGGTTTTTTGTTTTTTTTTGAAAGAACATGGTTAACTCCAAAAAAGTTTAATGCAGACTTCGGGTGTGTGAAAACGGTTTATGACATAGAGCAGTAAAAGCAGCACTCTCGAATATAAATATGATTGTGATTTATTGGGAAGGATGTCAAGACAAACGTTTTGGCCTAAGCCATCTTCAGTTATCAACTTTTCCCACAGCGACTCGCAACACTTCCCAGGCAACCAGCCTCACCTGCCCTGAACCTCTTTTGTGATGCATGACGAAGTTGAGCAGGGAACAACGCCACACACACATCACTTGTGGCTGACACCAACACAAGAACATTCACTTCCCTTTTTGCCAAAAAACTTGATTTAATGTTCTGTTTTGTAACTGTGGGTGCACGCTTTGGTGAAGCGGATGATAGATAGCTTGTTTACTGTGGGCTACGCAGTCAAAGGGGTACCTGATTGCGAGTTGCCCACCTGTCGTCTATAAACTATCTGCCGTCTCTCTGTTTAACTGAGTGTGGGCCGGTGGACTCCATGCCAAGCTTTGGCTCTCAATCTGTGCAGACAGACACACAGTGGGCCTAATGAAAATGATGAATGCATCACCTTACACCTGCCCTGGAGGCTGCATGTCGCTGGTATTGACCTGTTAAATCCCTTACGGGACACATTACACACCTGGCTGTGTGTGTGTGTGTGTGTGTGTGTGTGTGTGTGTGAATGATCTCTCTTTCTCTCGGTCTTTCACACACATACACAATCACTCTCTCTCTTGCTCTTACTCTCTTTCCTGCTTTCTGTCTCTCTCTCTCTCTCTCTCTCTCGCTCTGTCTCTCTCTTTGACTCCTTCCCAGTGTCTCAACCTCTCCACCTTCTTCAACTCTCACTCTTTCTCACTCTCTCTCTGCTTTTGTAACTGTTAGACTTTGATTTCTACTTTTACCTCAAGTCCACTGACTGAAATAAGAAGTAAGCTACCTACGCTTTGTCACTGGACAACAATAGAGTCCAGTGCAGTGCCGCAGACATGCGCTGGGCTGCTTTTCATCATCCATCAGTGTGGTTTCGGCCCTGTAGCGGCCAATCAAACACCTGCCTGCGTAGATGTGAACAGCGGATCAAATATTCATGAGTGAGCAGTTAGCAGCTGAAGGGCAAGCCGAGTGCCAAGATTTGGGGGGAGTTTTGTAATGTCTATGTTTCTCATATGTATGGATGTGTGTGTGTGTGTGTGTGTGTGTGAGTGCATGTGCGTGTGTGTGCGTGTTGTGCTGTATCAATGTGCTTGTGTGTGGCTGACTCACCATACCCTTAAGTTTTCATATAGTTTGTTTAAGTGCAAAGCTTTGCATGAATAAATATCATAAAGCTCTGCCATAAATCTTTCTTTCTCCTCCTTGCCTTCTCTCTCTCTGTCTCTCTCTCTCTCTGTCTCCTTCTCTGTCTTGTATTGCGCTTGCACCTTAATGGCTGAAGGGCTATCTGATAAATTAAGTAGCCCTCTCCTCATCACCCACTCTCACCTTACCCTCACCTGCCTGGCCCAGACACTTAACACCTATCCTTAACTGCAGCCATTTGCTGCTCCCCAACAGTAACACAATTAGAGACCTCTAGCCTCCAGCCTGCAGTCTGCAGACAGACCCACATTGACGCGCTTTATTTGCTGCCTCTGTGGTCGCTCTTTTCAATGGGGATTGACAAGTGCTTATTTACAGTAACATGTCTGGACAGCATTAAGCCAGAGGCAATTTTCTGCTTTACGGAAAGACAGTTTTGTTTCTGTTGTTCAGAGAAATTGGGCTATTTTGTCCTGTCCCGAGTCATAAGGGTAAGGGAATATTCAGCACTATTCACAGCATTTTGGCTGTCTTGTTTTTACTATTCTTTGGAGGAGAAAAGGGATAGTTGTTGTTGCCAAGGCTCCAGAGAGAGAGAGAGAATATGGTGAGCCCAGGCCAGAAGGACAGTTTAGAGAGGACATAGAGAGAACAAGAATGGAGAGCTAGACCAAGAGAGTGAGAGAGAGAGAGAGAGAGAGAGAGAGAGAAGGGGGCAGGGGTGGGAAGCAAGCGGGTCATAACTCTATGTGTGTTTGCTGGTGTGAGATATATCGTCGGCAAAGACTGGAGCTGTCCTAAGGGATGGATCTAAGCTCACTGTTCTTATAGAATGAGATAACCGCTGTATATCAGTCTCGGGGTGGATCGATAGCGCCGCTCCTCGGGACACACGGACACCCACGGGCCAGACCATCCATTCTCAGCCACATCGGGTCAGAGCCAGGCCCACTACTCCATAAAGCACAGCACAGAACAAACCGCACTACTCCCATTCATCTCTCTACTCACTCTCCCATGCCAATAGTCAATACAGGCAAATGGCGTCAGAGAGAGAGAGAAAAGAGACAGGGCAACGCAGAAAGAAAGACAGAAAGTAAGAGAGACAGAGAGAGAGAGAGAGAGAGAGAGAGAGAGATAGAGCCCAATCTAATTCATGGACTATAGGGTGTTTGAGATGCCTTTCTTTCTTAAGGGTCTGTGTCACATCAATAGGCATGGAAAAACCTTGCAGAGGTCCATAGAAGGCACTGGATCAATCAGTGGGAATTGCAACCCAGAAAAGCCCACAAACGTTATCGTAGCAATTATTGCTGCCTGTGTTTCATTAGGACACCCATGCCACCTAATTGCAGGGGGAATGAATGAGACACTGGATGAGTAAGTGAGAGTTTGAGTAAAACAGAGAGAGAGAGAGAAAAAGGTGGGATAAAGAGGCTCAGAAAGAAAGAAGAAGAATGGAGAGACAGAGAGTGGGAAGAGTGGGAATGAGGGAAAGAGAGTAGAAGGGAGAGAGAGAAAGAACCTGGTTGGGAAATGACGCTCTTCCCCTTATCAGCGTACATAAGAAGTAGGCGTGTAGCTGTCAGTGTGCAGTGGAGTGTGTGTGAGACTGCTGACAGCTCTGCTTGCAGACAGCCTAATCTCACACACCTATCTGACGGAAGCTAGAATGCTTACTCTTTCCCACTCCTTCTTTCTCTCTTTCTCTATCTATCTTTTTTCTCTCTCTTCCTCTGTCTCTCCCTTACATTTGTTGCTTTAGCATTTCTACAGCCTCCACCCACAAATGTGCTTTTATGTTCCCCCCATGCTCTCTGTCTCCCTCTGCCTGCTCTTTCTCACTCGCTCACTTTCTCTTTCTCTCTTGCTGTCTCGCTCGCACCATCGTCTGCTGTTCCTGGTCCCTTTACTCTGACTCACTACATCTTTTTTAGCCAACTCTCTCTCTCTCTCACACACACACACATACGCATACACACACATACGCATACACACACACACACACACACACACACACACACACAGACACAGACATATGCATTCATGCAAAAGAACACACACACACACATGATACTATACTACATGAGAAACAATTAATTTTTAGCACTCTCTCTGAAAAGAATCACAGTTATGTGCTACTCTGGATAAGCCACTCAAACTCTCTCAGACAGAGTGTGATGAAGCAGTTCATTTCACATTGTGCGTCACTGGAATTAAATATTGATTTACAGTCTTTAAACCAGCCAAAGATGATCCTTATTGAAAACAACACCTTAAGAAAGAAAACCAGTTGCATGCTGTTCACTCAGCAAATAATCCTCTTAGGTTCTTACCCCTAGCTGTGTATTTAAAAGGCCATATATTGTAATGTCACTCATTTGAACAGCAGCATAACTGTCACTGCTTTTAAGAGTCGTTTTTGTTGCGGCATTAAGTGCAGTTGTTTATGCTTTCTTAAGTCAATACACTTGGGTGGAGGACATTTTCATCAACTTGTTTTTTTCCGCTTTTCTTCTGCTAATGATGACTTCCTTTTTTTTTAGGAGAAGGCTAAAAGAAAAACAAAGTCATTTATACTGTGTGGTCTTACTAATGTAAACACTTAGAATCAATCTTGTGAATAGCTATCCAAAGGAATGAAGAATGGTTTAATGGGAAAATTGTTTTGTGTTCCTGGCCTCCAGGCTGTAGATTATACGATAATTCAGAATATTAATGTGTGTAGAAAAGCACATTAACCAGCCTCCCTCCTCCTGCCTTTCTCCTCTCCTCCTCCTCCTCCTCTTCTTCTTCTTCTCTCCTCTGCCTCCCTCTCCCACTCCCACCTTCTCTCCCTCTCTGTCTCTACCACCTTGGTTTTGTGTGCGGGAAGTGCAGAAAAGAGCTGAGTTTTCTGAAACACTGCGTTTGTCCTCTGGCAATGAAGCGTTGGATAGAGGAGAAATCGCTGATGTTTTACGGTTGAGATGAGGGCTTTGAAGTTGGACAAAGGGCTTTTATGAGCATGACCACCTGCAGCATCGGGGCACTCAGGAGATGATTTTTTTCCTACTAGCTGCACGGGCATTAGCGAAGGTGGGCATTTAGCACATGCTCCAGAGACGCAGGCACGACTGTGTTCATTCGGCAGGCTCAGTTAAGACGGAATGCCACTTCGGCTCAGCCAAGGACCGCACTCAATCGAACCAAAATGGATTGTGATGTGGGCAGCCAGCCTGCCTCCCCATCCCACTGGCCTTTTGTTTTTCTGTTTAATCTGTCAAAGGTCACAAACAGTCTTTTGATTATTAGCACAAAAATAGGTGCTCGGTTGCTTTGTAAAAGCACTGCACACCATTTTGTGTGTGTGTGTGTGCGTGTGTTTTTTTTTAATGAGTGTTTTTTTCACCCAGCAAGACCTCTGTGGCAACACAGAATCAAATGTGATTGTCTCAGTCACAGTTTGCAGATAATCACTAATGCCGGGTGTGCATGAGGCAACAGGCTTGTCAGTCATGGGAGTGACACAGTGAGACAAAACTGGAACTTCCTGTGTGTGTATGGGAAAATTAGCAGCTTGGCAGCAGATGCTGATGTTCAGGACGAGTCCTCAACCCTCTCCTCTCTGTGCACCATTATAATGCACCGACTGTCTCATTTGTGCTCAGAGACTGATGGTGGTAGTGCTCCATTGAAATCCAATCAGATCAAAAGGCGTGCGATTGGTCCAGCCAAGGTGTATTTTCTCTCGCTAAGACGAAAAGCAGAGGCATTTGTCTTGCCACCTGATTCGCTGAGTCTGGGTTCATATTGTAATTACTCTCCTTGAAAGCCTCTCTGATTGGCCGAGCTCCAAGCGCAACCAATCAGCGGCTCAAATGAGAGGCCTCACACGTAGCCAAAAGCTACATTTAGCTTTGTAGCATTAGTTTCCTGACGCCAGCTGGCTACTGTTCCTGACAACACAGAAGAATGGTTTCTCTGTCTTCCCTAATTACTTTTCCCAGTGAGGAAGCTTTCCTGTGAATGTAAAAGAGCTGATAATTACAGACGAGGAGGTTAATGTTATGTCTATGAGATGCATTCTTTAACTCCCACCCTCTTATGAAAACTGCTGGTTCGACAGAACTGAGAAAGGAGTCCACAACTTCTCATTTTTGACATGTTTCATACCCCACGTAATCTGCATATGCCAGAAGTTCTTTAGATTTTTGGATTTTAAAGCTGTCATGGTTGATTGCGAACGCGTTAGCCAGGGTGTAAGGAAGCGAGAGCACCTTGGGCATCAGGGATGCAGGATCAGTGAGAAACTGGGTAAAACACGCACATCAAACAGACATGATCAAAGTGCCGTGCTTGTTTTTTTTATGTTACGCACATGTTTGATGCTGCCTGCTGAGCAGTGGAAGACGAGACAGATAAATCAGTCTCCTCAGCTCCTCGCAGTAGAGCCTAGACACATGCGAGGGAAGGAAACTTCCAGAACAATCAGCATTGCTATAATGCCAAAAAAATCACTTTCTCTACACTGAATAAAACATCTATCATATTCATCTCTTGCTTTCTCTCTCTCTCTTTCTCCCTCTCTCTCTTTTTGTCATTACCCAAATTGTTAGGGGAAAGTTTGGGAAACATTGATTGAGTTAAGAGTTGGCACCTTGATTGCCATTCATTCTCTCGTCTGTATTTCAGGAAGAGGCCATGACATGCAATCAGCCTCAGCTGATGGGCTCATACAAACACATAGAGAAGACATACTGAAAGGGCGAGAGAGAGAGAGAGAGAGAGAAAAAGGAAAGAGACAAGGCAAGGAGGGCAAGGTAGAGCAAGAGAGAGAGAAAAGAGTGAATGGTGTTTCCTCAGAGACGAAAAAGGTGTTCAGCGGACTTTGGCGACCCTCAACCTTTTCAGCCAGCTGTAGATTTCTCTTGAGGGTAAATCCACGCTGAGCTCTCGTCCACGCCAAGTCGAGGCAGTCGAACTGTCGACCCTGATGTTCCTGATCGCCGTCTCTCTTTCTCTCTCTGCACTGCTTTCTCATTCTCATCAGGAGTCCCATCATCACACAAGCGGGATTGGTACTTCGCCTTGGCAGTGGGTGGGTGGCCTGGGTGATGATTGTGATGAGGGGTTGTTGAAGAGCGATGGGAGTGTGCTGGGGGTAGCCATATGGAGAGGAGAGGTGGAGTGGGGACAGGTGAGATGAAGTGTCAATAAGCGCTTCATCAGAGGCAGACGCTGCCCAAGACGGTTTTTATACAAGTGCTGTGGTCAAACACACTGCTACCTTCGGGCTGTGTTTTTACTGTGTTTGTACTCGACTGCTTGACTTCTTTAACCACAAAGGAAAAAAAAACTATGTAGTGTGTTTATGGAACTCCAAAGAGCTCCGGTGTGGCATGTACTGATGTGAGCTGGAAGCCCTGAGTAGGGAAGAACAAGCTAACCCTGAAGCAGAAGCCTTGTCTGGAGGAATGGAGGAGAGGGTGAGGTTTCAATGGCATTACAAGTCTAGCACAGCTGCTATGGCACCTCTGCTTGTCCTTCCCAAGACCTGTCCTCACTGTCTGTCAGGGAAAGAAAGAAGGAGAGAAAGAGAGAGAGAGAGAGAGGTAAAAGGGAGAAAGAAGAAAATGCCTAGGTCTTGTGGTGCCCGTTCAACAGTTTTAAGGATTGTTGCCTCAGTAAAGCCCCAAACCTCACTGGCCCATCAGTGGCGGATTAAATTTAAGATGGTCATTTACAGTCCTACCACACGACTCCAAGGGTAACAAAAACGCTATACACTAGCACACGACACTGCCTACAAATGCAGACCCAGCCTCACAGCCACTGTCTGGCAATCCTCATAAATGCAGATAAAAGCAGCGACACTGAATGCTCCAGAGATGGGGATGGGGTGGGAGAGGGGGGGGGGGGCACCATTTCTGGCAGAGAGCGCACAGTGGTTAAGCGGAGTTCTTATCGAGGCGATGGCTCCGGCATGGTGGAGGAGAGTAGAGGTTATCAGCAATGGGTGAGAAACGCGCGCCTGTCCTCTCATTAATGTTACATGCTGTGGGGGAAAGGGAAGAGAGGGGGGGGCGGAGAGAAGAGGGAGGTGGTGGGTGAGAGAGAGGTGGGAAAGGCAGCCTTCTCTGGAGAGGCCATTAGCAGGCTGAAGAGACAGAGCAGGCAGCTTTGAATATTAGCCGGGGAGAGGGAAAATGTGTTGCTCTCACTCCCTCTCTATCTCATAAGCACACACAAAAACACACAAACACACGCACACACACACACACACACACACACAATGTGTTTGCCCTCATCCATCTGTTCTTTTCCTTTTTTCTCTATCCGTTTGCTTTCTGTGGCCATTTTCCCTTCGCTTCACTCCATTCTTTGCCATCTCTGTATAGTTACAGACACATTCAGAGCTCAGAACACATACATACCAATAGACACACACACACACACACATACGCATACACACACTCCAAAGTGGGTTGGGCATTGTTTGCCTGTGTCAAACTCTCAGTTTAAAAATAAAGGCCTCCCACTGGACCAAAGCACACACAGTCAACAAATAGGGGCCCATTACCAAAGCACAGCCAATCTGCTGACAGCTACATCCCTCTCTCTTGTTCTTTCTGCTGCTGAAATATATGCAGTAAACATCAGCCATGTCAAATGGGAACTGCTACTCAGGGAGGCTCGCATGGCAACCCTGCGGCCTTAAATCTCTGAGCATTAAGCATTTGTCTGATGTCTAAGCTGCCTACAAAAAGCAAATGAAAAAAGCGCTAACACCTTACAGTTAGGGCAACTTGCTTCCTTGCTTACTAGCTCGTCACGTCTCAAGAGGCAGACTTTGGCAGACTTTCATACAGAAACAGAAAAGAGGTGTGTGTGTGTGTGTGTGGGATATGACATTGAATGCATTGACTTACACACACACACACACACACACACACACACACACACACACACACTCAAATGCACAAAAGAAAAGAACCAGCTCAACCAGAATCACTTGTATGTATGACCAAAGTTGCTTTACCTGTTGCTTGTTTGCTTCAGCTTTCAATCAATAATATTGTTACCACTGCTGTTACTGTAACTCAGCAGGTTTTTCCTTTGCACAGACTTTTGCCATGTTGCCATGCCCGCAACTGCTTTTATCCCTAACTCACTAGGTCCTGTTGGGACCTGCACAATTCTGCCCCGTCCCCTTCCACTGTTCTAGGAATGCCAGTGGGTGAATTCACTGGGGCAGCAGTGCCAGCGCCTGGCAGCCAGCAACACTGTTTGTCTTCTGTGCGCTAATTAAAATGACCGTCACATGCCCTATGCACACAAACACAGGCACTCCCTGAATATGCTCCTGCTGCTGGTGCTGGGCTCCGTGGTGGTGGTGGTGTGTGTGTATGTCTGTGTGTGCATGTGTGTGTGTTAGAGTCAGTGTCTGTGTGGGTGAGGACTTGCTGCTGTCTCCTATCAGCATGGGCCCCCTGAGCCCCTGCCTGCTCCTCCTCAATGGTTTGCCTCAGCTTTAAAGCAGCTAGTTTGGGTATCATCTTCAAATCAATTTTGGTGGTCTTATGGTCAAAGTTTACCAAAGATGATCAAAGTATACACAATAAACACAATAAAATGTGTTATTCCCACCAGCCATCCCAGATATCATGCAGTTCTATGTGGGTAGGAGCACACCACAGGGCACTGTTGCTGACTATTGTCAACAAACATCAAGTTGCTTGTTCTGTCAGTGGCAAAAATTCTTGTGGAGATGTCAGGAAATTTTGTGTGCCTTTGAGATAACTCACTAACTCACTAGTTTTACTCCAAAACTCCTGTGATGCTTTAAGAACTCTCTGAAACAGGAAGGCTTTTCCCTTCTGAGGCCATGCTCTTCTATTCCACTCGTTCATCCCTCTGTCTCTCCTTTTCTCTCCTTTCTTCCTCTTTTCTTCAACCCCAAGATGTTGTGATCGCTGCGGTAAATGGATTTGTTGCCACTAAGCCTGCGTTTTGGGAAATGGGATTTTATGCAAATGCGAAGTGACACAAAATGCATGCAGTGGGGATGTGATGGTGACAGGTGGGGGGGGGGGGGGGCGGATGGGGGTTACACAATCGCTGTGTAAACGTGGCTCACGGTCTGCACGGCTCCTATTTCACGGCGGGCGAGCCAGATTAGTGGTGTATTAATAATCCTGGGTTTATATGGGCGGAGAGGAGAGGCGCGAGCACAAAACAAGTCTGATAGATAATAGAGCTTAGGGAGAGAAGGGGAGAATAGCAGCGAGCAGAGAGTCCCCTCTTAATATTGATTAGCCCCCGCACCGATAAGTCTTCTTACGTCTCCAGCGTTGTATGAAGGAGATCATCAGGAGAGTTTATGCATGTACAGCAGTGAGTAGAGGCACGATTTGTGTTTACTGCTTTGGTGTTATAGCTCTCATTGGACCTAATGAGAAAAAAGTGCCAACATACCATAATATACAGCCTAGTAATTGCTCTTGTTTAGTCATAATTAGGATGGAGGGAGTCCAGGGATTGTTGTCTAACTCATGCCTCTGTGTTTGTGTAGCCACCACTGTGTCTGTGCTATAATGGCTATCAGTAAAGTAGGGTAAAGCAGGATATAGTAAATATGGTGGTGCTTTGGTGAGCCTGTGGAGTGTGAGGTGGAGGGACTGTCATGCTGAGGATGACGTTGCCCTGTGAGAGGGACAAGGTGTGTGTGTATGTGTGTGTGTGTGTGTGTATGTGTGTGTGTGTGTGTGTGTGTGGACTGCACTGTGCGGGAGAGCCTCAGTTGAGCCCCCTAAGATGGGCAGGGCAGGGCTGTGGGGGAAGACTGGTGCAGGCAGGTGAACACAGAGCCCTGTTTACCCTGCTTATTGTTCTATTACCACCGGTCCTGTTCGGATGACTAATGCATGTAGTTAAGCCGGACGGCTCTGGACGCTCATAATGCTGACTTATGTGCACGAGCAACAGCACCGACCTCAACCAGTGCTGCCGTCACCACCGCCGCCACCACCACTGCTGCTGCCTTACTGCTTACCGCTGTTACCACTGCATCCCGATCCACGCCAGTGGACCCCAGGCGCCTCGCTGCAGTCTCCTGCACTTGCTCACTCCATTTCTCATTTGCCGGCTCACAAGAAGACACACACACACACAAATACACACACTTAGTTGCTGGCATACTAACCGAGAGCCTAGAGAAACCGCACAAACATTAATGCTGATTTATTTTTGAACACACATAAAGAGACGGGTTGGTCCTGCAGCCCTGCTTCATCTTCATCTTACTGACAGTTTTCTGGAATGCTGGAATTTGTGTTTGTTGCTGCAGTTTCTTATTTTATTTCTTTTTCTTTCCACCACAGCCTCCAAACGCAAAGACACACGCACACACACACACACACACACACACACAAAGATGTGTCTTGTAGAGCCACTGTCCAGTTTTTATGTAGATGCCCCATCTGCTGTGCTGCCACTGTCTCTCTCTTTCTCTCTGATCACCCAATCACAAGGGAGTACCTCTCAGGTTGCACGCTCACACCTGCCACTGACAATCAAGTTGCCTCACACACACACACACACAAACACACACACACGCACAAATGCAATATATTCAGTATGTACAATAGAAATCTCCCCTCCACCTACAGAGTACACACACACACACACACACACAAACATATAAATAAACTACAGTGTGGCCACTCATAGACATAGAGAAATGCACAGAATAGCCTCTCTACACAGGCACATGCATTGTGTGTGAATTGGTATGGATGTACTCATAGTGCAAGATCATTTTGAACTTGTGATACACAATCTAGCTCCTAGCTCAACACATTCTCAGTAGCTGGAGGCTGCAGGCTGGCATTGACACAATCTCTCACATATGCTACCATTGGCAGAGACTGAAATACAGATTCTCACTCCTCCTTTCATATACACAAAAAACAGACACACACACACACACACACACATATTTATATATACACACTCAAACATAGACAAACACAAACAAACACACATAAACACACAAACACATGTACAAAGCCACACACATATGCACACAGAAATACACAAACACACACAGTACCCTGATAGTGTATAGCCTACTCTGACCATGCATTTTCACAGGCGTGATGTGTTGCACTCTGACACAAACACACAGGGCCATGGCCTCCATCTGGTGGAGCTCAGAGTAAGTCTACCCACTCACAAACTCTAGCAGCACTAATATTCTCCCTGGTATGGACCAGTAGCAAGCCAGCATCACCATACACACACACACACACACACACACACACACACAGTCCCTCCGGCCATGCTGACTCGGGCCAACAGGCACACACTCAGTCAGCCAAAGCCTCTTAGCCTCCATGAACACCAAAAGAGAGAAATGGCAGACGAGCACAGCAGTGCACAGCCGAGCGTCAAGAAACGAGCAGCCATTCTAGTTGCCCGGGTCCCCCTCCGACATTCAGGCAAGTGTTCAAACGTCTGCTGCCCAGTAGGCCCAGTACAGGGAGAGGAATTAGGTCTTTGATGAGAGAGGGAATGAGAGATAAAGAGACAGAAAGAGAGAGAGAGAGATGGCAGGCACAAGCTTGTGCTGTGAGCACCAGATATGGAGGTGAGGCCCCAGCAGAGGGCGAGCACCACCACAGAGGGTGGCTTCAGAGATGGGGCAGCTGCCAGAGTCCTCGTCCTCACGCCCCTCAGCAGTGGTGACCCAGGCTTGTGTTTGATCATGTGTCTGGGAAGGAGGGAGAGAGAGAGGGTGCCTTTCATTCACCAACGTCTGATCATGAGCGAATCAATCTTGCATGGGAAATGGTTACACACTGAGTCTGTTTCATTCAGTGCTTCAGCAGCACAGCATATTAGCTGGACATGCTCTGTTTAGAATGGCATGTGTAGCAGTGTTATTTTCGGGCATAAACACTTTCACTTTTTCTCTGCTTCCTGCCAAACTTCTTATCTATTTTACGGTAGACCTGATTTCACAAGACTGAGATTCGCCTTGTTGAGAAGCTGTTTAGAAATGGCTGTCATAGTGACACCCTTACACAAGCATTTTTTTGATAAACAACAACAACTGTGTGTACGTTTGTGTGTGTGTGTATTTTGGAGGAATGCCACTGGAGAGAAAGGTTGCTCTCGGGTTACCCAGGGTGCACCAGGTTAACTGAGGTGTTAAGAGAGTGCAGTTCACAAACTGATTCTGCCTCTTAATGCAGAGTGCAGGGATATGTGGTGAGCTGCCATCTATTCATTATTCATCACAGTTATTTCATGGGTGTCTGGGCGGAGGAGGCCCGGTCTAAAGTGAGGTCAGGTTAAAATCCTGAGTGTGAAGTAGTGTGTGTCGAGTGTGTTGTTTGGCCCTCTGGAGTCGGTTTGCACAGCTGCTCTGGAACCACAGCACTGTTTTTTTGTTTTTCTCCCATTCCTTCCCAAGGCAAGGCTGTCAAGTCTTTTTTGTTCAGACTGTATTTATGGGCTGCCAAATATCCGCATAAATGTTCGGAAAATGCCTTTTTTACTGGAGAAGAGGAGGAATGAGGATAAAATCCATTTTCAAAAATCGCATAAATATCTCATGAAATTTCATCCAGTTGTTTTCCAGAGGAATTGACTTGGAATGAATATGTAAGCAAATCGATGAAGTGGCTGCCTTGCAGGGCCTCCCTGTTGTGTGCTTCTGTAGTAACTGGCATGCTGCATGCTTTTCTGTGCTCTAGCATTGCAGAGTAAGGCACCCCAGTATCGTAAATCTGGCTGGAGAGAGAAAGAGAAAAGAGCAACCTATAAATTATCCAAACATATTTAGAAGCCCCAGACCAAATCCAGCGGCAGGACGGCTGGCTAATGACCAGCCTGGTCGGCGCGGCCAGCAGCGTTGGTTCTTCCGCCTCAGTTGGAGCATGCTGGCACACAGCCGAGTCATCGACAGTCAAGCCGGGGCCACCGTGGTCATCTGCAGAAGCGGACACTTCACGTGGAGTGCATAAGCTCTGGTTTCAGGGATGAGGGGGATCTCTCTCTGGCTTGGCCCACCCCCCCGCTCCTCCCACCCACCCTAAAAAAAAAACACACTGAGCTACATGTGGATGAGATACAAAGTGACAGCAGACAGCCATAATCTTAACTCAGTGTCTGAGTTCCTGATTGCTGCAGTTCTCCGTGAGTGAATGAGTCACAGAGGAACCGATTTGCATCCGATGCCAGAGGCTCCGAAAGGCTCAGTGACCGCACCATGGCGAACTGCACCGCGGCAAAAAAGCTATGGCGCGTAACAAGGGCAAATTTGAAGCAAATCAAGCCAAGCGTGTGAAGTTTATTAGGGCCCCGTGCCGGATGTCAGCCAGTGGTCCCTTGCAAGATCCCAGAGGGCTCCATTAGAGCAACTGCAAGGTGGGCTGTTGCTAAGGCCCTGGAATGACTCATATAGTAACAAGACTCTTGGGCAGTAAGCTTGTACTGCAAGGCGGAGGCTGGAGGATGGTGATGGCGGCGGGAGCTTGTTGGGGGGGGGTTTGCATGGGGGGCGGGTGTTACATGGTACTGTAGTAAGGAGTGAAATGGGGGTGTTCTGGAAAAGTTTGGAGTTGGAGGCAAAGTTTGGTGGGTTTGCCAGACCAAGCAGTAGGAGCGACAGCAGAGGTAGCAGCAGGGGGCATTTCGTTAGTGTAGCACACTGCCAGCCAGCATGGCAGGTCCAGGGGTGCAGGCTCCTGTTGAGCCACATGTTTTCACCGCCGGTAGACAGTTGGAGCTCCAACCTCCACCATCCCTAGCAGCGCTCATAGTCTTAGCCACACACTTTTTTTTGGTTTCCTCGGTTTCTCTGTTTTCCCTTTCTTTTTTCGTTTTTATTTTCTAGCCTGGATTGCAGACTCTTCCTACTTTCCCCAAACCCCTCTCATTCCAACCCTCACCCTGGGCCTCCTCTGCAGGATCAGCTGTTGGTTCTGCGGTATGGCCCCTGCCTGGGGCTCGATCTGCGGCAACATACAGCCTACCAGCTATGTTATTCAAAGTTTTACTAATTATTATCACTCTTTATCACTCTCCCTGCACGCACATAATGGATGAGCCAACTGACCCTTCACACAGCAACTGTGGTGAACAGGTGTTTGCGCCGAGGTGAACAGGGCACCTCCTGGGTACCGCCTAACGATTCCTTACCGCTGGCCTGCTGTTTCTTAGTGATGGAGGTCCCTGTGGCTTGGATCATAATGTGTGGATTATGTGCTGTGGGTTGATAATGCACTGTACATCACCATTAACATTCCCTTAACCCCCCCCCCCCCCTCCCCAGCCCACCCCCTCCTCTTTCTCTCTCCATGGAAGCCTGGGTTGAGATGCTGAGTCTGTGTTTCTGCTGGATCTGTGTCTCCCTGATGAGATGGGAGTGCCTCATGCATCAGGACAACCCTGCAAGCCAAGGCCGGGGGTGGTTAGCAATCACTTCACCAACCCCACCACCTGCCCGCCTGCCTGCCTGCCGAGGTCCTGGCTCTCTCCTCCACCTTCTAGTCATTAATCTGCCTATCGATTTGTTTTATGATTAAAACCTTTTCATTCTATCCCCCTTTGCAATCTCATACTGTCCAACAAGATGTACTATACCGGCTGAGGAGGCTGTAGAATGGACTGAAATCTAATGAAAGGTTAATGACTTGCTTATTAAGCCAGGTGCGTTGTGGGGCGATGATGTGTGGACAAAAAGGTGTCTCTTGGGCACTTTGGAATTCTTCCTCAGGTTGCTCGGTGTTCACCGTAGCGAGGTAGCGAGTTGTGATACCTTACTTCCGTAGACCTCTTTTCATTGTCAGAAAGTGGGAGAAATAAGCGTGGAGGGATTTTTCAGATGTTCAGTGGCAGTCGAGGCGGGCTATAAATAATTGACACCTCTGCTGCTAATATTCTTGGGAAGTGGGGGTGCTCATTAAAGGTGATGTGCTCTTGGCCCCTCAAGAAAAGGACTTTATTTTGGCAGAATTAAAAATTTATCCACTTGTTGTCCAGAGGCTCGCTAGTCCTTCATTGACAAAGAAACAGCGCATGCAACTGTTTTCTTTCAAACTCACTCAGAACCTCAGCCTACCTGTCAAACCTCAACTCACTCAGAACCTCAGCCTACCTGTCAACCCTCAAAGATATGCATGGGAAACACACAACTTCCTCAGCATGTGTTGTGCCATGTCTCAGGTATATGTTCACATCTCTCTTTCTCTCGCTCTCTGATTGGCTTCCCCTCTGACTTTCACATTCCCTCATTATTCTCGTTCCTCTCCTCTTCCCTCGCTCATTTTCCCCCTCTCCCCTTTCCTCGTTTGTCTCTCCCTCGTTCTCTCGCCGGATCTATTTGTGTCCCAGGTCCACAGTGCCAATACATAGTCTCCCACTGGTCATGATAAATAATTTAGTCTGTTTGAGGAGGACGGCAGCAGCCAGAGGGAGGGAGGCTGTTGTCGTTATTAATTACATATTGGTGGGAATCGTCGGTTTCAGTTCTGGTAATTACAGGCCTGGGACCAGTGTACGAGTATAATTATGTCATAAGCAGGGGTCGTGTCAACGCAGCCATCAAGCAGCACTGACAAGCTCACGGGTGGCTTGGGATATTAATGTTTTAGCTGCAGAAGGGGGTCGATCGCAATGTGGGGCTTCCTTGATGTCGGTCTGAGATGCCTTAGGAAAGAGAATGGTGTTTTTTGTTGCCAGGGTTATTAGAGATTATCATGACTGATGATTGTTGCAGGTTAGTGCAGAGTTAGAGGTGATATTTTTGTGGTGTGTGTGTGCGTGTGTCTGTCTGTCTCTGTGCCTCTGTGTGTGTTCACCCTCATCCTTGTTGTGAGACAACATCTGCAGAAGTCACCATGTTTGGATACTTGTGTATTGGCCTGTGTTTCTTGGCCTGTGTTCCTTGTTCTCAGAGGGAACTTTGCATCCCTATGAGTCATGAGTCTCTCTCTCTCTCTCTCTCTCTCTCTCTGGTTTGTTCCTCACCCCCTGACAGCTCCACACCTGTGCACCTGTGTTTCGAACACCATGCTAAGCACCCTGGGATTTTCAGAAAGGAATGTTTCTCTCTCTCTCCCTGTCTTATAAATAGCCTCTCCCCCACCCTGTTCCACCTGTCTGAGAGCAGGGCTGAGCAGAAGGGAGCAGCGGCAGAAGGACCCCCATGACTCACTCCCTTTTTGCTCGCCTGTACATGCATAGGCAGCCACGGGTGTCCAAACATATGCCAGATTTATACTGGTGGCAGAAGTGGGATACATCTTCCTATCTTGTGCTTGGCTCAGTGGTAGTCTGTCTCAAAGATGGCCCCCTTCCCCTGTAAGCCTTCTTTGTTAGCTTGGGCACACGCTCCGAGAAGTATGAAATGAAACAAATGTCCTCTGGCATTGTCACAAGGAGATAAAGTATGTCTCTGCCTTTAATATCCATCTAAGAGAAGCGGCCTAGTTAGTATGAGAGAGAAATGAGAGTGTCAGAGCATAGCAGCATGCCATAAGGAGTGTTATCTTCTCAGTCTCGCTTTTACTTTTTCTTCCCTTTTCTCCCTTTCTTTTTTTATCATTCTTCTCTCTTTCTTTCTGTTGCTTTGTTCTAATGTTCATTTCATATTCCTGTGCAAATCAGCTCCACAAGGAGTTCATTCTCACGTATAAAAGTGGAAGTGTAATCCTTTGAATATCTGTAGGGGGAGAGGTACTCTTGTTTGTGTGTGTGTGTGTGTGCATGTGCGTACGTGTGTGCTTGTGTGTGTGTGTGTAGCTATGCATTTGCCATTATCCTTTTCAGGTCCTCTATTGTTTTTCCTCTAGGGTGAGATGTATCACTTTGTGTTCAGTGGCAGTGGGCCCTTCTCCAGAAATTTCAATGACAGAAAATTAGTTTGAAAGCCCTTCTTTTTTTCCCCGTGTGCAGGAAAATAGACGGAGTTGGCCTTGCGTGCCGCACTACGTCGTGCATCAATGTAGCAGAAAACCGCCTGCACTTTCACACTCTCTCTCTCTCACTCTATCACTCTCACACACACACTCTCTCTCTCTCACTCTATCACTCTCTCTATTAGGCTGACAGATTGACCATTTCTCCAGCCATCCCCGTCTGCCTGGCTGCCAGTCCATACATCTGCCTGCCCACTCGCCCCCAACATCAGACACCCTCCAGCAGGTTTACCCATTCATTTGCGCACCAGCAGCACCAATCAAAGCCAATGAGGAGGACATAAGCATCTGTTATAGTTGGCCATAATGAATGCACTATCGGAAAAAGGGAAGGCGGTGTAGCAAGTGAGGAGTCGTGCAACGAAAGCGTGTTAGTGATGGTGGTTTGTCACAACGGGAGTGTGTTACCGCTGCTGAGTGACACTGATGGCCTTCCGCCTGTCACTGGAGATCGCTGGTGATTGTCCATGTGAGTGCTCAAATGGCAGTGATGGCTCTGTCATAGAGCCCTGAAGCATCTATCCATCCATGTATCAGGCTATTGGGCTTCCCCAGACTGTTGGTGTCATTTATGGAGTGCTCCAGTAATGGAAACTTTAGGATCTTCTCCACATGTAGAGTGAATAGGCAGCATAATTGAAATACTGTTATGCTGTTATTATTACTCACACAAAGTTAATGGGTTATCAGAGAAGCCATGAGTGCCCCATTCACAATGTAATTGTACAATGGATCCCAAGAAAAAGCTTAATTGCAGATAAAACCTAAAAACGAGAATATTTCTGTGGCACGGCATTGGCATGGCAGACAAGTGAACAGTAAAATGGAATGAGGAGAAGATGCTTTTCAAGAATCTTGGAGTTAAAGTAAAAGAGCCAAAGGCGGTTGAGGAGTTTTTTACGGCTTCCAACACTGTCATAGCTCTCTCGGCTTTAATGTGACCATTAAACACTACACCCTGTGCGGCGAGAAACGCCCCTCAATCCTCTGAAGTTATTAAGTGCCGCCGTTCAATTACACATCTTGGGCCATTTCTGTCCCCATGAATTTAACAGGGCTTTTCCCTCCACCACTGCAGGAAATCAATCCCCGGCCATTTTATATCACTGTGCTCGTCCCCTATGTAATTTCATGTGTAGATACAGAAGTGGAGTAAATGTTGCTGTTACTTACAGCTGCACATTACAGTCAGAACAGCAATTTCCTGTGGAGGCTAACCTTTATCCTAGCCCTAAACTTAGTTATTAGGAGATACGGCGTGTGCACCAAATGGTTATTAGAGATTGCAGAAGGTGGAATTAGCTCAGGTCCAGCTTCTCTGGATTAGAAAATAAGATTGGGGAAGTTGACGGAACAAAATACCCAAGAGAGTCTAAACTCTGAAGATAAATCTAATCAAGACAGGGTGTCAATCCATTCACCTCCACAACTGTTTTAGGGACATGACATCCCGGCAGATGCCACCAGACATTTACCAACACAATCAGTGCAGAGGCATTCAGTGACCTCTGCATTACTGTCCTTTGGCTCTCTGCATTACTGTTGTTTGCTCATCCCTGGACTTCAGGTTGAGAGGGTTCAGGGTGAAGGAGGTGGGAGGTGTGCAGGGTTTCTTTCTCTATCTCTTTTTTTATTATTATTTATCTTTTTTCTGGGCTCAGATATTGAGATCAAAACGAGGCGAGGTGCCTGGCGTGAGGCAGGGGCCCTGCAGCTCAGAGTCAATAAACTGTCGATGATGAGTTTGTGTTCTTCCCTTGCGCGGAGGTCATTCCCAGAGCAGCCAGCTTGAAGAGGGTAATTATGCCCCCCAGACACCACACACTTTTTATTTCATATTGCACTCAACTCTCTCTCCCTCTCTCAATCTATCTCTCTCTCGCGCGCGCGCTGTTTCTCTTTTTTTCTCTCTACCTTGCTCCTCTGCTTTTTTTCTCTCTCCCTTTCTCCCTCTCTCATGTTTCTATTTCTCTCAGAGGAGGGTGTCACAAGGGCCCTCTGAAACATATGATAATGAGCCAAATAGCCCTGAGAGAGAGGGAGAGAGAGAAAGAGAGAAAGGGAGAGTTAAGTCAAGAGAGAGATAGAAGCAGTTTAAGATCGCTACTGTATAGCATTAGCTTCAGGCTCTCCATATTTATTCATGACGCTTAGAAAGAGGCTTTATCGGGGGCTTGCGCCAGAGATTAGTGCGCTTTCCAGTCGCTCTGTGAATCACAGTGCTCAGAAGTGGCTCTGCTCTCTCTGAGATGCTGAGAGCCCTGTGGCGTTAGCTCCAGATCATCCCTGTTGTCATTGTCAAACAGGGCTTCCTCTTTGTGTCCTCAGAGCCACTAAATAGATTAGGAGGTGAGCTATGCTGCCACAACAGGGGGAATAGGACCAAGATGGGCTTCTGGATCACCACTGTGCAAGGATGGGCCTCCAGAACCCGAGCTCATCTAAACAGAGCTGGGCTTAACCTACTGCACGCTGGTGCAGGACTAGCAACAAGCAAGAGCCTGGTGTTTTGGTCATTGCAGAGCACTGGAGAGAGAGAGAGAGGGCAGAAACAGACAGGAAGCAAATCTGTAGAATATCACAAAGTAATGTTTCCATTTATGATGCTAATTGCTACCAGAAGTGTCGCTAGCCCCTCTGTTATTTACTGTCAGCATTGATTAGTTCGCCGAATGCACAGGGGTTGCAACCAGCCTATGCCTCCTTATGCAGGGTCGGCCATTCCCTCACTGTTTTTGTCGCACCTCACATTTTTCTCTACAGAGCTCCTCTGTCACTACATTGTGTTTATAGCTAGCCCGTGCGTGTTTGTGTGTAGTGCCGTAGAGCAATTCGTTACTTCATGAGACCTGAGAGTCCATAGAGACTTGGCCGTGGCCCGCAGGCCATACTTTGCATTTTCCATATCTGCACTATATCTTACGTATCTTCCAGATGCACTACTGGGAATCAAAACAGCCAGCAATCGACCCATAAAATATTACGGAACCTAATAAATAGTTACATAGTGCCTCAAAAACACAAAAGGCATGCTTGAAATGTGCACCCATGACTTTGACAGATTTGAAACAGTACAAGGCTTATTAAGGACAGATAATTAAAATTTGCAGAAGTGTCATTCAAGACCTGTAGGTGTCTGCAACAATCATTTTCCTTCAGCTGGATTTATCCTTTTACTGTCACTTCATTATAAATTCATGTGTTAGAAATTGTTTCACAGCGCAGCATGGGAATAAGTTGACACATATCCTAAATTAATCATCAGCGCACTTGGAATGACCTCCTGTGCTACCTGAGTGCATATGCAGCTAAGATGAAAACAACTTGGATACTTGTCGTACAAGTTGACGAAAAGAAATCAGATAGATGAAATCAACTGGCAATCTCATAGTAGTAAGTAAGTAAACATTTATTAATCATCAACAACATTCAAACAGACATATACCCCAAGTTTAGCAGTACTAAGCCGTGTAGGCATATAGCCAATCAGTGTCCAGAGAGAGCCTGTGTTATCCCAGTAAGTACGCTGAGACTGTTCCCCCAGCACACCGCGGCTGAGCACCATAAATCTGCATCCCCTTTTGCCAGTAAATCACCAGTGTGGCCATGGTAAATCAGCGTCGTTTGAAAAGGGGGGCGGCCATTTTGAATTGCAGTGATTATGCTAATCTGGTGACAAGGGAGCAGCCTGTTGATGGAGTGGTACATTAATATTTAGAGGCAGTGTCTCAGCATGGGACCCACCAAGCTGTGTATCACTTTTTGTTTGTGTGTGTGTGTGTGTGTTTGTATGCATGCAAGTCCTGGCTCAGTCAGGAGTATCCAATGCAGATCCTTTTAGCCAAACCCCTTCCTGTTTTGATGTAGTGCAGATCATTCAATTACTGTTATGCATGCATATTGATCCATTTATTATTAAGCGAGTCTGGTAATTGGCTATGTCTTGGCTGGGCTCCTTGAGCGCTGCTGGTGATTGGACACAGAAAAGAGGGTCACAGCATGGGGTAAAAGACCAACGCTCTCAGCTCCAACCCACTGCCTGTTACAGACAGTGACTGCACAGCGAGGAAAAAGGAAAAGCAGCTTCACATAGAAATTTGGACATCTTTAGAATTATGCAGTAAGGGGAGACAGGGGGATTGCTTACACATTTTTTACTTTTACTGTAATCATTTAGAAGTGTATGTGTGTTTGTGTGTCTGTTGGTGGTGAGTCCAACAGCTTTAATGGCACTCTGCTGGGAGCCAGGCTCTCTGTCAAACAGTAAAGTGGCTTTGATGTGTGTGACTGACACTATCGGGCTCCCTGTGACACGCTGCCATTGTGTCCGGTGAGGTGACAGCCAGAGGCGGCCAGTCCAAGCCAGCACTGCTGGAAAGACAGACAGAGAGAAACAGACTCACAGCGGAGACGAGGAGGAGGAGGAGAGCCAGGGGATGGCATAGCACAGCAGGGCACAGCACACTGCCACATGGTGCCTTCCTTCCTAGTGTCTGCCCACACCACAGCAGACATAGAGAGGCACCCAATGAGGACTGGATTGTGACTGCTCCCCTCCGCTCCTGTCAACTTCAAGGTTGGGTTTTTGTCTCTGGTAATGCATTAACCAGTCTCTTTATTAGCAGCTGATTTATAATATTACCAGAGCACAAATCAAAGGAAGAAAGATGAGGACAGCAATGCAGCTCAGCCGGATAATTATTAAATGTGCCGTCCCTGTCACTTTGCCAGAGATCAGGATGACAGCTAAGATTATTTCATTTCACTGAGAAAATCTCAGAATTTCTATATTCTTACCTGGAGGGGAAGAGGGGCGGGTATGTAATTGCAGAATTGGGATAATGGGGGGAGAGAGTGAGAGAGAGAGAAAAAAAATGCTGAGAGAGAACAGGAGAGAGGATGTGTGAGGATGTGTGTGTGTTTGAGCACGTATGTGTGCGCGTGTGTGTGTGTGTCAGGGAGAGAGAGAGAGATAGAGACTATTAGAGAGACAGGAAAGGAGAGCAACAGGGCACAGGAGAGAGAAGGTATTTACCTGTTCCAGATTTGACGGCAGGGCTCAGAGGCAGAGGCGTGGAGTGACGTCTTGGCATTTAATTAACCCAGCATGGGCCAAAAACACCCCTGTCGACTCCACACAATTACTGCCCTTGACGTGGCCCAGATTTTCCCATCCGAAGCTATTCCTATTCCCAATAAGCCTGCCAAACAAACAAAGACATTACACACGCCATTTTCTTCAAGCCCACCAGTGGTATGCCCTGCGAGAAGGCGAATGTCTCCGAATACGAAACATGTCCGAAGCTCAGCGGCCTTCCGCTGTTGTTTATTTAAAGTCCCATTTCCTGCTCTAATGGGAATGCAGACCCTGCTAATGGTGCATTTCAATACTTCCATTCTGGAGCAATGATTGGAAAAGCCACAATGGCCTTTGAATAATGCTGTGAGGTGCAAGGACTGAGTTAATCAGCATCACCACATCAGCACACGCACACACACACACACAGATACACATATACACACAGACAAACTAAACACACACCAGCCCCAGGCAGTGAGCAGTGGCACAGTTGTGCTTGTTGTTCCTATTCAGGGAGAACTAGGTGCATTCCATCTGGGATTGAGTGGTGTGAGGGCCCTAGGCCTGCTGCAGACTTGCCTATTACTGCCGTGTGTGTGTCTGTGTGGCTGTGCTTCTGTGTGCGTCTGGCTCTCTTCCTCTCCTTCTTCTCTTTTTCTCTCTATCTCTCTCTCAGCAAGTGTGTATATGTGTGTATATGCCTTTCACTCTAAATGTGTGTTTGTCTCTCTCTTTTTGAATGTGTGTGTGTGTGTGTGTGTGTGTGTGTGATAAGAGCCATTCCTTCTTCCCATTCAGAGTGCGACTCGTGCCTGCTCGGCAGCGGCGGCATTGTCAGGGGAAGGCGTTTGACTCCTCTCGCCTGGCGCGCTTTATTTAGATAGGTCATCCCGTGTCAAGTCAATTCCCACATAATGATAAAAAAAAAAAAAAAAATGCAGAGACTCAACAGAGTGCCCAATTCAATTTCTCCACAATGAAATCTTAACCTGAGCCCCCTAGTCCTTCCCCTATGGGTTTGGGCAAGGTCTATTCGCATTCCTCACCTGCTTCTATTCATGATGGGGCTGCCAAGAGGGGGAGAGAGAAGAAAGAAACACACACACACACACACACACACAATGCAACCAGACAAAGAAGAAGAAACAGAGATAAAGACATCTGCCCTTTGAACCGAAAAGAAATGTCCTTGAGTGGCTCTGTGGCTGTAAAGCACTGAGTTTTGGTCCATTATTAACACATTTCTCCTCCTCAGGGCCGCAGGTTATGGCATGCTCTGAGCTCTGACCTAATGGCTGAGATTGTGTGGGATTGTATGAGGATGTTGGTGTGTACTCAGAGATTGTGTGGGATTGTATGAGGATGTTGGTGTGTACTCAGAGATTATGTGTGAATGTATGAGGATGCCAGTATCTTTTATGCAGTAAATACACTAACTAGAGGCTTTTTTTGTGCAGCCATTAAAATGGATGGATGAATTGGAGTGCAGCAAGAGATGGAATGATGTGAAAAAGAAAAAGTGTTAGAAAATAGGAAAAGAGGAAGAATATAAAGCAAAGAAAAGGACAGCAAGAGAAGAGAGTGTGTGTGTGAGAAAGAGAGAGAGAGAGATCACAAACACAAATCAGTTTGTGATGTTAGTAGTGGTTCATTTGGAGGTGCAGCTGTGAGAGTCTTGTGAGAGTCTTGTCTGTAGGGGTGGAGAGAGGTGGCAGAGGGAGGGGGTCTGGGAGATGACAAACGTAGACAAGACTCGCCTCTGACAACAATCCTAGAGCTCTACAGTGAGGCAGGACGTTGCACAACTTCATTGTTGCTCTATCTTGGTTGGGGGGGGGGGGCTGTGAAAGAGTGAGTGTGTGTGCGTGGGCGGGTGGGAGGGTGTTTAGGGACATGTTGTTACAGTGTTTGTTACCTCTCAGGCTGATAAAGCAGCCCTTACTCGGGTGTGTAAGGTGAAGGACTGAAAAGATCTGCCCAAAGCCACAATACGTCGTTTAATTAATTAATGATTACTCATTATTCATAATAATAATTCACATTACATTTTTATATCGCTCTCTATATTTATATCAAGCCACCCAAAGCACTTTACAGTGGAGGGGAACACCACTAACCACCACCAATGTGTAGCACCCACTTGGGTGATTCATTAGTGCCTGAATGCTCGATGCACACCAGACTGAGAGTGAGGGAAAATTTTCAGGCAGGAATGAGAGGAATTGCAGGGCCAACCTGATTTAGGTGGTATTGGCAAGAAAACAAGAAAACATGTCATATTTGTGTGACACATGTGACTAAGTTCATGATTGACAGAGAGGCTACTCCCCATTAATTCATATAATTATATTCAGTTCCAGTCATGACAGTTTGGTGATAACCTACAACCCAGATCAAAACCTCTCATACCAAAAGATCTTGCAAAGTGATTCTTTTTTCAGCTGCAATGTGTGTGGGTGTAAACATGTTTGTGTGAGGGGAGAACGATGCTGAGGGTTAGTGTGTGAATAAGGATGGGTATCAAGAACCAGTGTTATATTGATACCTGCTCATACCTTGTTGGTAACAATGTCTCATTAAGCTCCCCTACAAACACTGCTGCTGTCGGTCATTTATGTTGTTGTGTCATTCTACTGCATCTGTAATATCAAGCCCTTTCACTTGTTTGTTGAGCAGGGCTGGGGACAGGGGCAGGCAGTACACTTAAACAAGGGAGAGCGCGACATTCAAAAGTGTGGCTTCAGCAAAGACTAAGGTCTAGTCCAATTTCTCCTTCATTAACACTAGCACATCTATCTATCTATCTATCTATCTATCTTCACCTGTCTAATGTACAGTGATGACATGTGCATACTACCAATATCCCCTTGACCAGGATACTTTTGTTCATGTAAACACAGACATACCCATTTGGTGGCCTCTCTCTTGGCAGATATTTGTATGTCTATCTTGAATGTTTTTTTTTACGTTCATGTTCTGACTAAACTGAATTACTTTGCATGTTTCTTTGTGATTCCTTTCCCTTTCAGGTGCGCACCTGAAAACGTTAAAATGTGCACCTTTGCAGTTTTACCGGAGCAAAGCCGTATCCCATGTCTGGCAAATACCAAAGTGAATGTTGTGCATATTTATTTACCTCTATTTGTCGATTGAGGTAGCCTATTGGTTTCAAAATATTTCAGTGTTGAATGAACTGTGAAGAATGAAGAGAAATGGTTTCCTCTTTGCACTCCTAATGCAAGTGTAGCCTATGACAGTTCAATGAAAATAGTTTATTAGGCTATTTCTCTAAATGTCCGTCTACCTACATAGTAAATACTAAAGTAATTCCATTATGTTAGAAATTATATAGGCCTAATCAAAATCTGAGTTACAAATACTATGCCTGTGTACAATTCATTCTGTAAACCTTTCTGAGAGAAGTTATGTTGTTGACATGACATGAATGGTAATAGTTGTTCATTTTTGTTCTTAATTTAAGATGGAGGCAATTTTTTTTCTTGTGATTTCACAATTATACTGTAAGCTATTCAATGTGTGTGTGTGTGTGTGGGGGGGGGGTGTATATAGACAGAGAGAGAGAGAGAGAGAGAGAGAAAGGCCTATATCTATTACATCCTCATTCTTTACTACAGAGTGAAGTATCGATGGGGGGGATTATATTATTCTGCTATGCTCAGATGGAAGATGAGGATGAACCCCACCCACACACACACACTGTTCTTTCACATAGAGAAAACTCTCTCTTTCCTTCCCCCAACCCCAAACACACACACAGAGAGAGACTCTTCGCAGTGATTTCCAGTGTCTGATTTTATATGAAAATATATGAAAGTGGACTTCCTTGTTATTGTATTTTAGCCCATGAATAAAATATCTGGCCCTGACACTAACCATGGTGCAACTCTGACAAGGACTAAACTGACGGCCAGCGAAGGGGGTTGTTGGGGTGTGGAAGTGTGGTGAGGAGCTACTCCAGTTCGGGGAAGTCTGAGTTGCAGTTTGAGCAGGCTGCCCCCGAGCTGCCGCTGCTTCCCTGTCTGGTGGCCGGCTGCAGCCTGACTCCACTCTAATTAATCATCGTGCCAGATGCCAGTGCTTCCCAAGTGGGCGCAGGGAAGTCAGAGAGAAAGAGAAAGAGGGAAAGTAACAGTGTGTGTGTGTGTGTGAGCGGTATGTGTGTGTCACTGAGCGAGTGTGCTTGTGAGTGTATGTGTATGTGTACGTGTGTGAACGTGTTCGAGCGAGATCGTCTGAGTGCGTGCCAGTATCTCCCATATTCATAAGCCTGCAGGGCCACCATAGTGTGTGACTCATGTGTACTTGAGGAACTTGTATATCCTCTCAATAGCCCTGTAGGCAAAACTCTGACTGTTGATCACAGTAGTAGGAGGTAGCTTTCACTTGCTGAATCATCTTGCCTGGAAGAGTTGTTGTGCGGGCATGCAAATGTGTACTGACTGAAGCGCTTCCTTCTGTCTGTTAAAAAATTACATACTGACAAGGCCATTGTGAACAGTTTTTTGTCTCTCATTTGACTTGACCACCAATCTGAATGGTGAATTACTGCCCATTCATGGTCTTTATAAAGTTTTCAATGGGTGGCAAATTGTTTACAAATATTTTAAAACAGCTTTATCAAAAATTACATTTTGAGTTGACTAGGGAGAAGCTGTGATTCTTGGTTCATACAAATAGCCAATTATGTAAGCAATAACGTTCTGTGCGGTGGTTATTATCGGGGAATAACTCCCGACAGAGTGATGGGAGCCCGACACCTGCGGAGGGCTCTTGAATCACTCTGAAGCGAGTTATTCCACGGTAATGACCACCTCACAGAATGTTATCCAGCTTATTACACGGATACCTATTGAATACATCAATAGCATGACAACCAAGCATGTTTATCATTGCTTTCATAGTCATTTTAATGGTTAAGATGAATAATAGCGTCCACAAAAAAAGAAAAACGGTAATCCATTAACTGATTGGTCAGCTGATTGGTTATGGCAATGTTCTGTTTCACTTTCTTAAATATCAGAGAGTAGAACATTGGGAAGTCCAATTGAAGTGAATGGAATATTGTTCAGCATTATAAAATCTATTAAACCTGCAATGTGGTGGCCACATTAAATTGATTGTATAAATAATCAGAAAATGATAAATGAAGTCACAGTCATCCCTCATGTAACATTCAGTCAATCCACCATTGTCTGCAGTGCGTTCTGACTCAACCTCTCCCCTCTCATGTGTCAAATACAGTTGAAGCACTCATCCAGATACTCATCACCTCAAACTACCACTTTGATGCAGACTGACACCAAAACTGTATTTTATGCCTTACCAAACAAAATCAATACACTTCAATCTGTCCAGAAGTAAGCCACCTGCCCGCTGCTCACCTCATCCACCATTGTAACCATTGTAACTGTATCACCCCTGTCTGTGAAGGTACTCACTCACTCATTGTAACTGTATCACCCCTGTCTGTGAAGGTACTCACTCACTCATTGTAACTGTATCACCCCTGTCTGTGAAGGTACTCATGCAGGTTGTGGTGATCATAGGTGCTGGGTTGTGGGCAACTGGACTTTGGAACGTGAAGCTCAAACTCAAGCTCAAACTTCAAGCTCCAAATAGAAGTCCAGTTGCCTACAACCTAACACTTATGACTTTTCGCCCCTTTAAAAACTTTAAAAACCTCCACTGGCTTCCTGTTAACACATTGTGAAACTTACCTAGGGTTAGTAATGTTCACTGATACGCTGACACAAAATTTGCTGCAAACTATATGGTTTCCAACAGGTTTTTGATCAGTCACTCTCAACTGTGGAATTTTTTTTTTTCAAACCTATCACACCCGTATGTAAACTTCCGCCTAAGAGTTTGAAGCAATGCAAGCTGATAGAAGTTTGCGATGATTTTTTTGTGTCAGCTTAGCAGTGAACATGACTGACCACTCTGTGAGTTTCACCTCTTTACAAACATTTAAAGCGTTTTAGGATAGATTGCAGCATGGCATCTATGCTGTCATTCTGTAGGAGTGTGGTGGGGGGTGGTGCTATACTACTGCTAAAAATTCTCAGAACAGAGGCATTTGTCAAAATTTGAATTGACTTGAACCATTGTATTTTATCATAAGCGATCAGAAAACAAGGCATGAGTGTAAAAAAACAAACCTGTCCTTTAAACGGATATAACTGATCTAACTGTCTAAATATTATTTTTATTATTATTATTATTATTATTATTATTATTATTATTATTATTTTATGAAGGGTCTAGGGGTGAGGGCTTCTATTATGTGTTTGTCTGGTCTCTCGTAGCTTGAGTGGCACTGCCCCACTAACCTTTGAATATTGGACTTGCAGTGCATGGCGCAGCGGCATCTCTCTGTCATCTCTGTGTGTCTGTCTGTCTGTGGTGGGACTGAGTGGGTATGGGACTGGGTACATTTCAATAGGAGACCTCAGCGAGAGAGATATGGAAATGAACAGGGAGAGGCCCAGGCTGCCAAAGACAGGTAGATGGATAGATCAAAGAGGTTTATTCCTCTCTCTCTCTCTCTCTCTATCTCTTTCTGTGTGTGTAGCTGTGTCTCTTTCTCACTCTCTGTCTTTGTTCTCCTGCTCTTTTCTTTATATTGAGTCTGATCTCGACATGAATCCTGCTTTTCATCAGGCTCGCTGGATGATGTGATTGAAGTGATTGTTCGGCTAGGGCTCACTGGGCTGACCCCACATCCCTGACTGGCTCTCTCTTTCTCTTTCTTTCTCTCTCTCATTCTCTCTCTGTCTTCTACTGTATCTCCCTCTCTTTGCTCAGACTGTCTTTTATTTGGATGTAATCAGTCAGAGGAACACGCCAGCACTCAGGGCTCAGAGGGAAATGTTATTGATCAACACCCCATCCTAACTCTCTTCTCTCCCCTTCACTTTGTTTCCTAGCTGTCCTTCAAGTCTCCATTTCACTGAGCAAGGTTGAGCTGAGCGTGGGCGAGTCCAAATTCTTCACCTGCACAGGTACAGAAAAATCCTCTTCATTCTTACTCCCTATCCTCCCTGTCTTCACCTGTTGCACTTTCTGACCTTTGCCTTGTGTTGATTGTAATTCGTCATTCTGAATCGGCTTCAGTGATTTGTGTTTGTAACCCCCAACCCCCCCCCCCCCCCAAAAAAAAAAAAAAACTTTTGTCCGTCCTTGTCAGGTTGTCAGGCATGTCTAACAATCTATTACCGTCAGCTGTCGGCCTGATCCAAGTCATTATCTGATGCGCCCGTGCTCATTCCGCCAACTTAAGCAGTTTACCTCCTTGGCTGCGTTACCTCACATGAACACTTATTTTAATGACAGCAATGCAAAAAAAAACATTTAGATTGGTTATTCTGTGTAAGTAGCTTGTAGGGCATTTTTTTTTGTAGTTTACAACCATTTCATCTAGCCTGCTTGGGTGGGTTGGCAGAGGACACACATTTTAGTTGGTTGCTCCCATCAGTCAAACACCTGTCCAATTATGAGTCACTACTTATTACAGCTCATAAGGCCAGTTGCCGCTTCCAAAATGCCTTGCCTATACTTGCCTGTACAGCATTCAGTAGTGCTGGGAAATGGGAGGGGTCATTTTATATGATGAGTGTTTGTTTTACTAAATTATGCACATACTGAAGTAATGGCTCAATTAGTTTCTCAATAGAGAGCCATAGCAACAAACAATAAACAACAACAAAAGAGCAACAGTAGCAATGGTACGTCCCAGGCAGTACAGCAGTATACCATTTGGGAAATTCTTAGTTCAGCTCCTCCATCAGCAATGGCAAAGTTTTGCAACATGCAGGGATTACCCAGCGACGCTGACACCCTGAACCCTGGCGGCACGTCCTGGGGACCATAAGCTCCATCTTCCCTGGCTGGAGGAGCCAGAGGCGCTACGTCCCCAGTGAGAGCACCAGGCAAGCACAGACCAGAGAGCGAAGAGCGGAGAAAGCGCATCCATGGGTGGAGGGGCAGGGAGATTATGGCGGGTTAAATCAGGTTGGGCCTCAGGCTTTACGTTTTCCACATGGATAGGCTGCTCCTCCCAAAGGAAGCGCAGAGCCCTTCTCTTTCCTCCCCTCCCCTCCCGCACACAGCCATTGGAGGCAGTGAGCTGACGTGCTGCTATTGCCAAGGAGGGCAGAATGGATGAGAGAGGAGGTGGAGGGTGGGGGTGGAGAGGTTGCTCTACGTTGACCCCTTCTGGAGTGAAGCCAGAGTGTGCTGCAGCACAGGAAATCTCTCTCTCTCTCTCTGTCTTTCTCTGTCTCTCTTTCTGTTTCTTTCTCTCTCTTTTTCTCACTCTGTTTCTCTCTCTCTCCCTTTCTTCTCTCTCTTTCTTTCTCTAATTCTCTGTTTCTCTCTCTCTCTCTCTGTTTCTCTCTCCCTCTCTCTCTCCCTGCGAGAGCAACAACGCTGACGGCTAACACCCTTGAAGCGTGGAGGTCAAACGCCCCCGGAGCCCCGAGCAGGCCGTGACGGTGGGGTTGGGCGCGGATCCTTGTCAGATGCCGGTGGCTGCACGGAGGGGCAGTGAGCCAGCAGGAGGCACTGATAAAGACCTCTGGCCAACTCAACTCCACACTCTTTAACAAGTCAGACAGCAAAACTCCTAAATGATGGCCAAACTAATATCAAAGAGGAATCAGAAATAATTTTTATCTTTGAATGTATTATTTCTTCTTTCTTATATCCTGATTCGTAAGCATGTACAGAGCGTATATATATTATGGATATATTCTATCTAATTGTAAGTAAGGACTGTCATACAAATAGATCAAAACATAAGTAAAACAACAAACCAACAAAAATTATATATAAAGTCCAAACATCAGATTTGACCACTGGCTATCTATGGACGGATGTGCCTGCATTGGATCTAATGAGCGATAAATTAAAAAGTAAAGACATGCCTCTTTTGGGAATCATTATGGTGATGCTCCTCCTGTTGACTCCAGCTGGCTATTTATTTTAAGTATACCTGACACCTGGAAACCCACAAGGCTTCCAGCAAATCACTGATCTCATTCCCTTTGACACAAGAGGATAGTCACTGATTGTCAGTTGTGTGTGTGTGTGTGTGCGTGCGTGTGTGTGTGTGTGTGTGTGTTTGATGTACTTGAATATCAGCAGCCTATCCCTCCCTCTCTCCCCATCCACCCATTGACTCCAGGCCACATCCATGATACACCAGGAAAGAGGGCTACTCTGTATTATGTGCGTCTGTGGTCATATATGTGTGTGTGTTTGTGTGTGTGTGTGTGTGCATGCGCGCTCTATCTCTTGCGGATTCCTATCTATTATCTATCCTATCGCTTCTCTATCTATTGTTTCTGTGGCTGAGAGAGTGAGGAAGAGCTTGTTTGTGTGTGTTTGTGTGTCTGTGTGTATATGTGTGTGTGAGAGAGAGAAAAAGGAAGAGAGAGAGGAAGAGCTTGTGTGTGCATGGTGTGTGTGTGTGTGTGTGTGTGAGTGTGTACTCAGCAGCCACTCATCCATCTGAGACTGAGTGTAGTCCAGTGTGACAGGTTGCCAGAGCGAAGCTTCACCAGCAGATGATCAGCCTGCTGCACAGCTTCACTCCTAATGCTCTCTACCTCCGAGAACATGGTGTGTGTCACAGGCAAGACATCACGGCAAGGAGGATTTAGAGCTAACATATATATATTCTCAATATATATATATGTGTGTGTGTGTGTGTGTGTGAACATGAGATAGAAACTCTTAAAAGGCCCCCCTGCCTCTATCTGCCCCATGGCTGACCACCCCATGTCTGTGGCACAGCACAGTGCCCCCGTTGATATTTAAGATCAGGGCTCATTGAAACCCACCCACCCCCCCCAAACACACACACACACACACACACACACACACATCCCTTGTCCTCTCCATGCCCCTGGGCCTCCTAGCCCTCTCCCCGCTGGGCATCCACTGCTGCCCGTCCCCTGATAACCCCCTGCCTGTCCTCCCCCAGCTAACCCAGCAGCCAGCAGCTCATCTGGGATAGCACTGGCTCTAGCTCAGCTTCCTCTGCCTAGATCTCCAGCAGCCCCAAGCCTCCCCCTGCAGCGCTGGAGGACCAGGCAGGCACACGGGTGGATGCTGGGAGCTGGGAGTTGGAGGTGGAGGTGGAGGGTGGGGTGGTAGCGGTGGAGGGGTGGAAAGGGTTGCAGATGACCCCTGCCAGCTGAGGAGATTTATGAGGGCCAGCACCTGGAGGCCGTGTGTGGCACCCTGCCCTTTCCGCAAGTCCCCAGTGTCCTATGTAATGTCCTTGGGTGTCCCTGAAGTAATCGCTCTTTTTCCTCCCTCACTCTGTCTCTCTCTCTCTCTCTCTCAGCGATTGGAGAGCCGGTGAGGCTGGAATGGTACAACCCGCAGGGGGAGCGCATGGTGCCATCACAGCGAGTGGCGCTGCACACGGAGGGCGTGCGCTCCAGACTCACGCTCTACAATGCCAACGTCGAGGATGCGGGCATCTACCGCTGCCAGGCGACTGACGTGCTGGGACAAACACAGGAGGCCACTGTAGTCCTGGAGATATACCGTGAGCATCTCCCCCCCCACACACACACACACACATATACACACACACACACACAAATTCACACACATACACACACACACACACATACATATACACACACACACAAACACTAGGGCCCCCAAAAATACATCCCTTGAGTAAAGTCTCAGTGGAATTCCATGAAAATGGTGAGAATCCTGAGGCATTTCTCACATGTCTCCTTTGTTTTGTAACTTTGCTTTCGTTACTCACGCTGGGTATTTCAAGGTGCAGCCTCTCTGGTGTCTCCGCAATCTCCATTGTTTGTGGGGGAAGCAGTGCCAGCTGGCCCATAATTCATTGCACCCTTGAGGTTTTGCAAGCATGCTGGCAAAATCTGATGCATGTGTGTGAGGAAGCAGCCTGTGTGTGTGTGTGTGTCTATGTGTAAGAGAGAAAGGTGTTTTCATGTATGCCTTGTGGGTGTATGATCCATATAGAGCATTTTACCTCTGTACTCCTGTATGTGCATGCATGAGCATTCATATGCATGTGTGTGTGTGTGTGTGTGTGTGAGAGAGAGTAAGTGTGTTTCCACGTGTACTTTGTGGATTTAATATAACCATGCAGTGGATGTGTTTTGAATATGTATATCTTGGCATGTGTCCTTGTGTGTGTGTGTGTGTGTGTGTGTGTGTGTGTGTGTGTGTGTGTGTGTGTGCGTATGTGTGTGTGTGTGCATGTGTGCGTGTACGTGTGTGTGTGTGCGTGTGTGTGTGCGTGTGTGTGTGTGTGTGTATGTGTGTGTGCACGCGTGTCTGTGTGTGCGTGTGTGTGTGTGTGTGTGCGTGTGTCTGTGTGTGCGTGTGTGTGTGTGTGCGTGTGTGTGTGTGTGCGTGTGTGTGTGCATGTGTGTGTCTGGGTGTATTTGAGCTTGCACTGCTTTCATTGTGGTTGCAGCAGATTTCCCTACCCCCTGGAGTATCTTTGCCTTTTCTAACCTGCTGCTTCACATAGGCAGAATGCATATTGTGCTTCAGGGGATACATGACTTCCTGGGGTGTCTGACTCAGAGAACCCACTTTCTCACTCCACACACACACACACACACACACACACACACAGTCACACATACACACTCATTCACATGTGCACACATCCCCCGCACAGACGCAAATACACACACACACACACACATACACACACATACATACACACACATCAGTATTCAAATGGCTATGGAAAGGGCTCCTGTCAGTAGCTGGGGTTGTTTAACATTAAATCAGAGGTAAGCAGGTGTTTCGCAGCGAGCAAGAGGGGGAGGAGGAGGCGCTGGATGCTTCATCCCTGGCTGTGCCTCTCGCTGTGCTGACATCGCCTTCACTCCTCCATCGCCTTCGCTGCCTACACAGCCCGCTCTGTTAGGCCCCTGCCTTTATGACACCCCGTAAAAGGGAGCCAAGCAGATGCTCGCCTACTGGGAGACAATGTTCACCAGAGGGAGATTCTGCTGCTCTAGACGCTTCTCTCGACATGATGCCTCGCTTATAAGAATGAAAAAAAAAGAAGCTTGTATGTGCTGGTTGGCAGACACTACACGGTTGTTGTAAACAAGGTTATATATCTACAGGCTGACACATCTGACATTGGTTTGTCATCTCACTGAAGATGGTAGCCTTATAACAATGGCAATTTATTCATATATACCCATCAGTCTGTGCTTACTATAAACACTTCATGTCTTTTAGTGATGGTAAACCATTTTACCGTTACATCAAGCAGTGACCTATATGGCAAGCCTGAATTTATCTACCCGACATGTCTATTTTTGAATTGGGAACATTGTGGTATTCAGTGCCATCAACCATATTGGGATAATTCAACGTTCAACATTCAATCAGAATCTGAGTAGGGGGAGAGTGTCACTGATTAGTGGCTGGTCACACAGATTAGATTAAGTCTGCTCCCAAAGAAAAGAACATGAAATGAGATTTTCAAGCAGCATCATGTTGTCACTTCACTTTTCCAGAGCCCATTTTGCTGCTCAGTTGAGGAACGTTGTGCATGTAAAACCTACTAACAACATCACTCTCCAGCTGTCTCCCTGATGAAAGGGCCGTTATCCCCCAACTGAATGGCGGTTGTTATTTTCCATGTGAACAGATGACATCCAGGGGGTTGCAGGCGGATTGAGGGATGGAGAGAGAAACAGGATTCACTCCTTTCAAGGGTGTTTGACAAATTTGTTGAAGGAAATCTGAATGTAATTCTCTCAACAAGCCAACAGCCTGTGGTGCATGAGGAAAATAAGGATGATTGGAGGGAGGAGAGGGGGAACAATGGCAAAGAGAGTTTGAAGAGAAGATGAAAAGAGAGAGAGGGGGGGGGGGTGAGAAATAGAGACAGTGACATTATCTAGATGGGGATTATGCCCGTAGGATTCACTTCAGACAAGAGATTGCATAGGCGGGGAGTCCATTGTCTGGCTTTGTGCCTCTCATAGGTCGAGCTAATAGCGCTGAGTGAGAAATGTTAGTGTGAGCTGAGACACATGCAGAGACCCAACCAGAGGGAAGGTGGACAGATGGAGGGCAGAGAAGCAAGACAAGCCAAAAACACTCAGTCCAATTTCAAGGGATGTGGGGAGGATTGGATGAAAAGACATGAGGGAAGAAGGCAAGAGTGGTAGGTGGGGGTGGGGTGGTGATGTGTGGGAGGAAGGAAAGATAAAAAAGATCCAAATGAAAGGCATCCTCTTTTATGCATACGCTATTTCATCATATCGGCAGCCTAATGATGATATCTAAACCACTTGCCGGACATGGGCCCCGAAATGCTGACGACAGAATCCTGCATCCCTACTGCCAAGCCAAGCCTGCTTCATCTCTGTCTCTCTCAGTCTTTCTCTCTCTCTCTCACTCTTTCTCTCTCTCTCTCTCTCTCTCTCCTACAGGCTGATATCACATATGAGCGTTGGGGCCAGACAGTCTGTTTGTTTATGCCGTGTAATAAGCAATACCTCAAGCAGTGTGAGCAGTGGCGAGAGTTAAATCCAAGCAGACGCGGCTCGCTAATCAATACTCAAAGGAGGAGGAAACAGATGAAGGGGAGATTGGAGCGTCTGGCTCACTTGAAGATGCTTCGCTATGTCTGTAGAGAGAGAGAAAGAGAGAGAGAGGGAGAGAAAGAGACAGGGAGAGAGAGGGGACGAGTGGAGAGGGAGAGTGCCTGTTTATACTGTTTTCCACGCACAAATAGAATGATTTATCGTGTTACAGACTGTTTGATTAGAGATAGAGTTGTTTATTCATTAGTTTTTTTTGTGTGTTTCTTTTTTTGCTAATTTTGTGTGTTTCTTTTTTGGTTTGGTTTAACTTGATTGATGTCACAGCTGTTGGAAGAGTGAGAGAGTCCTCAAAGACATCTTTTCTTAGGGACACTTTGAATCGAAGGATGATGCAGGGACACATTTGCTATTGGGGAATTGGCACTTTAGTTTGACCTCATTTTTGTGAATTTGAACTTTCTGAAGTCTTCTTTATTTGCTGCTCATAAACACACATTAAAAAAAAAAAAAAAAAAAGCAAAGAGGCAGAAAGCAGAACATTCTTTCTGCTACTCTCTGTGCAACTTTAATGCTGTGACGCCGCCACATCTTCCTGCAGAAAAGCTGACGTTCCGCGAGGTCAAGTCACCGCAGGAGTTCCGGCAGGGCTCAGTGGCCGAGGTGGTGTGTGACGTCACCAGCTCCCCCGTGCCAGTGGTGGCCTGGTTCTACAACAACATGGAGATCATGCCAGAAAACCACAGTGAGTCTCTTTCCCCAGAGCACCCCAGCCCGCTCTTACCTAGATCACAGTCAGTCTCCTCCCAAGGTGGGGGTTCCCGAAAGTTTCCCATAACCATTGTTGTTTAAGAGCATCGAAAAATGCTTGTATTCTGAAGTGTTTTGATGTCAGCGAGTACAATAACAATTAATTAACATCAAATCAATTCTTTAATTGTGTTTTTAATGACAGTGCAAAACATTTGTAGTTTAAAGTGTTTGCTCACACTTGGTACGTGAAATAACTAGTGGATGACATTTCCCTTCTCATATACAAGCCCTGTGAGAATGACAAAGTCCAAACAACCTCCCTGAACAGTCTGGCTATCCAACTTGCCTCAGATTCTGTTCTTTTTATGTTAGGCCAGGATTTTAGCTGGTCTTACCTGCCAAAAGATCCTTCTCTTCTTCCCCACAAGAACCAGAGGATGTGAATTTCAAACTAAATCCACCTTATTCTTGTTTTTTTTTTTGTAATTTTTGTGTGTAATTGTTGTTTTTTTTTTTCCAAAACATTCCTCCCACTCATGGCCATGCCCCTGGCTCAGGCATATGAATAGCTGTGTGTTAGAAGTGCTAATGAGTGGTTTCTCTCTCTCGCCCCCTCTTTCCTCTCTCACCCCAGAGTTCCAGGTCCTGCCCAACAACAACCTGCAGATCCAGCAGGTGACCAAAGCTGATGAAGGTGTGTACCGCTGCGAGGCCCGCGTTGAGGCCAGGGGCGAGATTGACTTCAGAGACATCATTGTGGTGGTGAATGGTAAGTTTGGGTCTGTGTGTATGTGTGTGTGTGTGTGTGTGTGTGTGTGTGTGTGCACTTGTGTACAGCTAGTGTTTATGTATGCAGATTCAGGGAGGCTGCCCCATAGAGGTGGACAAACTCCTGAAGCACTCCAAATGTGCTTTACCTCCCACTGAAACTCTCATCACAGATTCCTCTAACCCAAGGGAGTGTGTCAACAGCCCATCAGCCTATGATGAGTACCAAGAGAGCCTTCGCTTCAAAATAGCCACATTCAGACTCTTGTTTTGGTCCTGCACGGCAATAATCCCCTTCACTATCTTTGAGATATGGGCCTTATTATTTCTTAATAACCAAAAAGGGACTGGTGAAGTCAGTCCTGTTGCTGCTTTTTGAAATTAGCTCTTCAATCAGCACCTAATTAACAGCCAGGCAAGAATACTCTCAGCCTAATCACTTCCTTCAGTCGCTTGTACTGAGCGCTAAGTGCCGTCCAAGAGGCAACGATGGAGTGGGACACATGCAATGCAGACCGTATTTTTCCCTGACGTGGGGGAGAGTGGCTCCTCCGGGGGGATTATTGAGATAGAGGTGTGCGTTGGACAATGGTCTCCCTGGGAGTGAGGCGCTCATGCTGCCGGTCCCACACCGCCGGCCGTCTCTTATCTGCTCTCTGTCTCTCTGCGCACTTTAATTGAATCAATAACTGCCATGCGCCAACGGCACCGAATCAGTTGGTCGCTGCCCGTAGGAGGCTGCCCGTAGGAGGCTGCCCGAGCGGAGATCGCTGCCGTTATCCTAGCCTCTTCACCCGAAATTAGCACCATAACTCAGTCATTATCGGCTCTTGTTAAAGTGTCGCGGGGAAACGGCAGTCGTGACCTTTTAATGTGATGCGAGAGGCGGAGGGGGTGATGGGGACGAGAGGTGAGAGAGTGGGGATGTGAAGGGCGATCACCGGCTCTCATCAACACTCCACTCCGCCTTGCCTTGCCTTGCCCTGCCTCCACCCCTCTCTCGCTTGCGGTCTCATCCAACACACTGGAGGCAAACACGGACGCCAGCCCCTTTAGTTTACCACTTAAATCTCTCCAGCTGATCCAATAAGCCCGCTCAATGAGGCGAAGCCGATAATCCCGTCAACATGACAACACACATCAAGCGCCGGGAATAAAACAAACTGCTCCTCTCCGCCCTTCCAGCCTTCTCACACCCTCTTTTTCTCTTTCTCTCTCACTCTCTCTCTCTCTATCCTACAGCAGATTTATGCGCTGTCTCCACTTTAGGCCCACTCCAGTCTAGTCCCACACTGAAAGCCCTGAGCGTTTTACATGCTGCCTTTTACAGGAGTGCTGATGGCACTGCAGCCACCTCCATCTCACTAGCTTAGGGGTACAGTCAGTATAAAGACAGAAATACTTTTAGTTAGATCAGATTTTCTTCATACGTTGGGAAATTACAGTGTTTCGCTGCCAACATCTCCCTCTCTCTGTCTCTCCCTCTCCCGCTCTCTTTCTGTGTGTGTGTGTGTGTGTTGTGTTACCTTGCATCTTGTTGCTTCGTTTCATGTCAAGCTGTGTTTTGAGTGTGTCTGCTCTGTGAATTTCAGTGTCTGTCTGTGGCTATGGATCTTGGTCAGATGGTCGGTTCTCTGCGTTTGATGTCTTTATGCCCAATATTGTCTCATATTAGCAACGCTGTTCCATTTGGCCCAACTCATCTGGGAATGGGCTGAATTAGATTACAGGCTCTGGAAAATGGGCATCGATTGGCAAGAAAGTCAATGATAATCTTGTTGGAGTCATTTCAGTGCACCGTTGTCCAGTACCATGCAGTTGGTGTTTTATTCATGGCTCTGCACTCTACACAGTTCCTCTGTGTGCCTGTGAGGTGTGTGTGTGTGTGTCTGTGTGTGTGTGTGCTCGTGTGTGTGTGCTCGTGTGTGTGTGTGCGTACATATATGTGTGTGCATGTTCATCTACTCAAACGTTCCCAATGGCCCCCCTATTTCCTAGAGGCCCTTTAGTCAAGGTCACTTGGAGCCTCAGCCTTCCTCAGATCTTCACACAATGCTGAGCTCAGTCCCATAGCTGGAGCTGCTGCTACTGGAGAGAGAAGAGAGAGAAGAGAGGAGAAGAGGAGAGAGAGAAGAGCAAAAAGAGGATGAGAAAAGAGGAGTGGAGAAGAGATAGTAAAAGTGGAGAAAGAGGAGAGAGGAGAGAAGAGAGGAGTGGATAAGAGGAGAGAAGAGAGGAGAGAGAGGAGAGCTAAGAGGAGGAGAAGAGAGGGGAGCTGAGGGAAGGAGAAGAGAGGGTAGCAGAGGAGAGACAGAGGGAAACACAGAGCTCAGAGTCTGGTTCCACTCTGCCCTGCCTCAGGATTTCATTAGGAGGGAGATGAGTCATCATGCCTACTCTGGCATGCACTGTAGTGGAGAGGCTGTCATCATGCTTGTTCAGCTAATCTTAAGCATACACACACACACACACACACACACACACACATTCTTGCATCATACAGTACAAAGCACATACAGTCTACAGTGTACAGCTCACACATCCACGCACACCCACTGCACTCACACGCTTTTTCACACGCTGCAGTTATACCTGAGGCCACCACGCAAAATTGCTCTGCCAGGCAGCCGGTACGGTTATGTTGAGTAATAAAGTGCTTTTGGACAAACACATAATGGAGAGCTAATTAGTGTCTGTCAGCTGTGTAAGTCCAGTTGTAATGAATGGCCCATAATGTGTGTTTCACTGGACAAACACTGGTCCCATTTATGATGTGCGGTGGGGGGGAGGTGTGAGAGCAGAGTGTTAGTTGTTCTAATATACTGCCAAGTCAGGCTTAAAGTGACCATGAATAAAACATCACCCTAATTTAATCTTTTTAGCCAAGCTCACGCTCCATTAAATGGTGTTATGTCTGTAAAGTGGGCATAACTCAGAATGATGCTTTGAGGTGGACCCCTTTTGGACCACTGTGAAAAGGAAAAAAATACTGTGTGTCAGTGGGAGACATAGTCTTGTGTCCAAAGATATAAATCAGGCTGTAATAGTTGGTCGACTTCTTAAACCATGTTTCTAGTCAAAATACCTCATGTTGAACATCTTCATATTTTCAGTGGGATCGCAGTGGGTTTTTGGTCCTTGGTGGTTAGTGAACTGGGTTGATGTCTGAGTGGAAGAAGAAGATCCCTCCAGATTGAATATCCTCCCATCACAGATGTGAACATTTTATGAGCAACGATAAAATAGTGTAATTTTCTCATTATCGACGTTGACATCATCTTGGCATACGCTGTCATACATGGCATTAAACTGGGATGTTATCACACGTACAGAGATGTCCTGACTTTAAGAAGGTGTCATGGAAAGTTTTGACAGTATTGGGCATGTGAGGGAACAAGAAGGCGTCAGAAAGTTTTGATAGTACAGGATATGTAAAGTGACCTGACATGTCCAAAGGTTTATAGAGGGTTTTGCAAACAGTAGAAATGGATTATTATCTGAGTCATGACCGAATGGATTATTCTGTGGAACTTATGAAGAGTTACAAGCACTCAAGCATGCATACTCTTCATACTCTACTGCATAAGGGAAGTGAAACGAACACCAAATTACTCATAAAAAACAATAATGTACCATTTCAGACAGTAAGTGGTGCCTTTATAATGCTTTGTGCAAAGTGCTACTGAACTTCTTCTGTGGAATCCACTGAGGCAGAAATCACCACAATGATGGAACCTTACGCATGTGAGTCTATTTGGTAAATTCGTGCCTTCTCTGAAATCTAGCTTGATGTCACATGCGCAGGTGTATCACATGCATACACACACAAACATATCATAGACATAGAGTTGCTTCACATAAGAGTTGCTTCACAGAATAGGCTTGAGATGAATATCACAATATCACTGAAGGTCACTGGTTTATATTACTTGCATACACACCCACTTTCTGTATGTACGGGCAGCTACTATTCAAGTCATTATAATTTATTATTACTTATTAATTATCATACCATGTATCCAAACCACACAACCATGCCTCTTAGTTATCTGGTTCATACACAATGGCTTACATATAAGTGTGTGTGTGTGTGTGTGTGTGTGTGTGTGTGTATTCCCATTGGTTAACACAATAAACTTACATATAAGTGTGTGTGTGTGTGTGTGTGTGTGTGTGTGTATTCCCATTGGTTAACACAATAAACTTAAAAAAGACATCAAATGCATTTAAATCCCAAACTAAACTGGGATCTCCTATTCTCTGATGCTATCTAGATTATTATCTATCTCCATCATGACTGTGTGTTAGTTGTCAGTGTTGACTCTGTGTGTGTGTGTGGTGTGTCTCTGTGTGTGTGTCTCTGCAGTGCCTCCAGTGCTGTCTGTACCTCAGCAGTCTTTCAACGCCACAGCTGACTACCTGGAGTCTGTCACCCTCACCTGCCGCGCCTATGGCTCCCCAGAACCAGATGTCACCTGGTATAGGTACGGCTAAGCCTGCAGCTGTTGTTTTTTTATTATTATTGTGTGCGCACACACAAACACACACAAACACACACGTACACAGCAAAGTGAAATTACATGACTAAATGATGCCTTTAATTATCCTCCCCAAACACTTAACATGCATAAGAACACACCCACAGAATGGATGACCGGTCTGCTATCATATATATTTGGTGTGTTTAAATTGCATTCAAAAGGTTAAGTACGTGGGAGATATCGTTCTGCCTTTGAGCTACATGAAATGAAAGGAGAAACATAATAATGATAATAATAATAATAAAAATAATAATAATAACAGGAGAAGCTAATGTGTAATTTTCTGTTCTTTAAGAAATCATAGTGACAAGGGTTGAAGAAAGGAGCAGAGGGTCGGGTGAGCTTATGCCCTCGGCTATAAAATCAGCCATTTTGATTTCAGTGATAATGCGGGGGCTGCAACTGACAGCAGTTCAATGTGTTGATTACAGGCTCTCAATCAGAGTAATTACCTCCAGTGTGATGGGAGTGACAGCCTGATGAAACGGATGCGGGTGGGCGAGAGTGAGAGTGAGAGAGATAGATAGAAAAGGAAAGAGAAAGATGGAGATTACATGCTCTGACCTTTAACGAATGCACTTGAATGAGTGCACTGAAGGGTGTCACTACACAACAGAGAGGCAAAAATAAAGAGAGCAGAGAGGGGCAAGGTGTGTGTGTGTGTGTGTGTGGGGGGGGGGGGGTATGAACACGTTGTTGTTTATGGTAGTAGGCTCTGAGCAGCCCAGCCTTTTATTTCTTTCTTGCTGTCTTAATAAGCCTTTGCTCTAGTAATGTCTATCTTTTATCAGTACCAGTACCAGTATGTAACCTTTGCCAATATGTTCCATTGTAGTGAAACGTGTCAGGATTCAGAAAGTCGGACCCAAACGCAGAATCAGGCGAGGCGGTTGCGCTGAAAGTCTTTGATAAGCGCGGGGTCTAAGATCTGCCGAGCGGGAACCCAGCTCCTCTCCTCCGGACCGTAGCCCTCCCAGTCCACCAGGTATTGCAGACCACGGCCCCGACGGCGGACGTCCAGCAGCCGTCAGACCGTGTAGGCCTCTGAGCCACCAATGATGCGGGGGGGTGGTGGGGGAGCAGGGGGTGGGTGCATGTGGCTGCAAACCAAGGCTTTGATGCAGGAGACGTGGAAGGTGGGGTGGATGCGTCGGAGGTTGGGGGGGAGTTTGAGGCGGACTGCTGACCGGCTGATGATCTTGGAGATGGGGAAGGGGCCAATGAAGCGGGGTGCCAGTTTGTGGCTCTCTACCTTGAGGGGAAGGTCCTGGGTGGATAGCCAGACTCTTTGGCCCACGCGGTACTGGGGAGCTGTGGTTCGGTGACGGTCGGCCTGCTCCTTGGTCCTGGTGGAGGCTCGGAGGAGAGCTGTCCATGTCCGTCTCCATGTCCGACGGCAGCGATGGATGAACGCCTGGGCAGAGGGGACCTCAACCTCCTTCTCCTGGTCCGGAAACAGCAGCGGCTGATACCCTAGACAGCACTCAAAGGGAGAGAGACCAGAAGAAGAGGAGGTGAGAGAGTTGATGGCATACTCAGCCTACGGCAGTTGCTGACTCCAGGATGAGGGGTTTTGAGACGCCAGGCAGCGCAGGACAGTCTCCAAAAGCTGGTTGGCCCCCTCCGTCTGGCCGTTGGTCTGGGGGTGGAAATCTGAGGAAAGGCAGACGGAGGCACCAAGCAGCTTGCAGAAGGCTTGCCAGAATTTTGAGGTAAACTGGGGCCCCCTATCCGAAACTACCTCCGCTGGTAGCCCATGTAGTCTAAAAACATGGGTGACCATTAAACTGGCCGTCTCCTTGGCGGAGGGTAGTTTGGTAAGGGGGATAAAGTGAACTGATTTGGAGAACCGGTCCACCACGGTCAGGATGACGGTGTTACCGCCCGAGACGGGTAGACTGGTAACAAAGTCTATGGAGATGCGCAACCAGGGTCTCTTGGGAATGGGTAAGGGTTGTAACAGACCTGCAGAGGGCCGAGTAGACCTCTTGTTCTGGGTGCAGATGGGACAGGAGGAGACGAATCTCTGAACGTCCTCCCCCACGGAAGGCCACCAGAAGCGTCGTCCGATGAATGATAGTGTTTGCCCCAGGCCCCCGGGTGGCAAGAGAGACGGGACGAGTGACCCCACTGCAGCATCTGAGGACGCACAGACACAGGAACAAACAGGCGATTCATAGGACAGTGGGGGGGAGTAGGTCCAGGGGATTGGGCATTGCGGACCTAAGGGTAAGGGTGAGGGTAAAATTAAAACGAGAGAAAAACAGGGACCAGCAAGCCTGGCGGGAGTTGAGGCGTTTGGCCGAGCGGAGGTATTCTAAATTTTTGTGGTCGGTCCAAACCAGGAACGGAACGGCCCCTCCCTCTAACCAGTGCCTCCACTCCTCCAGGGCCAGTTTTGCCACCAGGAGCTCCCGGTCCCCGACGTCGTACATGGACCGCTGAGAGAGGACTACGCCCACGTCTGAGGCATCCACCTCGACGATGAATTGTCTATTAGGGTCGGATTGCATGAGGATAGGGGCTGAGGTGAAATGGGTCTTCAGGGACTGTAAGGCGTCCTCAGCCGCAGCAGACCACAGGAACTTGGTGGCTGAGGAGGTGAGGGCCGTCAAGGGGGCAGCCAGCGTGTTGTAACTCCTGATGAACCGCCTATAGAAGTTCGCGAAGCCAAGAAACCGCTGCAGCTCTCTACATGTCGAAGGTCTGGGCCATACCACCATGGTCCTTGTACCTTGCTGGGGTCCTTCTGCAGGGTGCCAGCGGAGACGATGAACCTGAGGAAAGAGGTGGTGTGCTGATGGAATTCACATTTCTCATCTTCTCGGGATAAACAAAAACAAATTTATTTAGCATGTCCCTGAGGACATCATTGACTAGGGCCTGAAAAACACTGGGGGCATTGGTTAGGCCAAAAGGGAGGACGAGGTACTCATAGTGGCCTGAAGGGTGTTGAATGCGGTCTTCCACTCGTCCCCCTCTCGGATACGGACTAAGTGGTAGGCATTACGGAGGTCCAGCTTGGAGAAGACCGTTGCCCCTTGTAGTGTCTCAAAGGCGGTGGACATGAGCAGAAGAGGGTAGCGGTTGCGGACCGTAATCTGGTTTTGCCCCCGGTAGTCGATGCAGAGGGGAAGGGAGCCGTCCTTCTTACCAACGAAGAAGAACCCGGCTCCTGCTGGCGAGGACGAGGGGCAAATTATGCCTGCTTCCCACGACTCCGAGATGTACTTGTTCATCGCCTCGGTCTCGGGTTTAGAGAGAGAGTAGAGGCGGCCTCTGGGGGGCGATGTACCGGGCAGGAGGTCGATGGCGCAGTCATAGGGTCGGTGAGGGGGTAGGGAAGTGGCTCGGGACTTGCTAAAAACCGCCTTTAAGTCCAGGTATTCAGGCGGAACAGCGGATAGGTGAGGGAAACTCCTCAGGGAGTTCTGGGATCTGGGATTCGAGAGGAGTGGCAGCACGCAAGCACTGGGAGTGGCAGTAAGGACTCCATCCAACGATTCTGTTGTTGATCCAGTCGACGAGCGGGTTGGGTTTCACTAGCAATGAGGCAGAGGGAGATGGATTCCCGGTGGTTGCCGGAGAGGGAGAGGTAAAGAGGAGAGGTAGCATGGGAAATCTTCCCGAGGGGCGCCCCATTAAGGGCTCTGGCTAAAAGCGGTGTCTGGACATGAGATCTGGGGACGCCTAGCTGGGCGGCTAGGGAGGAGTCAATGAAGTTGCTCTCAGCCCCTGAGTCTATTAGCACCTGGAGGGTCCGGCGTTGTTGGCCCCACTCCAGTGCTGTGGGGAGCAGGTTGCATGGAGAAGGCAGAGGGGAAGAAGTGGAGGTCGCGCTCACCAGTACACCCTACTGGGTCCTACTGGTGAGCGCTGCCTTTTAGCGGGCAGGTTGGGACAAAGTGGCCCTGCTGACCACAGTACAGGCAGGCGGCTGAGCGGATCCTACTCAGTCTCTCCGTGGGGGACAATCGGGTCCGGTCCAGCTGCATGGGCTTGCATGGGCATGGGCGATGGCGAGGACGAGTGATCTGCCGCAGGGAGTGGTGTTCTTGCCCCATCGGGGACCCTCGGAGATCTGGCAGGCGGACTGTTGCCGAAGCGCTGTCTCCAGCGGGCATCTATACGGATGGCAAGATCCACAAGAGCGTCGAAGCTGGCGGGGAGGTCTCGGGTGAGTAGCTCGTCCTTCAGCTCTTCCGATAACCCGTTGAGGAAGGCGTCGTACAGGGCATCGGAGTTCCAACCACTAGAGGTGGCCAGGGTGTGAAACTGGATGGCATAATCAGAGACTGACCTGTGGTGCAGGTGCAGCTTGGGTGAATGGAAGGCTGGTGGCGATGACGGAGGGGAAGAGACTGGAGCAGGAGAGGGAGAAGGGTTGGATGATCTGAGCGGGTGAAGTTATTGGATCTGTTCGGTCAGACCAGACAGGTTCGCCGCCATGGACTCCATGGTCTTGGTCATGGCGTTGAGTTGGCTCTGATGTCTGCCGAGTGCAGCTCCCTGCTGCGTCAGGGCAGAGCGGAAGAGATCCGAGTCTGCTGGGTCCATGTTGCTCTGATCGTACTGTCAGGATTCAGAAAGTCGGACCCAAACGCAGAATCAGAAATAAGAATGGTTTATTCAGTCCTTGCAAACCAGGGATTTGGGAAAAGCAGAGAGCATCCAAAAGGTACAAAAACATAAATCCAGGGAAAAAGCAGAGAGCATCAAAAGGTACAAAAACGTAAATCTAGGGAGAAAGCAGAGAGAATCAAAAGGTACAAAAACGTAAATCCAGGGGAAAAAGCAGAGAGCATCAAAGGTTCAAAAAACACAAAACCAAGGAAAATGCTGAGAGCTTCAAAAGGTTAAAAAACACAAGTCCAAGGCAAACGCAGGCGAGACACACAGGTCAAAACAAGATTACTAGCACAATTTGTAGGTCGGGTAACAACAGGTAACTCAGACAACGATCAGAGACAGAACTGAGAAATCACGGGGAATAAATACTGTGGGAAGGGGAGCGGGAACCAATGAGGGGCACAGACATAATGAGTGAATGATTGACAACAATAATTACAAACTGGTGGGTGACAAGAGATACAGAAGCAGATGTAAAACTTCAAAGCGTCCAGCAGATCGGGCCAGACCGTGGACAAAAACAGGGAATCCTGACAGAAACAGTTAAATTCAATCATCTGTTTCATGAACATGAATGCTGAAAAGTGGATAACATGAGCTGTGCAGCCCTGCGACTTCTACCTGATTAGTCCACTCATCTTTCGGACCCCTGAACCTCTCAAACAAAAAAAAACTCACATAAGTGATTGAAGTGAAATCCCAGTATGTGTTAGGCATGTGGCCCTAGTGGCTGGTGACCTGTGCACCATGCTGGCCATTTTAATGGAGATCGCTCCACGCAGCTCTCCAACTGCTGCTTCACCTCGCTCCTGCCCTCACATCCAATCTCCTCTCAAAGCTCTTTAGAATCAGGTGCTGGACAATGAGCTGGACTCTAATGGCTTTTGGGTTCAAAGAGGGAGAGCGTGGGCTTGCGCAGGGCTTGAGCAGGGCTTGAGCAGGGCTTGAGAGCTTTCTAGGATTTAAAAAAAAAAACACAAACTTTGCAAAGTTTTCTTTTTGTGTAATTTGGCGCAATGTGTGCCCAGTTACAGATTTCCTCCTGGCTGTGAAAAGACCTCCGTTTGCCACGGCGCAGGACTGCCCTGGAAATTGCAGATAGCAAATTGCCATACAATGAAAGCGCCATTTATTTTGCAATTGCTCATAGGCAGCCATTTAACTCCACAGTCAGTGAAAGGTGCATAGTTAAAAAGTCAAGCAAGGTGCCATGTCAAAACATGCCTAGGCTATGTGACACATTGGGATTTAAAGAGAGCTTTTTGGCGCACTTTTGCCTAGTGGTTTGGAGTGTTGCCGAAGTGTTGCCGAATGCTGAAGTGTTATCACAAATCCAGAAGGGAGCTTTGTCGCTTGTGTGTGTGTTTGTGTGTGTGTGTGTGTGTGTGTGTGTGTGTGTGTGTGTGTGTGTGCGCTGAATCCTCCGGGGTTTTTTTTTTAGTTTTTTTCTTATTTCCTGTGCATCCATCAGTTTCTTCTTTTAGAGATTTCTCATTTCCTTCTCTCTCTCCCCCTCTCTTTCTGTGAACTGAATTATGGTCCAAAACTCCCACTGTTTTAAGCCTGGTTTCCCACCAGCCCACATATCACAGTGTACAATACAAATATGAGAAGCCCTAGACAACAAAATAATCTTTTACAGTGTTATTCTAAACAATTACATAAACAATTACATCCTGTTTGTACAGTAGCACAATGTATGGATTGGACTGTGTATGGACTGTGATACGTGTGGTTTCGGTGCTGTCTTAACTATCAGTAAGATCAGTTTCATAGCTATCTTTCCTGGTGGCTACTGGGTACCAGATATTTTTTGGAGATAGAAATTGTTACCTTTGAACACAGAACATTCTTTGCATTCTTCTCACTGTTAGGTATCTGGTAATGTGCTCTGGCAAAGATCATTGAGAACCTGTTTCTGGTCACAGTTCAGTTTCCTGGGTAAGAGGTTGAGCATGTGTTTAAAGGAATATACATAAAATGAAAAATGTTCAATAAATGCCAAATATTAGCAGCATTTATGGGTTTCAGTTGTCGGTGTTGTGTTGTTTGAGTGTTTATGTCCCACAAGAAAAGAAAAATTGCTGGGTTAAAAAGTCCTGTCTTTGTCTCACAGAAATAAATCAAATCTTTCTGAATTCTGACATGTTTTTCCCACACTTCTTTTAGATTCAAAGTACTTGCAAGATTATTTTACTGTAAGAAATTATAATTATACTTATATTATGATAAATTGAGCTCAGAGGATGTTAAATTGAGGCCAGTTGAGTCTCGGAGAATAGGCAAGATTCTTATTTTGAATTTCTCTTCCCTCTGTGGATGCTTGTGTGTGCAGGAAAGGTGTTGAACTTCAGGAGTCAGAGCAGTATGCCATCCGTGCCCGAGGCACAAGTCTGACCATCCGAAACATCCGTCAGGGGGACGGGGGTCCCTACACCTGCAAGGCCTCCAACAAGGCTGGGGAGGTCGACCGCCAGCTGTTCCTGAAAGTGTTTGGTGAGAAAGTCCATTTTCATTGATGATAAGAACAAAGCACAGTGCAAGTGTGTGTGTGTGTGTGTGTGTGTGTGTGTGTGGTAAGTGGTACTTGAAGACATCCCGTTGACTGAAATAATATTTCAAACTGATTCCAGCAGCTTATCTATGCCTGGTGTACAATTAATATCACCGAATATTAAAAGCACTGTGAATACGTCTGGAAACAAAATGGCAATATATGAGCAATATGGCCTGAGATGGCATGACTGAATGATCGCATGTACAACGGCTTTTCCAAAGGACTGGCTTTACTCAAAGAACTACACGCGACAGTCAGCAAAATGGAGAGCTTACATTGAGAGGCCGCTTTTATCATCACTGGGGATTTCAATCAAGCATCTCTGAGTTTTTTACTTCCTAAATATTTCCAACACATTGATCTAAATACATGCAGACACCACATACTAGACCACTGCAACTCTCCCTTCCATGATGCATTCAAGCCCCTCCACTGCCCACTGTATGGAAAATCAGATCACGCCTCCATCCTGCTCCTGCCAGCTTATAGTCAGAAATTGCAGCAAAGCTCACCCACTGTTAAGACGGTTCACTGTTGGTCTGAGGAATTGGACAGCGTATTACGAGACTGCTTTGAGTGTGCTGATTGGGAGGTGTTGCATCAGCTATAGACAAGTATACAGTACAGAGGCAGAGGATTCACACAGAAGTGTGTGGAAAATGTTGTTCCAACAAAAACAATCTGGGTATATCCTAATCAAAAAACATGGATAAACAGCACTGTCAAAGTTGCTCTCAGGGCCTGCAATTCTGCCTTTGCATCTAGAAACAAGGAGTTGAGAAGGAAGCCTGATACAACCTGCAAAAAACAGTCAAAGCAGCAAAACTGGACTATAGGCATAAGATTGAGGAACAACTGGAGAGTAAGATTCAAGAAACGTGCAACAGGGACTACACATGATCTCAGATCTTAAAGAAAAGAAATACAACATCAAAATCTCCCACCCTTCACTCCCAGATGAGCTAAACCACTTCTATACCCTCCCTGGAGGTTACCACCAACCCTCCAGAAAGAACCAGGCCTAATGGCCTGGTTCTTCACAGAGGCTGTGAAGAAATCCTTCAGGCAGGTCAACATCTTTAAAGCAGCAGAGCAGTTGGCTGGTATGTTTATAGACATATTCAACCTTGCTCTGTCCATGTGTGTTGTGCCAAGCAGCTTCAATCATCCTTCCGTCCTTCATTGGTCCAGTGCAGAGGAAAAGCAGATTGACCACCTTAAATAGCTAGCATCCTGTGGCACTCACTCCCATCATGAGTAAATGTTTTGAGAGGCTTGTGCAGAACATTATTTGCAGCATGGTTCCACCTACTCTGGACCCTTCTGACTATAGATAGAATCCATAAACTGATGATGCCATCACCACCACACTGCATTTCTCCCTGACACATCTGGAGAAAATGGATGCTGTATATAGACCATAGCCCTGCATTTAACACCATTGTCCTCAGTCGACCTGACATCAAGCTCAGGACTCTAGGTCTACACACCAGTCTATGCAACTGGATCCTGGACTTTCTGCCAGGACGATGCCAGGTGATGAGAATGGGCTCCATCATTTCATCCTCCTTGACCATCAACACAGGTGCCCTGCAGGGTTGTGTCCTGGGCCCTCTCCTTTACTCCCCGTATACTCACGACTGTGTGGTTATGCACAGCTCTTAAATGGTGATTAAGTTTGCTGATGATACCACTGCACTGAAACAGCCTACAGGAGAGAAGTTAACAACTGAACACAATTGTGTCAGGAGAACAACCTATCTCTCAATGTGACAAAGACCAAAGAGCTAATTGTAAACTTCAGGAGGAAAGACCAGTTTGACCCTGTTACCATCAACAGTACTACCACTCTTCCACCTCAGATGACTAAGAAAGTCTGGTATGTGAGTCCAAGATCCTGAAGGCCTTTTATAGAGGCAGTATAGAGAGCATCCTGACTGGAGGCATCAATGCGTGGTTTGGAAGCTACACTGCAACTAAACACATACAGCACAAGGCCTCTGTAGATAAGACCTGGCAATGCATTAGAAAGGCCAAAAAATTCAGTATGGACCCTAGCCATCCCAGTCATGGGCTGTTTTAGCTGTTACCATCTGGGAAATGATATTCGAAGTCTTAAGGCTACCATGCTATAAGACATGAATACAGAAACAAAGACAGCCTAAGCCTGTGCCTGTCAGTCTTTGCACTACAACCCCCCCCCCCCCCCTCACACACGCACACACACACACAGACACACTCACTCTGTCTTTCTCACTCTCTCTTAACATACTATTTTTTTTTGTTGTTTTTTTTTTTTTTTTTGAGAAGCAAAAACCACAAGAATTTTGCTGTCTTGTAATAGGCAAATGAGATGAAATCTTGAATCTTTGACTGACAGGTGGTGTTTACGAACATGATTAGTGCAGGTTTTCACAGCTCATTTATTAGTCAGTGGGTTTCTTTTGTGTGATCTTACATTCTTTATCACATCATGCTCAGGCAGGCAAATATGCTTTTAGTCCACCATCCTTTCCCACACAAGACACACACACATACACACGCACATTTATTTACTCTCTCTGTCTCTCTCTCTCTCTCACACACATACACACACACACACACATACACACGCACATTTATTTACTCTCTCTGTCTCTCTCTCTCTCTCTCACACACACATACACACACACACACACACCTCACACATACACACACACATACACACGCACATTTATTTACTCTCTCTGTCTCTCTCTCTCTCACACACACATACACACACACACACACATACACACGCACATTTATTTACTCTCTCTGTCTCTCTCTCTCTCACACACACATACACACACACACACACCTCACACATAAACACACACATACACATGCACATTTATTTACTCTCTCTGTCTCTCTCTCTCTCTCACACACATACACACACACACACACCTCACACATAAACACACACATACACACACACAAACGTTCACATGCCACACACACACACAAACACTCACATGCCACACTAACACACACATGCACACACACTCATAAACACTGACATGCCACACAAATACACACACAAACACACGCCAACACTCACGCCACACACACATACACACACACAAACACACACTCATACACATACGCACGGGCACACACCAAGTGTAAGTGTGGCGATGTTTCTGTCTCATAAACAGGGCTCTAAATAATTTAACATAAAACAGGAGAGACATCCTTTATGGTCAAGAATTTCAATTTGGGTTTTCATGAAGCTGCCAGCATTTCTGCAGATTATTCCGATAGGGCCTTGTCTTCCACATGGAAATGTATGGAGATTTATTCTGTAGTCATCAGAATCCTTTCAATGTGCAAGCAAAGAGGATTCTTCAGCGCGCTTCATTTAAATGTATCCCTCCGTTATTGGAGAGGAGTTTTGTTTTTGCAAAGCACGCTGGGCAGTGTGGTTGTAACTTTCTTTTATGAGAAGTGAGATAGGGGAAGTGAGATAGGAGAAGGCACTGCTGGGATGCGGGGAGTTTCATGCCTGATTAGATAAAGCTTTTTAGGGAGTCTGTCTGCCCATGCATGCTCTGATGTCTGACCAGAGTGGCTGGAACCCCTGCTGACCATAATCTCTCTGACCACAAAGCTGGTATGTATTGACATATTGACACATTTTGTGTCAATCGCAAGCTTTAATTACTAAGCACTTTGTATTTTCCAAAACCAATATGGTGTGTCAGTCCGTGTGCTGCACTTGCATGCATGCAAATGTATGTTGTTCTGTGAATACAGTAAGATGGACTGTCAAATGCTGTAGGTATGTGGGTGTCGCAACTTTAATTCAGCCTTCTGTGAAATATGGGATCTCGGGAGGATTAGTAATGAATGTTACAGAACATTCACTCAGAATACCTTTCAACTACTCTCCACTCGTCTTTTCAAAAAGTAAAGAGGAAGTAGGAAGGAAGGAAAGGAAAAGGAAAAGTTGTTTCTGTTTTTCTCGGTGAGGTCCAGCTCTGCAGGCTCCCATTCTTCACAGTAATCCTCACTGTCAGCAAGGCGATGGGAGTGAGGGAGAGAGAGAGAAAGAGAGAGTGCACAAAGCTGTTAGTTGGTGTGAGTGGTAGAGAGAAAAGGATAGAGAGAGAATAAGAGAGAAAGGAAAAGAGAGAATTTAAAGGCTTTGTGCGCAGGTCATGCGTCGGTCGAAGTGTTTGCTGAGGCAGCCATTATGGCATTCAAATCTGCTTTCCATTATTTGGAAATGACTCCCAGCAACTCCGTTAGCGTCAAGGGGCCCCCTATGGGAGCGGCGAAGCTAATGTATATTTATCGGGTTAACAGCCGAGAGGTAACAGCCCCACCAGAGCATCACTTCACCTGGAGGAGCGAGTGCTACTGTACATCAATTACCCTACTAATGAGCTGAAAGCCATAACAGCAGGTTTTATCTAGAACAAGTTTTTCCCCACTCCCTCCCTATGTGTCTCTCTCTCTTTTTTGTCTATACGGGGGGGATCATAAGTATTCATACGGCGTGGCATCTCAGTTGCACTCGAGCTCACCTGGGAAGAGGAGATGTAGCGTATGGAATTAATCTGGAGTGCACTGCATGTGGCCGTCTGTATCAACAAGCGGGGCCGGCGATGGCAGCAGACTGCCTAAGCACACTGTCTGGCTCACGCATGGCGGGGAAGCCAGGCCTCTTTTCTTTTTGTTCTGGCTAGGAAGACTCAGATTGCTCAGATGGGTGAAGGACAAGCAGCCAGAGAGGTTTGATTAAAGGCAATCAAAGAAGAGTAAAGGCTTTTATAGCAGCAGCTCACTTAGACTGTGTATCTCTGTCCCTGCTGTCTATTTAATGTTGGCCTGATTTGTGTGTGTGTGTGTGTGTGTGTCTGTGTGTGTATGTGTGTGTGTGTGTGTGTGTGTGTGTGTGTGTGTTCTTTATCTGTCTCTTGTCACATTTCTATCTATTCTATCTCTTCATGTCTCTCACTCATCAAATTCCATTCCTCTTTCTCACCATCCTTTCACTTTCCCACGTTCTGTTCTGCAGTCCCGCCACATATCACCAAGCTGCGCAATGTAACGGCGGTGGAGGGCAGCGCCGCCATGGTCGCCTGCAAGGCCGAGGGTGAGCCGCTGCCCGAGATCATCTGGAGGAGAGCCAATGATGGACAGACCTTTGCAGATGGAGACAAGGTGACAGAAGCACACGTGCACACACACACACATACACATGCACACACACACACGCACACACACACACACATACACACACACACACACACACACTCACGCAAACACACACACACTCACATACACACACACACACACGGACACACACACACAGACACTCACACACACACACACACACACACACACACACACACACACACACACACACATACACACACACACACATACACACACACTCACGCACACACACACACATACACACAGACACTCACACACGCACTCACATGCACACACACACACACACATATACACACACACACGTACACACACACACACACTCACGCACACACACACACTCACGCCCACACACATACACACACACACATACACACACACACACACACACACACACACACACACACACACACACTCCAAGATGGAATATGTATTGTTTTTGCAGCAGTCTCTCAGTTTGGCTTGATGACCTACTACAGAAATTCCCAACTATTTCTTTTTGTGCTAACAAAGTAGAAAGAGAACATCAGATATTATTTTTGAATTGGTTTCTCCCCTTGTACCTTTGTTTTTTTTCTCCCCCGCCGTGGTTGCCGTCTCATCCATTTCTCCCTGAGACTCTTGTTTGAAGAGTGGCTCCCATTACACCCAGACAGATAAACATGTCAGTGGCTCTTGACAAATGAGCTTGGTTGCCTCCGCAGCAATGCCCATGTGACGCTATATACATCCCAGCTTGTGCTTCCCATTCAGAGAGCAGAGACACTACACAGCACCTACACCATGAGATATGCTGCCTTATTTGGTGCTCACAGACAAAGAAGCTGAATACAATCTAATATAGATCAGCAAGGGGCATAGTTCCAAGTGGTGTTCCAAGACCAGCTTCTGTAAGTCAAATCAGTCAGGCTTATATTATGTTGTTGATGTTATAGTGACTCAAATATAGGGGAGGGATAGGAGAGGTGTTTGTATATAAGACACATGCAGTAGTATCACTGCTGTTATTGGATTACTGCTGACTATTAAGCTCCAAGCAAGTCTTTACTGATACATAACTCAACCTTAATGTGATTTGTCAAATTTTGTGCCATTATTAACACACTTGGAGTGAGAACTGTTTTAAAATGTAGGCTGCTGTTTGTAAGATACCCTACCAAACTGCATTGTGTATGACTGTGGTACAAAGGTAATTTATAGTAGCTGAAGTAAGCACTTTACTTCACATCTCACATAGAAATACTGCATACAAACTCCCATGACAATTTCCATGTACCTCAAAAGATGTGCACTCTGTGGAAGTCCTTTTGTCGAATTCCTTTAATACAAGGCAGAATTCAGACACCCCCACACACACTCACAAATGCGCACACACACACACCGACTCAGGCACTTTCAGCATCCACTGCTTCATAGATGCTATATCTTAAGGCTACATGTTTTTTGCTCAATTAAAAAACCGAATAGCCTTGCAGTCTTCGCATGCATTACCTGTGCACCCACAAGTGCATGCCGAACCACATTAAAGCAGCCTTTGTGCCAACAGAGTCTGCCCAGCGCCGAGTGGAATTAAGTGTGTTTTCTGTGTGTTCGAGAATGGCATGTGTGAGATAAGGGCCTTCAGTCGCATCGGTCATCCATCCAAACCATGCACTTCATCATTACACCTAGCAGCAAGAGAGAGAGAGAAAGGAGAAGGACGGAGGAAGGGAGAGATGGAACGAGTGAGAGGAGATGTAGAATGGGGGGGGGGGGTGTGAGCGAGAGTAGGAGGAAAAGCTGTCAAAGATCTTTAGAATGCCATGAAAGGCGGGTTGTTACAGCAACAACAATGACAGCAAATGGAAGTGCTCCATAGACGTAGGAAAGAGGGAGAGAGGGAGATGGGGTGAGGGACTGGAGAGTTGGGGGCTGTGGGTGTGTGTGTGTGTGTGGGGGGGGGGGGGGGGGGCACGTAAGGACCTTAATGAGCACTTTTAGTCACAAGCTGTCCTGGGAATGATTAGAAAGGCCTGAGTCTCAGGGATATGCAAGCAACAGCGACAGGGAGAGAAAAAGAGAGATGGAGAAAGTCAGAGAAAGAGAATGGAGGGTGTGGAGATGGTGATGGCGTGTGTGTTGGGGGTATAGACACAATAATCCATCACTTCATTTTCCACATCACACAGTTTTATCCCCATGACTAGGGATGGCTGTTGAGTGTGTTTGTATGATTGGGAGAGTGTGTTGGTGGGGATCAGTCTTTCTTGGTCCCAGTCTGCACTATCTCTGCAAATTGGATAGGAACTGTATGACAAGCAGGACTAAACTGGTGTGTGTGTGTGTGTGTTTGTGTGTTTGGTCCCAACATCACTGATGTGCATCAAAATTGCTGACGCATTGCTGTTCTCAGAGTCCTCACAGGCACGTCCGATCATGTTCTTCAGCAACATTCGCTGTTTCTAGTATTTCTTTCTTTGTTCAGAGACCATCAATCATGTCATTGACAGTATTTGCATGTGAGTGGCTTGCTTTGATCGTTATTGGAACACCCAGCTAGCAAAGGGCTCACATGTGCCAAGAGACAAGCAAGGAAGGTAGTGTCTTGGAAATAACCGTGTGTGTTTAGGTTTCACTATGACTGTCACATGAAAAATGTCTGGTCATAAGCCAGTCTGTGTTACTGGAGTGTTCTGTGTCTTATGTTGTTTTTGTGTTGTTTGTTGCTTAGATTCCAACCATCCAACCTCAACCTTTTATTATAATTAACTAACGTCAAGTCAAGTAAACTAAAGTCAAGTAATGAATAAACGTTCTCCCTCTCTTTCTCTCTCTCTTTCATTCTCTCTCTCTGTGCTTACATGCTTGTGTGGTTGTATTTGTGTGTGTAGAGCAAAGATGGGCATGTGGAGGTCCGTGGCCGCTATGGTGAGTCCCTGCTGGTCATAGTGGGCGTGTCTCTGGCTGACCTGGGTCGCTTTGAATGTGAAGCCAAGAGCAGAATCGGTGGAAATCAGAAGAGCATGTACCTGGACATAGAGTGTAAGAATATTACACACACACACACACACACACACACACACACACATACACACACACACACACACACAGACAGATGGACATTTGTATTGATAATTACATTACACATGCATCTATACAGACAAAAACAAAGATATAGATAAAGATACGACCTATAGTCAAAACCTAAACTCCTTTAATGAATGGCCCACAGATTTCTGCATTTCTCCACCACAGCTTAATCCTCCCCAACCTAGAGTCTTTCTTCAGCCAACTAAGAGGCAGTGAGAGTGTAGAGTTCCCCCCTCTCTGTAGCAGGGGTGCTGGGTGTTATCATTCACCTGTCATGGGTCACTGGCATTCAGCTAGAGGCCTGTCATGTCACATCTCTCTATGGTGATACCACAGCACATTAACCAATCACACAGCATGACACGTGTGACATTGCAGGACTGGGCGAACACGGTTGGATGCCAGTGTGTGTGTTTGTGTGTGTGTGAGTGAGAGAAAGAGAGAGTTAGTGAGTCTGTGTGTGTGTGTGTGAGAGAGAGAGAGAGAGAGAGATGGAAAGAGAGAAAGAGTTTGTGTGTGTGTGTGTGTGTGTGTGTGTGTGTGTGTGTGTGTGTGTGTGTGTGTGTGTGTGTGTGTGTGTGTGTGCGTGTGTGTGTGTGTAGTATGCTGTGGAGAGGACACTCTCCAATAGGGGTGCTAATGAACTCATTCATTCAGTCCCAAAGGCACAGCCCTGACACCCATCCCAGCAACCATCCCTCTAATGGTGCTGTGAGCATGACAGGAGGAGAGAGGGGGCAATGGAGAGAGAGAGAGAGAGATGAAAAGAGGGATAGAGAGAAATAGAGGGTGAGGAGGGTGACAATAAGACAAGAGAAGACTGTGGACAATGGAAAGAGGAAACAAACAGGCTATAAGAGACTACTTCCCTGAAGACTTGTGACTGTGGCTAATTCTAAACCTAAATTCTAAACCACAAACATGAGGCCACATGACTTGAGCCATCACGCTGGTACAGTGTTGTCTGATGGCATGGTGAGACTCATAGCTTTGCGTCTTTTTTTTTAATCAACTTCCTGACAGACGCACCAAAGTTTCAGACCAACCACACAATATATTACTCATGGGAGGGGAACCCCGTGAACATCAGCTGTGACGCCATGTCTAACCCGCCGGCCACTATTCTGTGGAGGAGAGAGAAGCTGACCATCCCCAGCGAGGGCACAGAGAACATGCATGTGCACAGCGCCCCCGGCAGGTCACTCCTGGAGGTACCCCCACCACAATAACAGAGGATGTCACAGAAATGCACTTTCAGTACTTGTAGTACATAAAGATCTAAACACAAATTCAAACACAATGTTGTTTTATGACCAATTATTCAGATACAGTATTACCAAAACATAAAGAGAGAGACTGAAGCCCGTACATTTGAGCACACAAATCAACATCGAGTTTCCCTGTAAGAGTCTATTTGTCTGCAATGTGGCACTTAAGGATCTAGAGATTATGTTAATTACTTAACATAATCATGCCGTCTTGGAACTCGCACTGTGTTTACATATGCGGTGCGTAGCTCCTTAATGTGTGTGAATGTCAGCACCTAACACAAGCCGTTTTCACATAGCTCTAACTGTGCTGTCATTGGTTATTCCATCTGGAACACGCTTTAAGTTATTGATAAGATAACCTTTCAAAGTAAGTCTTATCTGTTTAATGATGTGTGCTCCTCAACGGTATTTAAAGTGTGTTTCTGTGTATCTAATGAAAGTTTTTAATTGTGTTTTTATCGTTCTCTTTTTATGTAGATAAGACAATTGGATTAAATGAATATCAAGAGAATCTCTCTTTCTCTCTCTCTCCCTCTCTCCTCCTCGTCTTTCTCTGTCTCAGATTTACTTTTGCAGGCATGACAAATTAAAAACAAAATGACACTGCCAAGTACTGGGTGTCAGTGCTTTTACATTCTCCCATTGATGGGTTGACCTTTCTCCCTGTCTGTCCCGTCCCGCTTGTGCAGGTCACCCCCATGTCAGACAGAGACTTTGGCCGTTACAACTGCACAGCGCGTAACAACATTGGGATGCGTTTCCAGGAGTTCATTCTGGCCCAGGCTGGTAAGTCAAACTTTCCCAGAGACAGACAAACTTGCATGTGTGTGTGTGTGTGTGTGTGTGTGTGTGTGTGTGTGTGTGTGTGTGTGTGTGTTACAGCTGATGGCACTACATGCAGATTAGGTGTTTGATCCCCTGCCTCAGCCTGTAAGACTGTATGCTGATCAACACATCGCCAAACACATCAACATAAAACACAGTCTCGTACTCGTATGCTCTCATACACGGTCATAACACACACTCATATCCTTATCACCAGGTTCGCACCTTCCATCTAATCCTTCACCCCCCCCCCCCCCCCCCCTTCTCCCATAATCACACACACACACACACGCATACCTCAGGACTTTTATTGTCATTAAACAGTTGCCTGTACAGTGAAATTAGCCACACTCACACACACACACACACACACACATGTGCTCACACTATATAGGGGCTGTGTGTGTGCTGTGGTTCTGCTGGGAGTGGTGCAGAGCTCAGGCTGTGCCACTAATGGGGCTGATTTGTGCCCACTGATTCACTGAGGCAGGCTAAACAAGGTCAAGCCCCCCTGCGGGAGGGATGGCCACGTGAGCCACAGGCAGGGGCTACTGCCTCACTGCTCAATCTGCACCTCCACATGGGAGGAGAGGAGGACGAGGAGGAGGGTGAAGAGGAGGAATAAGAGGAGGAGTAGGAAGGGGACATTGTTCTCTTTCTCTTCTCTGGCCCTCTCTCTGAGGCTGTTGATCTTCTTCCCTCCCTCTCCCTCTGTCTCTCTCTACTACCTTCTCTCTTCTCACCTGTTTATTTCTCTTTTGGATGCCAATGCAATCCATCCCTCCCTCTCTCTCCCTCTCTCTCTCTCTCTCTCTCCTTTACTCACTAAGCCATCTCTCTCTCTTTATTCCCTTTGTGCCTCTTCTCTTTCTGCTCCTCAGCCTCCACCTTCACTCCTTCACCCTTCCTCCCTCCAGTCTCCTTCTCTTTTCTCTCTCCTCTTTTTTTCCCTCTCTCTCTCTCTCTCTCTCTCTCTCCCTCCCCTTCCCTCCACTCCTGCATCCTCTATCTCCATCAAACAGGATTTTATTACTGTGAAGCAGGCATTTGCTATTCAGCACAAGAACTCCACTCTCTTTCACTCGTTCTCTCTCTTCTTTTCTCTCTCTACCACTCCTCTGTTCCTCCCTCTCTCTTCCCCCCTCTCTCTCTCCTCTGGCACAGCTAATGAGAGTGGGCAGGGAGATCCAGGTGGAGATTGGGGACCGCCGGATTGATAGCCGAGCGCTGCTCCCTCTCTGCCGAACTTCATCTCTCTTTCTATTTCCCTCCTCATCCTTCCCTCCCTGCCTGCCTGCCTTCCTCCCCTTCTGGACCAGCCAAAAAGTCCATCTCTCTCTCTCTGTCTCTCTCTTCCTATCTTTCTCCCCCACCTCCTCTCTCTGTCTGTCTCTTTTTCTCTGTCTGCCCCCCCCCCCTTTCTCTTGCAGTGCAGACCTCCTCTTCATGCTACACCTGGAACCTTGTAATGCAGCAGCACCTCTCTCCAAAGGGATTAGGGCGATAAGCAGAGGATAGGCAAACATTTATTCAGTCATTTGAAATGCATGATAATCTCAGTGATGCACAAAATACATGAAGGAAACGCTACACTTAAAATGGAATGTGGTGGTTAAAGCACACGTGTTGAAGCAAGAGAGGAGGGGGTGGTGGGGCCAGAAAGATGGGCGGGGGGGGGGGGGGGGGGGGGGGCAGTGAAGAGTATCCAGCTACTGGAAGAAGGTTTGGAATACTAAAGAGCTAATGATCCAGAGGCAACTTGTGTGTGCATGTGTAGGGTTGGGTGGCTGTTTGCATGCACTCCCGTTCACTGTCTGATTTTATCTACAAAGTGCAATTGTTGGATCGAGTAGGTTCACATGATTACATAGGGTGGGGTGGATGTGTCTGTATGCATGTAAACATGTGCGTGTGTGTGGGTAGGTGTTTTTATTTGCAAACTACTATTGGATAGAGTAGGTTTTCCGGCAGCTGGGCTTGTGGGCATGTGGGTGTGTGGGGGTGCACATGTGGCTGTGTGAGACAGACTTGAGTTCATTCTGTCTGCCCTCTGGATTCTATTGACAGAAATATATTTATGCATGTGTGTGTGTGTGTGTGTGTGTGTGTGGGGGTGGGTGGGTGGGGGGGTTAGGAAGAATATTCTGTGAGCCTCTGTGTATGATTCTTTGTTATTGATTCCTTATATGAACTGATACTCTCAGAATTCATCATAGTGGGAATCATTGGAAGGGAATTCATTTTGAAGTAATGAACAGAGTGTCAGCTGTCTGATATTCCCATAGCGGAGTGTGCATCTGAGCCCACCTTAGTCGTCCCTGGTGTTATTATATATGATAAATATTTTATGATATGAGACAACACATAGACAATCACTCTCTCCCTGTGCAGATGTGCCATCAAACCCTTACTCTGTGCGACTGAGCGGAGTGGCCCAGCGTGTTGCTACGGTGACATTCGTGAAGCCTGACTCTCACGGCGGCGTTCCCATCGACCACTACCTGGTCAGGTACAAGGACGCCGGCTCGCAAGACTGGAAGGCGGTCAAGTCACAAGGGACACAAAGTAAGTTCTCCTTCAAAAGTCACTAACAACTACATCATTAGAAGCTATATCAGGTTATTCAGCTATATCAGATATTTGTAATGTGTAAAATAGGGTGTTGAGAGAAGGATCTGATGTGTGTAGGACTATATTGTTGTAAGCTTGAAACGGCAGGTCCGTAAGTCTGTGATCGCCTGTCGGATTAGAAGAATAAGTAACAAGTAGGATGTCAATTGCCCAAGACTTCTTTATCGTCACACCCACATGTGGCACTCCAGATGTTGTTGACTAATGTGAATGAGGCATGATTTGCTTTGCCATGATAAACCTTGATATGCCATGGTAATGTAACAGACTGAATGGGACCCAAAAGCAGATCGATGCAAAAATGTATTTACAAAAAGTCAGGGGTAAATTCAAAAGGGGACAAAGCTCAGAAGATCAAAAAACATCCAAAAGATAATCCAACAAAAGGTCAAAGAAGAACACACAAAAGATCAAGTCCGCAAAAATTAAACAAAGCACGGACAGGCAGTTTGCAAAAAACAGAAATTCACAAGTTCGTAGTAAGCAAATCCAGAGTAGCAAAAGTTGACAGAGTCCAAAACACAAGTAATCCACGGATAAGCAAAAACACCGGCACAGGCAAAAACACGAGAATTAAGTCTTAATATTAGAACAACAATTCACGACAAGGAACACGGTCAGACAATCAGACAAAGTGCAATGGAAGGACTGGGGAATATATAGGGAAGGGAGCACTATAACAAACAAGGAACAGGTGAAACTCATTACAGATTGTCGAGCAGGCGTTGATTGTCGAGCAGGCATCTTAGGACTGTGCGGACGTGGGTGATGTGCTCAGACAGGGACTTAGAAAAAATTAAAATATCATCCAGGAACACGAATACAAAATGATTTAATAAGTCTCTAAGGATGTCATTCACTAGTGTCTGAAAAACGGCGGGGGCGTTAGTGAGGCCAAAAGGCATGACGAGATATTCGTAGTGTCCGGCGGTAGCGTTGAAGGCTGTTTTCCACTCATCCCCCTCACGTATGCGGACCAGGTGGTAGGCGTTCCGCAGGTCTAATTTTGTGAACACTCTGGCCCCTTGCAGGAGCTCAAAGGCAGATGACATGAGGGGGAGAGGATAACGATTCTTGATAGTCACATCGTTCAGACCATGATAGTCTATGCACGGTCAAAGCGAGCCGTCCTTCTTGGACAAGAAGAAGCCCGCTCCGGCAGGGCACGAGGAAGGGTGGATTATGCCTGCAGCAAGGGACTCTCGTATGTACTTGTCCATAGACTCCGTCTCGGCACGGGATAGAGAGTAGAGTCGCCCCTTCGGTGGGGACTTAGTCACGGACGTTAGGTCCATGTAATTAGGGGGTACAGCGGACAGATCGGGGAATTCCTCGGGTTGAACAGGAACAGACCTCACAGAAATGCTGGATGGGGTGACAATTAGACTGACAGAAAGGAGACCATGCTACTACGCGGCTCTCTATCCAGTCGATATGGTCGTTATGTATAATTAGCCAGGGATGTCCCAGGAGTACAGGGGAATTCGGAGAGTCTATGACATAGAATTTGATTAGCTCACAATGGGTGTCGAGAAGGCAGAGACTCACCGGCATGGTGACCTGACGGACGGTTGCCAGCTTAGCCCCCGTTAAGGCGTTAGCTACCAGAGGCACCTTGATATCTTCGGTAGGGAGCCCCCACTGGTTCACCAGGCCGGCGTTGATGAAGCTCTCCTCCGTGCCTGAGTCGATGAGGACCTCCGTCTCTCATTGTTGTGTCCCCCAGGTCAGGACGGCAGGAAAGAGGGTCCGCTGGATAGGTGAGGGGTAGGTTGAAGAGACGCTCACCCGTACCCCTCTTAAAGGTGAGCGTGGGCTTTTACCGGGCAAGCGGCTAGGTAGTGTCCAGGCTGACCACAGTATAGGCATAGGCGGGCTTGTAGTCTTCGCTGTCTCTCCTCCACGCTCAGGCGAGTCCGGTCCACCTGCATCGGCTCCGGAGTTGACACGATGGAAGGCGGATGAGAAGAAGAGGTAGCGAGACAGGTGGTTCCTCCACCCACAGCCCCGGATGCCCTGAAACGTTGACGTTGCTGCAGTCTCGTGTCGACGCGGATGGCCAGATCGACCAGCCCCTCGCAGGTCTCAGGCAGATCATGGGAAATCAATTTGTCTTTTAGCTCCTCCGAGAGACCGTTTAGGAAGGCGTCAAACAGAGCTTTCTTACCCCAGCCTGATGATATCACCAGGGTCTGGAAGTCAATGGCAAAATCCGAAACTGATCGGGAACCCTGGCGTAGATGGAGCAATTCGCGTGCGGCTTCGTGTCCATGTTTGGAGCGGTCGAAGACTCGCTTCATTTCGGAGGCGAATTCTCTGAAATCACAGACTGGGGACTCCACCTCCCAAACAGCCGTTCCCCACTCTCTAGCTCGCCCCGAAAACTGGGTGATGACGTAAGCCACCTTGGCTCGCTCAGTGGAGAATGACCCGGGCTGGAGGCTAAAAATCAAGGTACACTGGGATAAAAATGAACGACAGGTACCTGGCTCACCAGCGTATCTCTCTCGTGGAACAACGATGCTGCTTGAGCGATTGGTGCAGGAGATTCAGACTGCACGGAAAGACCCGTGGTCGATTGGAGTGGCTGAACTCTGGAAGTGAGACTCCTTACATCGGCTCTAAGGTCTTCAATCAGTGCCTGATGCCGGCCCAGCAGAGACCCATGTTGCTGGATGGCCGAGGAAAAGTGTCTTTGATCTGCTGGGTCCATCTTCTTGGTCTGATTGTACTGTAACAGACTGAATGGGACCCAAAAGCAGATTGATGCAAAAATGTATTTACAAAAAGTCAGAGGTAAATTCAAAAGGGGACAAAGCTCAGAAGATCAAAAAATATCCAAAAGATAATCCAACAAAAGGTCAAAGAAGTCTTGGAGGGAAAAAACACACAAAAGATCAAGTCCGCGAAAATTAAACAAAGCACGGACAGGCAGTTTGCAAAAAACAGAAATTGACAAGTTCGTAGTAAGCAAATCCAAAGTAGCAAAAGTTGACAGAGTCCAAAACACAAGTAATCCACGGATAAGCAAAAACACCGGCACAGAAAAAAACACGAGAATTAAGTCTTAACATTAGAACAACAATTCACGACAAAGAACACGGTCAGACAATCAGACAAAGTGCAATGGAAGGACTGGGGAATATATAGGGAAGGGAGCACTATAACAAACAAGGAACAGGTGAAACTCATCACAGAAATCAGGGACATGAGGACCGGGTGCAGAGCAGGGGAGGAGAAAGGGGCAGGGCAGACAGCAAAACAGAAGCACATGGACGAAGTAAACAATACACGGAGATGCAAAACGTAGACAGTCCAGTAGGTGGCCGGAGTTGTCGAGAGCAGGATCATGACAGGTAAACCTTGATAAGCCATGAAAGGGCCTGAAACGTCTGTCAAATGTCTGTGTAAAGTTTGGGAATGATTCACTGATTGTTGGTTTCTGTTTGGTCCACTGATACTGGTGAAGCACTAAAATAAAAGTAGACTTGTCGTTTGTCGACAGGTAAATGGGGTGCTTGGATTGATGACTGGGTATAAGGGGGAACCGGAGTAGGTTAGAATTGACGATAGGGGAACAGAACACTGTCTGGCGCACCTACAGAACGTTAGGGACATGTGAAAAGGTTCTTGACCTCCACGATTCTGCGTGGCCTGGGTGTCGTGGAATTCTGAACATGATACAGATCTACACATACATGTAGGCCTATCTCTGGTGTACAATAATATGTTCAAGCTCCAGTTCTTTTCATACATGCATAGTCAAACCAGTATGTAACATGTAGTGAATTGTGGCACTGGTAAATATGTGCACTGTTTGACAAAAAGTGAAGGTCAGTGTCTAATTCAAGCAGGAACAGACTCCAGTGATGAATGTAGAAGTCATGTGAGACTTGTGGGAGGATTTCCACATCACCACCACGAGTGAAAATGTCAGACACATAGAACAAAAGTGGAACATCCTGCTTCCTGTGAAGATGTTGTTACCACCAGTATCATAACTGCTGTCAGAGCCCTCATCTTCTCTATTCTACATGATCAGCCCATCCTGCCAGTACCCGCAGTGGGTGAAGAGGCAGGCGTGACTGGCAGATGTGACGCTCATGAGTGCAGCGCCCCCACTGGTTCCTCATGCTGTGCCAGCGCACGGCCCAGTTCTCTCGCATGTTGCCTCGCCTGGTCTGTTAGTGGGGAGCAGCCATTATTGAGCTGTCAGCATCCATTGGCAATTAAACGTCCGAGCTGCACTTTTCCAGTTTGCTGGGCACAGATAACTCAGTGACACCGCGGACGGCTGCACATGGCGGTGGTGGCTTGGGATGTGTCTACACACACACACACACACACACACACACACACACACACACACATTCATGCATAAACACTTTAAACAGTTGGGTACTTAAAAAGAAAATGTTGGCTATGGAGAAAGTGCCTAGTTGGAACACATTGTGTTTTGACAGGTTGCCAACACAGGTATATTCCACATGTCGACACCTTGTGGTCTGATTTCAATCTTTGTCTCACTGTTGACTTAGACAGAAGTCACACATTGGCTTCTGAGTCAGGCACATTGCTCCATGAGTTATTACCAAGGAGGTGAAAGTGTCATCATGTGCCTTATAGGCAGTTAGGCCCACATATACACAAAAGCCTGCATGCACCAGGGAGTGTGGTAAACCACATGGAGAATGTCAATGACCTTTATGGGGAGAAGTGTTTGATCTTCACACAGAGAGATTGCCTCAAGATACAGGCCTACACACACACCCTACACACACATTACACACATACATGCTTCACACGCACACCACACACACACACATACACACACATTGCACACAAGCTCACACATAGAAATATACCCAGTCCACAGGAGAGCTCAGACCTTGTGATAGGGCAGGTTCCCTGCGGGGGTCAAAAAATAGCAGAATCCGGTGATGGGAGATGTGGAACAGCCGTGACACAGTCAGATTACGCTCTTCCCGCAAGATCACAAATTGATTTTTTCTTCCACAACAGCCTGAAGGGCCGGGTGTGATGTTCTAACTTCAAAAGAAACTTAAAGGACAAATCGGACAGCAAGATAAGCTAGCCTACCACCGCTCACAGCTAATATCCATAATTCTGAAGTAAGTTAGTTTAGAGGCCATGGGCTAGATTGAGGAAAGTAATGTCCATCTTCAATCATATGCCTCTTTCAATCTCCCTCTCTCTCTCTCCCTCTTTCTCTCTCTCTCTCTCTCTCTCCCTCTCCCTCTCCCTCTCTCTCCCTCTTTCTCTCTCTCTCTTTCCTTTACTCTCTTTCTCTTCCCTTGATGCTTTCCTTCCCTTGCTCTCTTTCTGTCTCACCTCATCTCTACCTCTGTCCATCTTTTCTCTATCCCCCTTTTTCTCTTCCTCCCTCCCTCTCTCCTTCTCACCACAGCGCTAGTGCTGCTGTCCAACCTTGAGCCCAACACCACGTACGAGGTGCATGTGGCAGCGGTAAATGGGAAGGGCCAAGGCGAGTTCAGCCGCACAGAGAGCTTTCAGACCTTGCCCATACGTGAGTACACTTTCCTCCCTCCAGCCCTTCGTTAAGGCACAGAAAATAATACTCGCTCGCTTCGACTGGTCACTTCATGGTTGCCAGTGTTCATGAAGCTTTTTTTGGAGTTGAATGGTGTTTTCTGTCAGACCCTTATACATTTGCTTTGTGGTTTGTCTACGAAAGCACAGTGGCCTATTTCTGTTCTGTATTTCTATGCCTACATGCAGTGTGTATAATGTGACTGTCTACGTTGACGTGTGTTCACCCTTTCTTTCTCCTCTGTAGGAGAGCCAAGCCCTCCATCGGTGAATGGCCAGCGAGGAGTGGGGAAGGCCTACAGGTTGGGTCTGATCAAACAGGACGACGGAGGCATGCCCATCCTGGAGTATATCGTCAAATACAAGACAGTGAGTGCCCATGCCCAGCGTGAGCTGCACTCTTCACCCCATACCCAACCCCCAATGCTCCTTCACCTGTTCCTTTATCTGATCATAATCATCTAGTCTCACCCCTGAAATATAACATTCCACCTTCATTCAAGCATATTGAAACAGCTCTTGGAAAGTTGGCACAGCATAAGAATGTCCCTCCCCAACCCCAACCCCACACACCCACACACACCTTCTCTACCTCTAGCCTTATTATAATGAGATAACAATCTCTGAGATTATCTCTTTGAGGTATGAAAAACATTCTATTGCTTCATTCCAGCACATAGTGTTAAATAGTTCTCTTCAAGACAAGCTGCTGCGGCATAAAGCACACACACACACACAGGTACAATGACACGTGCATCATTCCACCCGAGCTCAAATGTTCTCACCTGAAGGCAGAGACGCTCCATAGTGTGACACATGAGCAGGAAGATGCATGGGCCAGAGTAGTCATGGTCCAGTGACTGTGAGGAGAGCTGAACCCACATCTCAGGTAGCCAATTAGCAAGTTATTCTCAGCAGATGGTGTTGCTGCTGTTGGTGGTGGTAGTGGTGGTGGTGGTGCTTGGCTTTTTTTCCCCTTCCTTTCCAGTGCAGGATCAGCAAGATACACGTGCTAATGAATGCTGAACAAGGATAGGGTGAAGGAGGAGGAGCAAGGGAAGAAGGGAGACGCACATGCTTGTAGACAGACAAAGGAGGTGTGGGCGCTGACATGTATAATCACCTATGCAAAAATAAAGCCCCTTTTTTGTGAAGTCACTGCGTACAGATGCCCCCCCCCCCCTCTTACTCACTCACCCACACACCCACACAGAGAGAGAGAATCTATGCATAAATGCATAAGTAAGTTCATACAGAATGAGCAAGGTGCCTTTAATTCATTGGCTGAGAGAATGTGCAGATTTCCTTTTTTTATTGTATTTCATTTCCTTTTCTCCATGGCGGCCTGTTGTGTCAGAGCTGGAGACATGTACGAGGCATCATAAATATGAGAGCTTTGAAGTGCTGAGATTATCAGCACTGCAGCCCAGCCCGAGAAGGTGATTTTCATATCGGCGCTCGGCAGAGCCGCGGCACTAAGAGGAAAGCAGCGGTCTAGTTTTTTGACTCTCTTCCACCCCTCCCTCCCTTTTTTTCTTACTGTTCCTAACTCCATCTCAAACTCTCTCTCTCTCTCTGTCCCTTTTTCTGTTTCTCTCTGTGTATTTGTCTCATTCTTTTTGTCTCTTTCATTTTTTTTCATCTTGTTTATCTTGATATTTAATTTAGTGTGTGTGTGTGTGTGTATGTATTTGTGTGTGTGTGTGTATGCAGTGTGTGTAGGTGTGTGTCAGTATGGGTAGGTGTGTGTTTGTGTGTGTGTGTGTGTGTCGTCTCAGTATTCACGTGCATTTTGTGTGTGTTTGTGTATCCTCCTGTGTAAGTGGAGCTTTAGCTTTCGAGCCTGGAGCCTGTCAGCTCTTGGCCAATTAGGCGGCTGAAGTTTTCATGCGCCGTCTGAGGCTCAGCTCTTCTGTCAGTTGCTTGTCACAGCCCATAAACCTTTACCAAACCCCACCGTCAGTCGTCATTAAACCAATATTGTGCTTACCTGCCAAAAGACGTTTTTGCACAGGGATGACTTGCACTTTTTTGCATTTTTATTTTCAGTGTTTGCCGCTGGTGTAAATTTCAGAGGTGCCTCTGTACAATGCCTCTGTTTCTGAGTTTTCCCGTGTGAGTGTGACAGGTTTGCTTTTCTCTGCTGGCAGATGGTGTGCAGTGTACTATACAGTGCAGTGAGGTGACATGGAAACAAGACCGGGCCAAACTGCTTCACTTGCACCAACCGAGACGCACCAGAGTGGACTCAACAGCTTAGTGTCACGGCTTAACCTTCGTCCAAATCTCCACGTTTGGCAAACGCTGTAACGGTGGTCTCGGGGCTTGTCGATGTAGTGGTGTTCTCAGAGCTGGTCACTGTGACGGTGGTGTCGGGGCTGGTCACTGTGACGTTGGTGTCGGGCCTAGTCGTTGTAATGGTGGTCTCAGGACTGGTTGTTGTAACGATGGTCTCAGGGGCTGACTGACGAAGTCTTGTGCCGGCCATGCAGACTGGAGCAGCAGTCTTTTCGTCATGGCTGATCTCTGTCCTCTACTCTCCTCTGCTCTCCTCTCTTGTCTGTTGTTGCCGTTTCTTTTCTTTTCCTTCATTGCGCTCTCTTTTCTTTTTCTCTGTCTTTCTTTTCAGCTGCTTTGATGGTCTGGCATGTTGTGTGAGGTGAGGCTGGGGTGAATAGAGTCCTCACAGTTACAGAGCCTCAGGAATGACAACATGAGGGGGTGACGGGAGTGGAAGCACAAACACACACACACGCACAAACACACACACACACACACACACACACACACACACAAACACACACACACACACATACACAAACAAACACACACACAGACACACATAAACACACATGAGCCATATAAATACAGATGCTGGAATAAACAGTGGAGAAAAAACACAGGATATGTGTGTGTGTGTGTGTGTGTGTGTGTGTGTGTGTGTGTGTGTGTGTGTGGCTCTGTGTTGGAGGGAGAAGACAGAAAACTTCTCCAGATTAGAGAGGGAGTGATAGCTGGCTGGCTGAAATGAGAAGAAGAACAGATGGGTGCTCAGATCTGTCACTTTCATCTGCGGTTTCATCATTCATTCCCTCTCATTGCTCCTCTCTGTCTCTGGCACTCACCCTTTTCTCCATCTCATCTGCCATCTCCCAATACCATTCTTAATAATGTATCTGAAAGAAGGGAGGACTAGGTAAACACCTTTCGTTCTTTTGAAGCTTCTGTGGATTTTCACTGAAGTGATGTTACCTGTGTGTAATGACCTATTTAGATACCCAATTCAGACTATCAGAGGTGTGCTTTTATTTGATAATAAGTAATGACATGATAATGGCAAGGGTTTGAAAACATTATCAAATAATCTGTGATTGTTATAATACTCCCCAACGCGTCAATATGATGACAATAGAAAAAAAAGGCTAATACACATAGGTAAAGATTTCTTGTTTCTAATCACTGCATAAAAGTGTAGTACTGTGTCTTGTTTTAGCTCTCATCTTCGTAGGCGTTAATAGTGGGTTAGTGTACTGTACGCAGTATAGAGGCCTACAGAGTAGGTCATTGTTTTTCTCAGTGAAGTACAGTTGAGATCTAATGCCCACCAGGCAACTATCCAATCATGCACCCAAGGTGACCTTTGAGGAGCAAGTCATGTGTCACTTCTCTGAGGTTTGTAACTGTGAGTTCCGTAATAACCTACCTCCATCCGAGATACACATGTTGTTTTATCTGCTGTTAGACAAGGCAAGGGGTTTGTCTACCTAGTTTTAATGATTTAATGCACTGATTGATACTACAAACGATTCTCATAGATTATGCCAAACACATTCAATATCTTTTTTTTTTTTGTTCTTGGTGAAATATTGACAGAGGTATTGCATCATTTCATTGCTTGGCATGTAGCTGTTAGCAGAGACCTTGGAACTCTTTGCTGGTCTTTGCTGCATTGCCAGAATGCCATGCTGAAGGCTGCCCATCTGTCAGGTCCACAAAGAGACGCTCACTACTACAGGGGAGAGGTGGGGGAGGCCTTGGCATGTCTTTATAACACAGCACCAACCTGCAATTGCTGACTCAGCTTCTTCATTTTGTCATATGAAATGTTAGTGTTAGGTGAGTCTCACACAGTACAGAAGACAGAAAAACTGAATGTAGGGTGGCACAGAAAAAGAGGCACAGTAGGTGTGTGTGTGCGTGTGTGTGTGTAAGTATATAATGTTGTGGGTTTCTGTGATGATAGTTGAAAGCAACTAAATGTCTCTCACCAAGGATTTCATTGTATGTGTGCATCTAAGTGAGATGTTTGTCTGTGCATGTGTATGTCTGCTCTGTATTAGTGTGTACAGTGCACTCTAAAGCCGTGCACATGTGTGTTTGCGCAGGACAGAGAAGACCAGTGGATGACGAAGCTGGTCCCCGGCGTCAACGACTTTGTGCTGCTGCAGCCACTCCAGTGGAACACTCAGTACGAGGTGGAGATCACGGCTCGCAACATCAAGGGCCTGTCGGAGCCAACCACCATCCACTTCTCTATGCCTCAGAAGCCTGACATCACAGGTACACGCACATCTGTGACACACACACACACAATCACAAACACACATTCACACATCAACAATCTATTGTAGATTTACGAACACATTTACAATCTATTATATTTTTATGTAATCTACATGTAATGCACAGCTGGACATTAAACAAGCACATAGTGCTTTGAATACGCTACGCACACCCACAGTAATCCACATCTAATAATAATTAATATATACGCAAATAATGCATATAATACATTATATAGACTAGTATCATGTTAACACTTATACTGGTACGCACAGACAAGCAGATGTTCAGAGCACCAGCCTCCCTTTCTACTCTCAGACTGTTTATGTTATTGGGGTGTTTACTGTTCCACTGAATCACTTATGCAGACTGCCAGCTGATGGAAAGCATGCTGTCAGCATTCCAGTGCAAGCAAACAGAAAGTTTTGAAGGTCCCACTACATCATCTGATGCATGGTTAAGCAATCAAAAGTTTATAATCCTTATACAATGGGGGGGGCATTGAAGCCCAAATCACATTCAGCCTGAAAAGGGACAGGAAATGTGTTTGTACAGTTGTCAAGCACAGAGATGGAAAAAGCTTTTATGCCCATGTTATATATTTTTTTGCTACTTCTCAAATGCATGTATGCTTGTGCGGTTTTCAAACGAGGTCAGTTGATTGCTTGCGCTGCCTCATTATCTTGGTGTGAAAGGGAACAGATCTCTGGACGCAGACAGCTTTTCATTTTTACACGACTAAAATAGAGGTGCAAAGAACATTGCTTTCTAGCTTCAGCCTTTGTTAAGCTCAGAAACTACACCTAAATTACATCCACTTAATTTGCTGCGATAGTGAAAAGCAAACATTATTAATGCTGGTGTGTTTTCTTTAGAAAAATATCACCCCTGAAGCTGTTGTGAAAACACACACACAGAGCACGTCAATACAGGCCTCTATAAACCACGCCTATTCACACAAATAAAAATGTGTGTTTCAAATCTTTTTCATCTAAGGCTTCATCTGAGACACTTAGACGCCAAAGATAAAAGTTCGTCAAAAATCAATTTATATAAAAGTGTCTCAGTTAGACATCCCACAGTCCCCCTTTTTAAGCCGCCGCAAATGGCAGTGGTTGCCTGGTTACCCTTATTTGTGGCACTTGGGGTTTGGTAATGAGGCAGAGTCTCCAGTAGAACTGGCAGAGCACAGGTGTATGCTGGGAAAAATGCCACACATCTCAGACTCCTGGCACTTGGTATTTCAATGCAGCACACAAAAAAACATATGACTAAGACATGACATGTCTGAAAGTCAAAGAGACGGGGAAAAAGAGAGAGTCTGACAGGGTGGGAGAAGAGAGATAGAGGGGGAGAGACAGAGAGAGAGAGAAAGAGAGAGGGAGAGGGCGGGAGGTGGAAAGAGAGACTGTGTTTGAGTATTTCTGCACTCAAGTGGTTCTGATTTACACTGTTAATCAGGTGCCATTTTGTATATTCTCTCCCACCTCCTCTCTTCCTCTCCCCTTCCACCTCCTACATACATCCATCTATCCATCCATCTACCCATCCATCCATTTCTCTCTTCATCCTCCAATCCCGCCCTCTTTGCTCTTTTTTGTAATTCCATTGTGCTGTGTTTCCTCCGTTTCTCTCCTAAACAATCCTGTTTTCCAATTCACTTCTGATGCATAATGCATTGCATTCTGGGCCACATCACAAATCGCTGGGCTTTCTTTGTTTGTTGGATTTGTTTTGTCTTGTGCTCAACTGCCACTGAATCCCCCCTCCTGCCTTTTTTTCCTCCCCTCACTAAAACTTCCCTGGAATAAAATGTCACTGATTGTAACATCTCACGGGTACCTCATTAAAAATTTGCCCCACTCCTTCCATACGCTCTAACCTCATTTCTCCAACGCGCGCCTCTCTGGGATTCTCAATGGCTCCATCCTAATGTACTCCATTCAATATATAATAAAATAAACACCATGATAATCATTGGCACTTGCAATTTGTTGCTCATCTCTGTGTAAATCCCAAACAAACAACTGCTTGTCCTTGTTGTGCGTGTTTGCTTACTCTTTCACCATTGTGATGCATCATTTGGGAAAACCTCACAACTGCCCTGCTTCTTTTCTTGTTAACTGTAACATTGTGTGTCTGTGTGTGTGTGTGTGTCTGTGTATGTTGGTTGCTGCTTTTTTTGTACCCCGTTTTCCATTCATTCATCACCCTGCTCCACACACCACCCCCGACACCATGCTGCGTTCACCACCACCCTGCCCCCTTCTCCCCCCTCCCCCCCCCTCCCTCCCCCACCTCATTGCAGATCAGTGTTGTGAGCCACCCTCCAGCGGAAGCGGAGGCGCCTGCCAGCATCCGGCCCTGGCCACGTCCTTCATCGGAGTCGCCCTGTCACTCGCCCTGCATTTGTCTCTGTGTTGATGTCACCTCATCCGCCCACCACCACCACCACAACCCCCCCCACTCCTGACTCCTCTCACCCACACACACTGCCCCTAACAGACCCCCCCGCCCAACCCCCCCACCACCACACCACCACTTCCCCACGCCTGGACTAAGACAGAGCCACTGATGGGGATTGTACCTGTCCACCCCCTACCTGGCCTCTCTCCTCGTTAATACCTGCCCTGAGTGGGCTTCGACTCCTGGGAGCCCCCCCACCCCCATCCCCCTCCCTGACTCTTGGCCTGGCTGTCTAGTTGGGTTGCAGCTCCCTGTCTCCCTCGGGCTGATCTCTATCTGTAATGACTGAGCCTTGGTATCCATGACCTGAAATCTTCTCCCTCTTTTTTCTATTATTTTTTTATTTTGTGTGCTGTTTCTCCTCTCCTTGACTCTGCCTTCTCTTCCTGAACCTTCCTGCTCTTCCCAAACCCTGCTCTGCCATGTCACTCTGTCGGCTAAAGCAGCCGCGGTATTAAGTCACGCTTCAAAGACACCCCGCGCAGCTTAAGATCGCAGAAGCACTGGAGCGCGTGGGCTCTCCCCATCTCTCTCTCTCTCTCCATCTCATGCTCCCTCCCTTTCCTACAGCGCCCTAGTGGCGCGGCACCACGGCAACAGAATAAGAAACAACAACAGTGAGGAACGTGCCATCACCCGAGGATTGTCCATTTTTGCTATGCTCTCCCTCTTATTTAGCTGTCTGCTTTGTTGTGCTGGAAGCTAAGAGAAACTCTCCCTCTCATACCCATCGGCCTTGATGGAAGTATCAAGTTGGCTTTGGTGCCAACTGACAGACAGCGCTGGACTCCCTGACAGGCTTCCCCAACCAAGGCCACAGAGGGGTCTGCAGCACATTTCACGCTAGCTCTCGTTAGCGTTTGCTACTTAGACAATAGCAGTAGCAGCCCTTCCGAACCCTCCTGCTGAGACCCCCTACTCAGTCCTCATTAGTCAGTCACGCTGATACTGAGGATTGCTATTTTAAATCAAAGGAAAAGAGAAACACAAAAAAAAGGATCTGTGCCTCACCTAACTGTTGAGCGAAACGTTTATCTGTCCCCATTAAAACATGTGGCGCATTTTGTTGGGAATGCATTTGTTCCAGTGCTGTCATTGGCTTAATTTGTTTTAACTGATCTATAAGACAGCATCCTTGCTAGGTGAAATGGAAGCCTGTTCTTAAAAAAACAAAGAAAAAAAATGTTTTGAAGCTCATAAATGTAACAGCCTAATGTTAAAGGAAATATGATGTGGATACTTGGGTCGTTTTGTTGCACTGATTGTAGGAATTTGATGTTATGTATGAGACTGTATGTCATTAGAATCATTTCATGCAAAGACACATCCTACAATAACACAGATTCACACAGAACATACTGTATGTAAGTTGTTAACTTTCTGCTTGCCACAGCAGGGACAGTTTCACACCTCTCTTAGCAAACATAACGAAAACATTCTCACTTCCTCCCTACTTGATTGTGTGGTGAGATTTTTTTCCCTCACACTCAGAGAAGCCAGAGCATACAGCTAGGTATAGGATTAAACAACATCAAAATTAATGAACTTATTTATTGTTGAAAAAACTGGATCAATGGTTCTTTAGTGTCCATGCAAAAAAAAAGATGTGCAGTGTGTAAAATTGTGTGAGTGTGACGTGTCGTTTATTTCTGTTGTTATTGTTGTTGTTCCTGCTGCCTGAAAGCCTTAGGGGGTCCTCAGCATTTCAATCCAAAGGGCAATCAAGTTCTCAGTATAGAGAACCATTACAGACAGGAGAAAGAAACACATTGTAGATGCCACCGCACTGTATGCATTGCAGAAATAAACAGGCTTTTTTGTGAGATGGTTGCTGATTCGAGCTGACATTCACAATTACTGTGCACTGTGCTGTGTTGCTGAGTGTTCCTCCGCTACAAGGGAATTCAGCTCAATTTATTTTTCATCTAGTTAGGGCACATCTTGACTAAATATAGGCAACTGAGGAAATGCTTGAGGATTCACATTGATTTACATTGTTCTATGAAAATCTGTGTAAGAACACCAATGGTTCAATAATAACATTCATGAGGATGAAGACTGTAGCACTACCAAGTCAAACACCAATGTGTTCAAATAATAACATTCATGAGGATGACACACACACACAAACAAACAAGACAACTTGCATGAGAGATTTTTGCTCTAGACCTGCCATGCCCAACGAAATGTCCAGTTTTCCAGAGTCCACTTTCTCTCTCCATTAGCCCTGGCCCTCTCAGCGAGATTAGAAAGTCTCTCTGGTGAGTGTTTGTGTCGGGAGGACTCAAGCAAATGAAATGGGCCTGTGGTTTTATTGCCAGCCATTACACCTGATCACACCGCTCATAAATAAGGCTTTCTTTTTTTCAGCACGCACAAGTACAGTAAATAAACTGAAGCAGGGGCCTGTGCACTCATTTATCTTAAACCCACAGATAAACATCATAAATCATTCGGGCTGCAGACCTCTTACCATTGTAAAAGGTCTGAGCTGCATACTGGTGTGTGTGTGTGTGTGTGTGTGTGTGTGTATGTGTGTGTGTGCATGTGGTGAATGGAGTTAAAGATTGCAGCTGCATTAGAGGTGCTCTGGTTTATAAAATGCTTTGTTGTTGTTATGATTACGGAAAATTCCAGAATGGCATTCCTTCCATTTTTTGTGGAACTATCAGCTAATCCTACTGTTGAATTATGTGCAATGTGTTGGTGTGCAAATTGAGGCTTATTGAATTTCAACAAGAAAACAGGATTAGGCGTTTAGGCATTTACTAAATACCTTATTTAGCTGTCAATTGCACAATAATGAAAGCTGATATAGATCTGTGGTCTTCGCAGCTCTTGCAAGATTCAAACTCAAATCCATGATTGCCTCAAAAAGCACAGTTAGCCAGTGCTCACCTTCACATACACACACACACACACACACACACACACCTTCCATGACATTTTTCCAATGGGTGACGTCCATCTCCCAGACGATCGTACAGTTAATCGCCTAATGGCCAGAGGGTCACTCCTGCTCAGAGAGCGTGCTGCCTTAATGGGCGCCTGGGTCTTTAAAGCCTCGTTACAGAGGCATGGCTCATTGGTGTCCTCACAGTGAGCAGGGTGCAGCAGTGAAGGTAACCCTGCAAGCCAAGGACCCGAGCAAATGCCCTTGGAACTGCAGTGTCCACTGAAAAAAAAAATACGACTTATCATACCAATGTGAGCAGGACACAGTGTTTTTGTCTTGTAGAGTCAGTGGATATCTAATGGTACTCCAAGCCAGACAGATATGTCAAACAGAACCAAACAAAGCTCCATCAAGACCACAGACAGGGGAGACTGGCTTAAGAGTTGCATCATAGTGGGAGAGAGGACTACATAAACCATCAAGCAAAAGGAAAACAAGGGTTTTGTCCTAGATGACAGTTTCTTTTGTCCTCTGTTGTGTTTTCCTGTAAACCAGTGGGTTTAACAATGGTTGTGAACTTGTTGGGGTGCTCCATTAAATCCTCTCTGTTGAAACATCCTAACCCTGTTAACAATCCATTAGTGTGTACAACTGCAGGAAAAAGGCTAATTGAAAATAAAAATGCAACCTTTAAAAGGCAGGATGAAGGACACATTAAGGCCACACACTGGGAGGCATTTGAGGAAATTTAAAGCAAACCCAAGTTCCTGACAACTCCTATCTTCATGAAAAAACACAAACAGTCTATGATCAAAGCAGAGACATTTTCTTCAGCACAAAGTGACTTTAAAGGAGAATCATGAACCAAAAATAAAAAAGAACTCACGGTCTTCTCCAAACCATTCTGGTTGTGTTTCAGAGGGACATGGTCGTTAACCAAGTGTTTATGATTATCAGCCTCATTACGCTGTCAGTCTCCAGCTGTGTTTCCCACCCACAGTCACCCTGAATCCTAGGCATGATCAATCCAGCTTGGGTTATGGTGGCCCATTCCCCCGGTCTTAATCATGTGCCCCAGACATAATTAATTGAGTGCTAAACCCAGATGTGGACGAATCATTCCCACCCGTGGAAGTTCTGGGATAAGTAATATTAACGAGATGCTAAATTGAGCCATTAATGATGACATAAATCAACAACAAATTAGTCAAAGGAACAGGACAATATAAGGTTTGTCGGTATGTTCTGGTGAAGGAGCGTAATGGGAGAGGATGGTCACGACAGGCCATCACTCACCAGTGGCATTTTTTTGTTGGGTGATTGTGGGGAGGCACGTAATGGCTGTCGCGCAACAGAAGCAATACCCGCTCTATTATTTCTGAAGAGCGCTTCAGGAAGCCTTGGTGCACACATGCTACCCGGGGCTTGGCAATTTGCTTTTGAGCCGAACAATCCTATTTGTGCGCAGGACAAAAGCGGAAGTCATTTCACCTCGCCTCTGTCAAGAGTGCCTTGGTAATGCTCTCTATCTGCCATCTCCCGCTCTCGCCATCTCTGCTGCTCTCTCCTCTCTGTCACGTAGAAATTATGTTCACAGAGCTCCGACTTTGATTGCTGATTCTGCCTGATTTGCAGCAAATTGGCAAGCGTTGTTGTATATGATGTTGTCTTCACTTTGTCCCTCAGCATCACTCTGTGTCTCCAATTTAACATAGCCCCACTCTTCCTTGCTTTCCTTCTTTTTTGTCTCTCTTTCTTTCTTTCTTTCTTTCTTTCTTTCTCTCTCTCTCTTTTCTCACCTCACCTTCTTTCTCCCTCAGCTTCTGATTCCCTGAGATTATGTCCACATCACACCACAGAGTAATGGGAAGGGAAGCAAACGGCTGCCTGTGATTGATGTGTTTAGGAGCACAGCATGGCCTGGAATGGGCCATTTTTAATGGAATTTTTCCCTGTGAATGACTTTGTCTCTCAGAGCCGATTTCCCCAGTGTGTTTTCCTTCATTTTTTTTATTATTATTTCTTATTTCTTCTCTCTATCTTAAACAAGGTCAGCTAGCTTGACTGACATTGATACTTTTTTTGCAGTTACATCCTCATAGACATAGGAAGAGAGCAGTAATTACATTACATTGCAGCCCTGTCAGTATCATTATTGGTTTGCAATTAATTTTTTGTCCAGTTTTTGACAGGCTTTCAACACAGTTATGAATGCGTGGATAGTGGTATAGATGTTCCTGACACCACTAATGTGCTTGATAATATGGTTTTATTAGGGGGCCCACGTGTCTTAGATGGTAAAAGTCAGACTGATGATTGTGCCGGAGTCAGAGCCCGAGTTCATTTCCATACGGACATGCGTGCGTACACTCAGACGCAAGGCCGTCTTTCATCCGCCCCGTGGCAAAGACAGCCATCAATCCCACTTACACGATTAATGCCTCTAACCCCCGCAAAAAAGCCGGAGTGCCATTTCTGAACACAAGGGCCTCCTCCTGCTTTTTATCATTACTGGAAAGCTGTCAAGCCCGGAGTGCTCATTCGTATGGCTTCATGAATAGCAACCCTCCAAGTCTGGAACATTCAAATACGTTAAACATCTAGAGGGAGAGAGAGAGAGAGCTTGAGGGAGATTTAAAAAAAAAGAAACACTGTCCTTAATAGGGACATGATGCAGCAGGGTGCAAGTTGGATGCTAGTTGTTGCTATGGAGCTGTCATGCTCCTGAGGTTGTTCTACAGCGGGGCTTGAACCCTCACTGAATACACACATGGAATTTACATATTTACACTTTCAATTGATCCTATGTTCCTTGATGATTTTATACTGATAGGAAATGAATGGCTGTCTTAGTCTGTCCACAGTGTGTCAATCAGTAAGGGTGGCATAGCCTTATCTTTGTGACACATTTAGTGTATGGGAAATTGGATGTTAAGACTTCACATATGCTCTGTAAGAGATCTTACTGTAGGATTACAGCAGAAATGGCTGTTTCCTGTGGTCACACAACTGGGGGTTTTCTGACGATGTTGTCAATATCAGTGAATGTCATGTTTGATCCTGTTCTCAGGGAACAAGAACACACACACACACACACACATAATCCCTGTGCAAATACAGCCTGTAGTACTGGGCAAGTTCAGGCTCATGAAGTAGTAAAGAACATTTCAGTCCCCTCATACACTGTGCCAACTGATCCATCTGATCCTTATTCTCTAAAAGGGCTGATTAATAAATCCAGATAATCTCTGCATGATGTAGCCACTATTTTATTTTTTTAGAGGTTTTTCCCCTGATACTATGATACGTTATGGTTTTATGTGTGCGTTGAATATTGTGTCCATGTATTTGTGTGTGTGTGTGTGTGTGTGTGTGTGTGTGTGTGTTTGCGTGCGTCCATGCCGTGTGTCCGGTGCTGACCGTGTTCTCTTTATCCTGCCTCAGCAGACTCCCTGTTCAGCGGCCTGGGCCTGGGCGCGGTAGTGGGGCTGGGCGTTGCTGGGCTGCTGCTGCTGCTGGTGCTGGTGGATGTCAGCTGCTTCTTCCTGCGTCAGTGTGGCCTGCTCATGTGCATCACACGCAAGCTGTGCAGCAAGAAGACCGCCACCAGTGGCAAGAGCAAAGAGCTGGAGGAGGGAAAGGCCGCCTATCTGTGAGTCTCAGCCCACAACCTGCCCTATCTCTTGACATGCATCTGCATTGCAACCATACACACACACACACACGCACACACACCATCCCACTTCGCTTACAGTGTATTTATATCTACTTCAACACACCACTGTAGTCATCCATACATACACACACACTTGCACTCTCTCTCTGTCACACACACACACACACACACGTTCAAGGTGATAATACGACCATATGTGGAGCTCATTATCCCACTTATACCACTGGATCGGCTTTGCTCTCTGCCTCGTCCATTACTCCCCTATATCAGGACACTTTGAATGTTGTTATCATGCTTATCATCCTGTTGCAACTGATGCGTATAGACAATAAGCAATTTTTAAAATGAAATATGCAGTTCAGTTTTAAAGGAAGCTATGGAAGTATGGTTTTCTTTGGTTACTGACAAAGATAACATCTCGATAACAGCTGATTCCATTGATGCTTGCAAGTTCAACTTTGTAGTCGTTTACTATGGTTGTTGGCATTCAAAACAGCATTGATATGGAACGGTGATTAATGTTTCAGATCTATTTCAACTACTACGGTAGATATAGGTTATCTGTAGTTTATGCACATGATCCAAAAATATAAAGAAAGTTATAGATAATTTTCTATTCTAAATACAAATGGGAGATAAGCAGGAAAATGGCCTTCGAGGTGACCAGTTTGATGGAAATAATGACTCGGCAGAAGCAACTTCGCACGTCGCCAGAGTTCTTCAGTTATTTTCATCAAACAGGTCACCTTATCGGCTGTTATCTCTTACATAATACACATTCTACAGTGGAAAATTCCACTGAAAAAAACGAGCAGTGGAATGTGACAAAAAGAAGTAACAGGAATTCATTTTAGATGAGGCTGATTTTATATAGACTCTGATCTGATCTGATACCCTAAATACCAAGTCTGTTCTTGTCCATTTCTGGTATGGTATGCCAAAGTCTCAGCTCTATCAACAGTCTCCCAGAGCTGGATCTTACCACATTATGTATCATATTATAAATCTCCTGCTACCCTCCTTCCCCACCCACTTCCACCTTGAAAGCTTGGCACTGTGATTATACCCTACCTCTTCATTAGAGTGCTCTCTGCAGACACCAGTGTCAGTACAAAATAAAGGATGTGGGAGTGAAGAACTGGTCTGGAGAAAAGGGGCTGGTTTCAGAGGTTTTCTATGTCTGTGACTTAGAGCTGTACTGGAGGCAGGAGCTCCAGAGGGATGGCTGGGTACCTCCCATGACCCTGATCGCTGACAGCCTAGAACAAGTTCTCACATCCCCCTCCTGTTTTCCCACACATGCACACACACACACAATCTCTCTCTCTCCTTGTCTCTCTCCCTCTCTCCTTGTCTTTCCCTCAAGTGTCTGCCAAGCTTGCAGCCACTGAATAATTAAATTTGCCTCTCTCTCTCTGTCTCTCTTTCACACACACACACACACAGACACACACACAGATCTCTCTCTGTCCATCACTCTGTTTCTGTCTGCCACTTTCGCTATGTCGCAACACCAACTCTCCCACCCCCACTGCTCATGCTCATTTACTTTCCTACCTATTCTGTACCCCTTTCCACCAGAGGCCTGTTAAGGTTAGGTAAACAGAGACAGAGCGTTTTTGTTGTTGTTGTTGTTGTTGTTAAAGTAGGTGTTTTTTCAATTAGAATTAGGATTTTCAATTAGAATGCCCTAATGTTCAGAATTGTTCTATTAAATAGTAACCCAAAATCGTTTTCCCCCAGATCACGGTATAAGAACAAAAACACCTTCACTGATATGGGTCTGGCTGCCAGACTGTTGTATAGAGCTTCAGGCTTCCATCTGGAGGTTGCCACATCAACAACTCCATTTTTAAAGAGGCTTTCAAATAACTGTTTCAGTATCATTGCATCTGAAATGTCAGTTACCTATGGAACACTCCATAGATTCAGCTTGAATACATTGAACATAAACACTCCATTGGTTGGTCCAGCTTGAACACATTGAACATAAACACTCCATAGATTCAGTTTGAACACATTGAACATAAACACTCCATAGATTCAGCTTGAATACATTGAACATAAACACTGCATTGGTTGGTCCAGCTTGAACACATTGAACATAAACACTCCATAGATTCAGTTTGAACACATTGAACATAAACACTCCATAGATTCAGTTTGAACACATTGAACATAAACTCTCCATTGGTTCAGCTTGAACACATTGAACATAAACTGTCCATTGGTTCAGCTTGAACACATTGAACATAAACTCTCCATTGGTTCAGTTTGAACACATTGAACATAAACACTCCATAGATTCAGCTTGAACACATTGAACATAAACACTCAATAGATTCAACTTGAACACATTGAACATAAATAACCCTATAGATTTAGCTTGAACACATTGAACATAAACACTCCATTGGTTCGACATGAACACATTGAACATAAACACTCCATTGGTTCGACATGAACAGCAGCTATAATTGACACCTGCATAAAAGTCACAGTTCAGTTCATACTGGGCAAAGCTCAGTCAGGTCCTCATGCTCACTGGCCCCATCTCAGCATAGCCGACTTGTCAGGCCTATCTCTGGTCACGCGTGGTGCAACTGGAATTTCCTCCCCGGCAGTGAGGAATCAAATCCCGTCATGTCTCCCCCTGCCCTTGTGCTGGTGGGGATTAAGAGCAAGATTGCTCCCAGCAGCAATAACAACCAGCATGCCTTTAAAAGACTCTTGTGACACACGCCGAGTCATGACACGCACACACACAGTCATGCAGGGATATGCACGCAAACGCACACACACAAATACACACACACACACACACACACACACACACACCAACTCATACAATGCAGGCACTCATATACTGACACACAGACACACTTACACACACACACACACAATGGCTCCATCTGATAGCCTCTCTGCCTGCCTGCTGCCCCTTAGCTTAGGCTCTAATAATCTTATTAGTGTGATGATGACAGCAGGAGAGAGAGAGGCTATTAGACTAGAAGGTAAAGACCAAAAGATGAGAGACCAGATGCGATCAAGTGTTCAACAAACTTTAGCAGTTTTATTTTCGGTCCTTTTAGTCAGGTCACCATAAAGAGACAACGCACAGAAGATACAATCAAAAGAAAGACTCCAACTTAGGCAGGTCAATAAAGGTCAAAAACAAAACTTCCAGGGTGTTCCAGGAAACACAGGCAGAAAAAAATCAAGAAAGGCAAGACAGGTAGAACAGGCAACAAACACAAGCAGGCAACTTGTGGCTAGGCAGTCCAACAAAGGCAGTTTTACAAACGGAAGTTCAGGCACAATCTGACAAAGGGCACTTAAAAGACAGAATTGAAATAGGAGTGCAGAGAGCAGTCATTGAACAAGCGGGGACTAGGTAGCGAGTGATTAATTGGCAGGACAGGTTTGGACAGAAAGTGGAGGGGAAAAAAGGGGAGTGGCCCACGGCTGGGTAGAGCAGGGTAAACTTTGAAGCACCTAAATCCGCTGCTCCTCAGGCATCACTCTCGATACACCTGTAGTCTTTCCCTGCAGGAATTTATGGTTGCTCTGTTCAGTCAGATAGGATCATGTCTGATGACCAGACCAGGCCTCCAGGCCTCATAAATATATGTCAATTCTAAACAACAGGTCATTCTATCATGTTGTCACCTTTGCGCCAGTTACATTACATTAGATTTATGCATTTAGCAGACGCTTTTATCCAAAGCGACTTACAACTTGTTAACTATCAATTGTTCAGGGCCAGCCTTCCCTAGAGCAACTTATGGACAAGTGCCTTGCTCAAGGGCACAACAGTGGCAGCTGCGATTCGAACCCACAGCTTTTCAGGCTACTCGCACGCTAGCCAAGTTCCTTAACCAGTACGCTACCACCGCCCGCAGAGTGTCTGCACTGCAGGCTTTATTTTCTCACTGTTCCTGAGCATCTGCAACTGTAAAATCTATTGCCCTTCACCAACTCTGAGCATTTGCAACTGCAAGTTCAATTTTCACAACCAGGCATCTAACACCACAGGTTCCTTTTCCCTGCTCCAATGCAGAGCACCTGCAACCACAGACACCATTTCCTCGCACTGGTTCTGACTCTGAGCATCTGCAACTGCAAAGTGTGCTCCAGACTATCGCTGAGCCATAACTTTTAATTCCACCGATTTACTTATTTTCTGTCTTTAGCTATAGTAATGGCTAATATGGCCCTTTAATGTTGGGCTCTGTTTCTGTTTGGGGTGACTAGCATGGTAGACCACAAGTACTTCCCCTATCTGCTGATGGTGGTCTCATGCTGGTGTTTTCATTTGTGTAGATTCCCAGCAGATTGTTACTTTATACATGCGGCCACTACCCTAATGGATGCAATCTGCCAGAATGCCCGGTACTCAGTGTTCCAAGTAGCTTCCACACATAAAATTTTCTCCAGAAGGATTGACAGCGCCCTCTCATAAGATTTGGTTGCATGCTTCTTGGATGCTCACCGGCATCCCACCGGACCACTGCCAGCACAGGGAGTCCCATGGAATCCAGCGATAGACCTTTGTGATCCTGTCGGCTCTATCAAGAGGAGTTTGTTGGGACTACATTTATCTTTGTGTTTTATGAGCATTTTGTTTCCTCAAATTTTGGAGCATAAACTAGTGAATAGGGACAAAGTTATAGAAACATAGCACATACATAGAGAGCATATTTACTCTATGCAGATATCAAGAACTTCATCTGTACATTGTTTTAATAATATCTCATCTCCTCTGCACACACACACACACACACACACACACACACACACACCCCTTTACTCGTGGATCTTATTTGTTGAGGAATGAGTCACTTTGAGATGGTTTGAAGTGCTGTGGAGAAATGAACAGCAAGACATAATCATTAAGATCTTTCCTGCTACTTGCCGCCCCCCCCCCACCCTTCTGTCTTTTCTCGACCCGCTCTCTCTGTCTCTCCCTCTAACTCTCTTTCACTCTTGCTCTTTTTCTCAACCCTCTCTCTCCCTCCCTCCCTCTCTCACGTTCTCAATCTTCTTTCTCTGTTTCTCTGTTTTTCTCTCTTCTGACAGGAAGCTGCCACTGAAAGAGGAGAACGGCAAGGAGATGCTGAAGCCGGACACTATTGAGATCAAAGTTCACGGAGACAGCAGCCTGCGCTCCACACAGGAGGACAGCAAAGCGTAATGGGAGAGCAACACCCCCCCACCCTCCACCCCAAAAAAAAACACACATCCCCGTCCAACACCCCCCCCCTTTATCCCTTCCCTAACCACTCCGCAACGCAGGAGAGCTTTCCAGAAAGAACTTGCGCAGCGAGATACTCTGAGACCAAAACCAAGTGAAACACACAAGGAAAGTAAACAAATAAACAAACAAACAAGCAAGCAGACGACGAGATAGAAGGGAAGATGAATGCACACGCAAATGCTCACACACACACACACACCCACACACTCACACACAGATGCCTCCCTTCTACACACTGACACACACATTAGCTTGAAATGGCTCATCAGGGCATTTGAAGTGGTACTGTGTACATAAAAGGAGGGAAGAAAGCCACACACATCTTGTTTTTTTTTTGTCTGTGTGACAAATCTTTTTTGGAGGACGTCTCCCATTGGGGAAAGTCCCCTGTTGATAAGTGATTGGTCTCTTGTTCCTCTTTCTTGCTTTCTTTTTACTCCTTCAAGAGCAAGGAAGTGTGGTAGGAGTCTTGGATGTTGACAATTTCTTATTTTTATTTTCTTTTTTGCATCTCGATTGTGTGTCACTCTAATAAACAATTGATGCCCGTGGTCTTGCAACACCTCTGCAGAGCTTCCCATTCCAGCTCTCACTTGTACAAAAGTAACTCCAGAGCCCTCACACATAGATACACACTCCACTCGCACACTGTTGTGTTCTGTCCATCCATAGAAGGAGATCATGAGACACTGGGCACAGTGTCATTGTTAAAAATACTGCCCCAGTGGACATGTATAGTATGTGTGTGTGTTTGTGTGTGCATTGTGCATTTCTTTATATTTCTGATAAATTATGTTGTTTTCATATTTTTGTCTCATCACTGCCACTCCACAACAACCAAGAGGGGTTTGTGACTTGGTATGAGAGAATGTGTGAGGTCATTCGTACTCATTACAGGAGGGCAGTCCCCTTTCATCCTGGCAGTGTTTTGTCACGTGTGTTGTGTGACATGAGGTGACGTGACATGGCCTTGAGAATTCCCATATTGCTGTCTTACAGTGGGTTTCTCACACTGCCTCAGCATCTCACATGTCTCCTGCGGGCAGTTCTAAAAAAGAACCTTAAATCTCAGCTCTTGTCACTGTTTTGATTGTTTCTGTTCTCCCACTGTTGGTTGTATTACATGGCTATGTGTCAGAGTATGATGTTTGTCCAGGGGTGTTCAGAGGGACCATACAGAGTGAAAACACACACTCTCTCTCTGTTTTTGTTTGAAATGTTTGGAGTGTGTGTGTGCGTGTGTGTGTGTGTGTGTGTATGTGTATGGCTGGGTTTGACTGTCCACAGGGAATCCCATGTTAAAGACAGATTAAGAGAGACTGTAAGACTGAAGTGATGGGAAAAAAAATATAAAGAAAATGTCTAAGTATTCGTCATTCTCATGTGTAAATATCCATAACATAAATTCTTTTTTTAAGTATGTGATCACAAGATACCAGGGACTATCAGTCACATCATCCAAGTTTCTCCTGGTGAAGTGAGTGTGATTCAGAATATAGGTCTTGTCTGCCAGCATCACAAGATTAAACAGTTACGTCATGTTTTTAAAGATGTGGTTTCAACACACTTCTTTCACAACTGAGTATTTATTATTGTGCCCCTCAGAGATTTCCCTCAAGCTGTGCGGTGTGTCATTTAAATTGCTATCTGGGTAAGTGCAAGTTGTGTTTGTTCTTGTTGGTTTTTACACCGGAGAGAGTAGGATACAAGGACTAAGAAAATGCGCCCAAGTCGCAAAAATTGTGAATCAAATGTCAAAAAGGAGCTTTGCTGTTGCTCAGTAAAATAAATAAATAAATGAATGAATGAATAATGATTTACTTCATTTGTTTTTTTTGTTCTTAAAAAAACAAAACAAAACAAAAAACATCTCTCTGGTGTGTGAGATCCATTGGATCCACTAAAGTTTTTTTTTTTTTTTTTAACGTAAAGTGCTTAATATTATAATTTACATGTTTCTGATTTGGTTGCCTCAGCTGACTCCATACCCAACAGAGAAAAATAAGATGGATGGTGTCATGAGATGACATCACAGGCTCCCCTGTACTCATGCTTCTCCTGTTAGCCTGTGTCATTTTCGAATGTAAATAAAAGTGTCCTGATATATTAAAAAAAGAGTCTGGTTGTGAATACTAGTTTGTGTGTGAGTGTGATATATAGAAGTTGCTGTCTCGAGATGTGGCTTTGAGTCACAACTGTAAGACCTGAGACTATATTTATGGTAGAAAGTAAAATCCCTTGTCTGTCTGTGGCCTTGCTGTATGACAAGAGAGCAATATTTCATATACTCTCTCTGTCTCTCGCTCCCTCTCTCTCTCTGTGCATATGTGTGTGTGTGCATAAAATCCAATTGTATTTAAACACTATATAAGCCTCCAAACAGAGGATTAGTCTGTGGTTAAGGCTCCTACTCTGCTGCCTCGTCATCACTGTATCTCCTTCCATCCTTTCCATGTACTCCAATCTTTCATTGCAAAGTCACTTATTCAGCCACAGAACTGGGACTGCAAGGTTTGAGCACAGCGCTGCGCTTCCAAAATAAAAAAAGAAGAGTATATCTTCTCTACGTTCTCCCTGCAATGGTTGTTAAATGAAGTCAGCCTCCTTAAAACTTAAAAACTTTAGTCGGCGATTCTAATTTCAGTCAGAGACGTTGGAGTGTAACACTCAGGCAAACAGCAGTAAGTTGAAAGAATACTTCTTTCTGCTGGTGTATGTATTATTAACAGTAGGTGTGCCGGAGACCTCATTAATGTGGGTAAAGAATCTCACCTTTCTGTGCCATCACAGCATGAAAAGGTTGAGTGTAGCAGGTGAATTCTAGCTCTTGAGCGTGTTGGAGGACATACCTCATCATTCGCCTGCTGTGGTGTTTGTATATGTGTGTGTGTGTGCGTGGATGGATGTGTGGAGGAAGCCTACCGTCTATCTGCAGCCGCAGAACTGAGTCACATCAGACAAACTCTTGTAGGAATAACAAAAAAAAAATATTGAAGGTACGTACACTCTTTAGAATGACATAGGACTGTAAACTTTCTAAAGGTGATGGTTATTGTTTGTCCATGGGCCTTCACATATGGGCCATACTGAAGGTTCATATTGACTCCACATCTTCATCCCCCTGGAGGGAAATATGGGCCTAATACTCCACAGGCTGTGGACGGTAATATGACAGATGATTTACCGTGTCAGCCCAAGTCTCCTTTCAGCACCTGCTGGGCTGCAGGACTAGTGGATGTTTACATGCCATTTTTGTGTCCCTTGTCCATCCTTTTTGATCCTAAAGCAAAGCTGTTTTATGCTTGTTATGCTTCCTGAGGAGCTCTTGGGTAGGACTGGAGGGTAAATAACTTTATTGTAACAGTAGTGACTCATACCAGTTTCATTTGTGTCTTGAGACTTCACAGAGCAAGAATGTCTCCTTTAAAGAATGGTAGGGGGGGCTTTAAAAATGGGGAAGCATTTATCATCAGCCTGACATTTACAGTCATGTGGAAATTTGAAACCTTCTTAGGTAGTCTTCTTCTCATCTAATATGATGAAAAGTTGAGGCCTCGGAATGATTCTTGGAGAGACATTTGATATCAGCACAGAGTGACATGAAATTAGCATTTTCAACATTTCAGTGTCAAAGGCTGGTAGGACTACATTAGTTCTGCCCTGGTGGGATCAAATCGGTTTCTTATTTCATAAAGGTACCATAACACAAAAAAAGTGTGATATCAAATATGTTTGCTGACATTTCGTTTGAAATTGCATCACTTATTCAGAGCCGTTAAGTATGCCAATTAAGCATTAACTTCCGTATAAACCTTTGACTATCCCAAAGTTAAAAGATTTCTACTGCATTTTCTACTGCAGATGATTTAATGTTAATAATAATGTATTTACTTTTGAATCATGGTGGGAAAAGAAGAGAAATAGTAAAGTAACATCAAAATCTAACACATTGATTATTTTAAAAAAAATCCTGTCACAATATCATATAATTTCCTAAAGTTGTTTACATGTCTGCACTGCAGGAGCCTCCAGACAGGAGTCTAGGAACCACAGTTAACAGAATGGTCCACCTCTGCTAGCTAATGTAAGTAGGAAGCAGCACATGTTGAACTAAATGAGTTAGCAAAGTTAATGACTAGTAAATAATAATGAGCTTTAAAGCTCTCCTTCAGGAGGGATTGCCCACCCGACCTGCAGTTCACAGACTTGCGTTATTGTTTTCACAGGTTCCCTAATTATCCCATAAGTTTTCCTATTGAGTAAGCATCAGCTGAGAAACACTGTTTGCTACAGTTTTACGGGTGTTTTAAATGTGTTTACCCATGTTCTAATTAAACAAACTGCCTGGCGTAATTATCAAAATTACACCCGTACAGACACCTGGAAATAATTGCATTTATAATTAATTGTTTAGTCACCAAAGAAAATGCAAATGTGTAAACATTTCATTATTTTGAATCAGACTCACTGTGTAAAGTGAGACACAGGGATAAAAGCCAAGCCCTGTTAGGGGCAATGGAAGCGTGGAGGAGAGAGATGTGAATGAGACAGGGGGTAAACACACCAGACAGATACGTTCATAAACATGCCTTTAGAAACACTACCCATAACATAATCCAAAATGTACAATTGCATGTCATTGACAAGCACCGTCATGCACCCTGACTGCAACCCTGACTGTGACAAGCACCGTCATGGACCCTGACTGCATGGCATGGTGCTGCCAGTAGACAAACCTGATATCAAAGACAAATTGTCCTCACCTATCTGTCATATCTGACAGCTTCATTCTGTTTCGTCTCTTCAGGGGAAAAAACAGTCTATGGGGAAAAAAAACATAATATACTGCAATATTAAACAGAAAATGCACACAGGTCTACACCTTGTGTGAATATGCAGGCTGAGGACAATAGGGTTGGATGTTGTAGTATGAGATCTAAAGGTTATGGTCCAACTGGCCAGATTCAATGGTAGCAGGGCTTCATCTGGCTTTCCCACACCTCAAACAGAGGTCTCGAGGGAAGGGGAGATGCATGCAATCTTCTGACGGAAATGAATGCCATTAGATTAGGAGGAATGATTTCATGTTCTCACCCTACTAGGGGAATTTAGAACTGGATTATGAGTCTGTTTGTTGGGGGGATTATCAGAGAGGCCTGTTTTTTTGTTGTTGTTGACACGCACACACACAAGACAGACAAAGAGACAACACAGACATAGAAAAAATATATAGAACCTCACTATTTTATGCTACACTGAAACTCACTGCTCACTGAACAAATCCTTGGCTAAGCCTTCAGGGGTGATGCAATCCCTTCTGTAATCTGCACACTGCCAGAATCTCTCATGAAGCCTTGCCTTTGCACCACTGATAATAGGAACTTGAAAAGGGGGACAAAAATATCCCTTTTTTGCCTAGTTAATGCCTTTCTATTTTACATTGATAAATCATGTGCCATATCAACATAACAAACAATTGGCACACGCACACACAGACACACACACACCTACGCGCAACTCCCTGTTAGAGAGTAGTAGCTGATAGCTTGCTGGACTCCAAGAGTTGAGCAGCCAAATCCAACACTAAGCCTTGTGGCAGGTGCTCCTCCTCCATAATCTCCTGCTCTCAGAATCTCCCATGATGCCTTGAGCTGTTTAGAGCACCTCCTCACCTGTGATAAGGCACGCCCGCAGGACGGACTGAGATAAATGCATTATAATTAAAGAGATGGAGAGAGGTGTCAGGGGCCCTTTGCCACGAATGCCTCACAGACCGCCACACACAGCTCTGAAATTCTGAGAGAAAGAAAGACAGAGAGAGAAAGAGAGAGAAGTGAGCAGGAGAAAGGGAAAGAAGGGAAAGCATAGAGTCAGGGTGAGAAGCGGCAGTCAAACAGCTTCAAAACACCCCTAAAACAAGTGGTAGGGAATCCAATATCCACCCATCCCCCCCCCCCCCCCCACACACACACACACACACGCACATGAACAGACACAAACACACACACACAGAAAATAAAGCAACAACCAAAAGAAAACTCATAAATAAGTGATGAAACAAAAGTAGTCCACCATGCCACGTCACTGAACCATACTGACAGCTGAATGACTCCATCACTTGACTGAACTTGAATGACATTACCCAATAATACCAGCACCATTAATCAGAAACATGTGGCTCAAGTGTGTGTTCCTGCCTCCTCTGCCATCATCATGATGTCAATGGGTAAGGTATGTGAATCAGCAAACGAGCGAAATGGATAATTGCAGAAATCCAGAGCACAGGCAAAAATTAACATCTGAAAGCTAATGCTAATGCATGCAAGCTTCTCTAAGTGATTTCATCAAAGTTAATGACAAGGGTTAATGAAAGGGTCCCTCTCCCACTTAGCATGACTGGGAAATCTGCATAGGAAGCGAAAGTGTGTAATGAATGACCACCATAAATGTGCACAGACACGTTTTTGGGGTTTTTTAATTATTATTATTATTTGTTTATTTGTTGCTCTTTATTTTTTTTATTAGATGTGTCATTGTGATTCTGGCTGCACCCACAGTCCTGTACTTAGATCAGAATGCATTTACAATTTAGTCGCTGTGCGGGTGTGCAAATTTGGATTGGATTTTTATTAGCAACGGCCTGAGAGAATGAATAGCACAAAGCAGGCAGTAATGAAGGAGTCCCTGGGGTAGGTTAAAACAATCAATTTCCTAAAGACTGCCAATTTACTGCCTAATTGTTCTGTTGGTTCTTCTCCGAATTGAGTATAATTCAAATTCAGCCTGGATAGAACTGTTTCTGATCATTCCAGCGTACGCGGCCTTCGTACAAAGCCCTCCATTAGGCCGTTTATCCCCGTTAAAAAGTAGAAAAAAAACAGTACAGTAGAAAAGTAGGCTTTTAGCTCTGAAAGAGGAAGGGCGTGAGGGGGAGAGGAAAAAAGGAGGAAAAGGAGAAGGGTGGTGGAGAGAGAGAGAGTGAGTGAGGGAGCAAGAGAGAAAGAGAGTTTAGAGGTTTCAGACCTAGATCTGCCCTTCAACAGTTAATGGCACTGGCAGGGGAAATGTATAGTCGGGGTTCTGACAGAGAGTAAGTGGGTCTGTGTATTTTGGGTCTGAATATGAATAAAGTCATCCAGCCATGCCTCGTTAATGAGACAGAGGGAGCACGCCTCCGACAGCTCTAATTAATTACACCATGACATTTATGGATAATGACCTTATGGTGGGTATCACGCTCTATGAATATACATGTTTTTTGTGTGGCTGGGCACAAAACAGTCCAATAGCATGTAGTGTCACCAATGTGTCTGTCAATGGATCCCCTTTTTTTACCTGTGAGCTGTAATGGGATGTGGTGCACAATTTAACACTCTTGAACCAAATCATTTGTAGGAGTAAAAGCATCAGATGGTCATCGAAGGCCTACACATGAGGGTCCATGTGAGTAACTTTGAGTTCTGTTTTCATGAATGACAATTTGTGGTGTTAGGAAACCACCTCCTCCGCTCACTCTTCCCAGAAAAAAATCTGGAATGAAAAGGATTACATGGTTATTTGTCTTCCCTACCCCGAGGGCCTAACACACATTATTTGATTAATTCACAGGATTAGCTGCTAAAAAGGAAGCTATTCCGTCACACCAATGACCTCCATGTCAAAACCACCTACCACCTGTCACGTGTCACCAGCCCCATCCCTGACAAATGCAGGCAATACCTCTGCAGGAAAAACAAAACAACCAATCTGAACCCAAAACCAAGAGAGAGTTCTGCAATTTTTCCAGAGGTCACTCTGGGTTCATCATCATTCCTACAGCATCCTATCAAGCACAGGGTGCACAAGAATGCTGCGTTTCATTAGCATCTGCCAGCCTGTAATTACGGAATCTGCATACATTAATTAGATCTGATTGTAGTAATGACGACGCACTGCGGTATGCTAAACGGGTGTTACTGGGGTGTTAGCAATGTTGCGATACCAGTTCCGCGCCTGAGCACAGCAGCCTTGTCTTGATTACCGAACACGTGTTGACATTTTTTTTTTTGCACACTGCACTTTGCTGAAATGCCACCCTAATGGAGATGACAAGGAGTTGTGTAATGAGCTTTGAGGCAGGTGAGAGCCCCTGCTGCAACTCCCACTTGCCCCCCCCCCCCCCCTCCCCTAACTCTAGCAGAAAATTTGATGGAGCCTTATTTCTATTCGGGTAGACATTAACCCTTTCCATTCACCCATTCACACCCACTTGTGTACAGGGTCTATCTTTAGACGACACTTGCAGATGAATGGCCTCTGTGAGTTCCTCACCGTGCCAGTCGCCTCACCCAAACCTGCACATACGCCACAGTCATAGATCACCCCGGCATGTCACACATGAGACTCATGCGCAGGGTATTTATGGTGCTGTAAGCTCAGCCATACATCGAAGATGTCAAAATGATGAGGATGGTGGTGAGACAACGCAGGGGCTCAGGACAGTCTCGGTCTCGTAGGTGGTTGTGGAGGATGGGAGGTTTGTTTGGGAGGTAGTGTCCTCACCTCCCACACCCCACACCCCTTTGCGTTTAGTAATTGCTTGGCTGACTCTGTCATTTCCGCTTTCTGTGGGCCACAGTCGATAAATCAAATAAATGAGTCCGAGGCCGAGGTTAGATGTGCTCCACAGTGCAGAGTTCAGCCTTTTTCTATTGTCTGAGATTTCTAACAAACACACCACCATTGATCTTCACCGAGGACATCAATAAAGAAGAAGAGTAGAGAGGAGCAAGTAACATTTAGACTCAGGGAGAGTAAGAGAGAGAGGGGGAGATGAACAGAATGAGAGGAGAGACACAGAGAGAGAGAGAGAGAAAGGAAGAGGAGACAGAGGAGGGAGAGCATCCCCATCATTTAAACCCATACAGCCGAGTAAGTGAGCTTACAGACCAGTGAATTTAGAAATAGTTTGAGGAATTGTACAGGGTTTTTAAAAATCGGTAGAGTATGTGGTTCTTAATCTATCCATATTTCTGCCATATTACTAAATGGTTTAAGCTGGCATAAGCACTGTCATGTGTTTCTGTCTAACAGCAGTATTTCATCAGGCTGCCACACAATTTTTTTCATGATGCAGTAAAGTGCAAAGATAATTCATTTTCATTTTCGGATACAAGCATTTACAAATGGTCTCATAGCTTTCAATTTTATTTTCTGTCTATGGCCCTTTTAAAGCAGATGGATCACAAGGTATTGATAACTCAGATACTGCAGATCTGACCATGACCAGTTTTCAGTTGACCTGTATTAAAACAGTGCTGTGGCATTTATTTTAGATCAGACTTATAAATTGTGATCAGTATGAATAAGTGTGTTGAATTGGGGCTGCAAACTGACATTGCATCGTGTTTTGATTGAAACTCCAAGGGTATTTGAGGATCTCTACCGATCGTCATTTCAGAACTGGAAATGCATTTGGGTTAAAGGGCACTGGATAAAGCTTGTTGTAGTTGAGAGAGTATTTCCTTGGAAGAAAAGAAGACATAGAGTGTGTGTGGGTGAATGTGTTTGTGTCCATCATTGTGGTATGTGTTTGTGTGTTCTGACACCATTCACTGAACAAGCGATTCCTATGCAATGTGTAGCAATTGCAGCACATCTGCGCCCTTGCATTGACACTAGAAACATCTCAAGTGCAAAGGTGCTGCAGTCAGCACCTGTTTAAAGTATGAATCCACTTCCTACCACTTGCCATGCCTCTTGTGTAAATTAAAAACGGCATCCCTTCAATGTTCTAGGTGCTACAAAGGCAGGGTGTAACAAGATAACATGCACACCAAAATGAAAGTGGTATAAAACTACAAATCGTTACACTTAAGCACCACTGACAATGTAAATAGGGTAAATGGGGAGACGTACATCAGCGGTGACTTGGAAATAACATGTCATCTCCCATGTAATCTCTTTTCTGTTTCAGGGTTATGCAAGATTTAGAATTGAATTACGAATGACTTTTGAAAGTCAGTTGACTTTGAATTGAGGTAGGTTCTATTTAATTCGATTCCACTTGCAAGTCCTAAATTGAAGGAAAGTTAATTCTAAAGTATGAATTTTCCACAAGCCTGTATCGTTGACCACTAGATGTCATTTATTTTTGGACCGCATATGTGGAAAGAAAAAACTGTGTTGCGCTGCTATGGATGAGAGACAAATGATGAATTATTTCCCTGTGGACAGGGTGGGAAATGACATCGCTCCACAGCTATGGACGTCAACATCTCCTGAGGATCTCTACTGATCATCAGAACTGGAAATGCATTTGGGTTAAATGTATTTACATTTATGCATTTAGCAGATGCTTTTATCCAAAGCGACTTACAAAAGAGGATAACATTCTCCAGCAGGCCTGCAGCCGGTGAGCTACGCAGGAAGTGATGTTAGCAGACACACATCAGCGGTGACCTGGATTGACTCAGAGGGCAACGGCTGCCAGCTGCTGGCTCTTGTACGTGGTGTGATGTTTCTTTTCACGTTGGCTAAGGCAGAGTGAAAGGGCGTGATTGTGCTCTCATCCCCTTTGTGCAGAGCTGATTGAGAGGAGCTGGCCTCCAGTGGCAGCCTTAGCTTTGGACAGAGGACAGTGGATTTGAGAAAAAAAAACGAAAGAAAGAAAGATTTTTTTTAAAAGGCAGTGGCGGTGAGGAGTATTCATCAGTGGCATGTTGACGAGGCATGTGTCCTCTCTGGAGAGGCAGGGAGAAAAAGAGAGGGAGAGAGAGAGAGAGAGAGGATAAGGGGACCACGGGGTGAGCAGGAAGAGAGAGTGAGAGGTGCATTGGCACTTATGAGCCTGTCAGAGCCGTTCACTGTTATTCACTGTTATTTTAACCGCAGTCACCCAGGCCCCACTTCAGTTTGTCATCAGTGACGTGCACCCTCACTCCTGACAGGCACTCTGTACACACACACACCCTCATACACACACGCACGCACTCCAACACCCCCTCATTCACCTTCTTCTCTCCTTCCGTCCTCTCTCTCTATCTCAATCTCACTGCCACACACACCCTTTTATGCATCTCCATCCCTGCATTTTTTTTATGTCTCTCTCAAGGATGAAACCAGTTGTGCCATCACCACTGGAAGGTTGTGAGACAAAACGAAAGACGGCAGCCCTGTTCGGACATGGTGCCCTTTTCAAGGCCTCCCATTCACAATGCGCTCTCATTTGACTGAAATAAGTATGAGGGAGAGAGAGAGAGAGAAAGAGAGAGAGTTGCTTTCAGAATGATCACAGCTGCCACTTCTTTTTGGAACTGGCAGTGTTTCAAGCCTGATTGACCCGCTGCAAAGACACTCCAAAGTGATTTGGACAGTAATAAATCCATTAATCCTCCCTGGCTACGGAGACGGTGTGTATCAATCAGAAGCCGTTTGGAGAGAGAGCCATTACAGATGCATTACAAAGGACCTTCTGTTGACCACGGTGCATTTTAAGGCCCAGCTTCACCCCTGGAAGTACTGTATTCTATGCTGCTTTTAGAGCCATTTTTAGCAGGTTGCAACTTTTCTGATAACTCTCTCTATCTCTCTGTATCCTGATGAAGAGGAAGGCACTTGTTCTCACACGCATTAACATAAATAGCAAAGCACAGTTGAGTTAAGATTGTCTGCATAGATGTGCTTTTGTGTTATGATTACACTGCCATGGAATTTCGTCCCTTTACTGTTTTTTCTCAGATGCATTGTTGCAGTAATATGTTTCTGCGATGGCTATAATACAAAATTCACAATAACAGTCCAATCTTTTATCCTGTTTCCATTGCCCTTTGAAGCTGACATTTTTCATTTTTTGTACTCTGTGCTTGTTTTAAGCCAAATTATTTCTTGTGACTTCAGTAAATTTTTTTCACCTAGCCATTCAACTATGAACGGCTGTGTATGAGCATCTTATCTAAGTGAACCACTCAAACTACTTTGCTGGGTAAAGATTGTTTTCACATTATGGTACTTTAAAGTTTATCTGACCCCCCCTGTTATTTTTATAATATTTTTCTCAGCAAATGCATACACTGCATTTTTCACACGTCAAATGCATACACTGCATTTTAAGTAAACAAGAAACTCATGTCAGTGCTCTCGTAGACTTTAATTTGGAACAGACAATCTAAATGTGGCAATATCTTGAAGTTTCAAGCCCCTACTGAGAGAGAGTTGTTGCTGAATCACTTCCAAACTCATTCTCTGCCCCAGCCACTGGTGTGTGTGTGTGTGTGTGTGTGTGTGTTTGTGTGTGTGTATGTGCCTTCTGCACTGGAGCCCAGGTGGAGTGTCAGAATGGGTTTTCTGCTGCGCTGTGGCCGAAGTCCCGTCTGGCCCTCAGGCTGCCTACTGTGTGCCTGACTGGAGAAAGGATCACCTGAAGCCAGATCTCATCAAAATCAACACCAAACATCTGCTTCCCTTCCACCAGGAGGAGACAGTGGCCGCAATGGGCCAAACCGTACTCACCATGCTGTGCTATTCTCTCTCTTTCTTTCTCTCTCTTGATTGGTCTGACTGACGTCGGCCTGGCATCGATTCCTCTCCGGCTGTTAGCCATTGTGGCTGGAGCCGGGGGATTGTGTGTGTCTGTGTGTGTGTGTGAGGGGTGTGTGTGTGTGTTGGGTGGGGTCACGGATGGGGCGGTCGGACGTGACAGGCACACCTGCTCAAGTGAGGCTACGATGGACGGCACCAGCTGTTTCTGGATGTAGTAGGTCAGCTCGGGGATGCACACCAGGCCAGGCCAAGAGCGACCATGCAAGCCGACGCTGACGTCGGGTCTGGGGCAGAGAGGGCGCCCACATCTGTGCACAGTGCCAGACTTTATTACAATGACCCCAGCCTTCAAAAAGCACCAAGGGTTACCATCCTCAGAGAGAGGGGAAGCTGAGAGAGTCAGAAAGCATTAGGAAGTCCAGCCAATGGTTGACAATGGAAAAAAAGAGCCTAAGGCATGGAAGTTAGATAGAAAATGTGTCCAATTCATGGGTGAACTTCATTAAAATTCATTGTTTATGATTACAGTTCTGTAATATTGTATAGTTCTCTCTCTCTCCCTCAGCCTTTCTGTATATGCATGTTTTCACACACTTGTGTGCTTTATGAAGCCAACTTTCATCAAATAAGACTTGCCATTCCATTCATGGGGGCAAAACTAATTACGCCTCTGAGCTTCAGTAGGGAAATGAGAGCCGGAATGCATGCTTCTTTGAGACTCGGAATTAGAAATAAGATTGTTTTTCTGGGCCGGCAACAAATCGATTGTAAGACACACTGCAGCAGTTGGACGATTCTTTTCCCCTGCTTTGAGCACAATCTGCACCAACACCCCAATTGAAGTGCTAATTGTTAATAAGAGATTTAAGCATAATTGATTTTTTTCTCTTTATCTGTCTTCAGTTTACATTGAAGTCATACCGTATTTCCCCTAAGACCAATCCAATCTAATGTTTGTGTTGGCAAAAACAACCGCAGCCGTCCCCACGAGGAAACACTATGGCATTCCCCCTCTTCGCTGCATGTTTAAATGGGGCTAACTTTGTGTAATTACTTTCCTAAAAGACTGAGCCAGCTAGCAGGGGACTGTCTAATGTGTGCTTGAAGATCGCTAGCACATTTAAGCTCGGAACAAACATTAAAGCCCAAATGACTGCGTCGGTAGTGCGGAAAGTCAACAAATAGACACTTAGCCCTCCGTCATCCCTCCTCTTCGTTCAGAGGAGCATGTCGGCTTCGGCCTGCATCTGTCATCAAGGATGCATTCATGTGGGATGCTGCTCTTTTGTTCCGCAAGGTGGATTGTAAACGTGGAGGGCCTCCGAGGCTGCCAGAAATACACTCTCAGTGCTGACAGAATCTGTCCCACTACTTGAACCAAAACAGAGGGAGAGAGAAAAGAAACCCTACATGTCTGCCAAAGAGAAAATGCACTCTCTCACACACACACACACACATATACACACACAGTTTGTACAATGAAGCACTTCTGTAAGTTTACATAAGTAAGCTGTCGGCCTCTCAGTGAGAACAAGGATAAAAGTTGAGTCTATCTGCAATCTTCGTCCTTCTAAGGTCCAGTGATGAGGTGTGCTATGTTTTGAGCCAAGACAGAATGATATCTGAGCCCTAGCGAAGCAGAGACATGGAAAGAGGTGACCTTTTGAAGAAAGTGACTTTCGGGGTGAGGTGTGCTTTTTCAGAGTGCATTGATTGGTTCTGCCATGGCAATCACGGATGTTGTTACGCTTTTCACTCAAGTAAACAGAGTGTGAAACCTTAGATAATTAAGCTGTTTTACTGTAATAGTTATAGATCACTTTGTTTTGACATTCATTTCTGCACTTGGCGTGACATCTTCTCTCTGTCTCTCTCTCCTCCCATTCCTCTGTGTGTTTGTGTGAGCCAAGCTGAAATTCTCCCAGCCTAGTTACTTTCTTTCAGAACACTTAGAGGGATTTTTTCTCTGTGAGTACATATAAACATGGTTTTTGATGATTTCTCTTTTGGCCTAGATTGCTCTCTAAAAGTGTGTTCCATGTTACTGGTGATTTGGGACAAACTCTCAGGATAAGCCTGACCAACATGAGGACCACTTTTTGAGAAATTTATTCCCCAAAGTCTTTTTTATGTGTCCACTGAAACTTGAAGAAAATTAGTTTTGCTCGAGGTCTCCCACAATAAAGACACATTTAAATTCACTTTGTTCTTGCTGGCAGATCGATATGTCGTAAAGGACGCCTCTCCCCCATCTTGTTCTCTCGGTTTCTTTTTTTCTCTCTATGACTTTCTCTTTCTTCCTCCCTCTCATCAGTTTCACAGGGCCTAAAGCACAGTCCTTGAGCTCAGAGTATCTTAAGTCACTGCAGTGACCTGCCTTGAGACGAGATTTGGTTTCCATGGTGACAGAGAGAGAGAGAGAGAGAGAAGGTGCTGGGAAGGAAGGCAGAGTGGGCTCATCCTTGGGCATCAGCCTTCGAAGGACCACCCTTGTTCAATATCCTGATGCACCTGGGCTTGGCTTATTAGTGGGGATGTGGAGGCCTCTTGGTTCTGGAGTGGCCCTCTGTACGTGGGCAGGTAGATACGATGTAGTTGTTACTTTTAGTCGTGTCTTCTATCATTACTTTACGAGCATCTTATGCTTTTAAAGATCGCATGGATATTGGGAAAATGAAGAGCATCTAGGTCAAAGGTTGCAACTAGCAATAGTGAGTTCCTCATCCTTTTCTTACCAACCAGTGAGTCAAACATGTAGGTGTAGAAAAGAACAGAATCAGATCAAAAGATAAAGGACAAGATAAGGGTCTTAATTTGTTATTTTTTGTTCTTCTGGAGACATCTGCTTTTTCCTTTCATCTTTGAAATCAGTGTTTATCTTGAATGGCAAGCAGCAACTTGTTGAATATTTTAGGTTGTGAAAATGCTTGCTAAATTGAATTAAATTGTCCTCAGCCTTTGTGAAGAAAGCTGTGGAAAGAAACAGCTTAACAGTAGAAGAGGAAGGGAAAAGCAACTGGAAGGATCTACATGGTTTGTCTCAATTATGTTCTCTGTTTAACAATGAATGAAAAAAAGATTTACAGTCTTTAGCATTACACTATTAATATTTGTTATTTCCAATTACTGGTAAAATAAAACACATTTTTCTTTTACTATTATCTAACTACTATTTACAACTATCATTTTTTATGATCATTAAAGGACTGTAGTCCATAATTGTGACAGTTGATTAGATATTTTGCTTGTCCACTTTTGGTAAGTAAGTAACATAACAAACACAGTACAAATAGGGAATAGGAAATATATCAGCTGGTCTTTTTGATGTCTCCACAGACCTGCTGGCGTAGCCAGTTGTTTTTTAATTAGGTCTAAATAAAGTGATCAAGGCTACTCATCATTGTTTCATTTTTGGGTTTCAGTTGAGATAAAACTAACTATATAAAAGGGTTTTAAGCCCATTTTCCTTCAGTATGGCTTATTTAGCAAACATTGCATATTGAACCTTAACCCTCCATGACTTAAATAGCCTAAAGCGTCGAGCTTACTCGCTTTGGCATTGACTCGTACACAATGACGATAAGCAAAACGCCTGTATCGTTATGTTGCATAATATCATGCAATCTGAACACCCTGTCACCAGTGGCCTATTCTATATGTAACATTATCTGTGTCTCGGCCGGTGCCTTGTGCACACATCAAAACTATTTGCGCCTCCATAAACCAGAATTCATAGGTTGCCAATAGGCTTGTCAGTGTTGTAACTGTCTAAACTAATCTTCCACTGTAATGCACTTCGGGTGTCTTGATAAGCACAATAGAAATACAAGTAATTTTTGTATCACAGTGGTTGTTACCATTACAGGCATCTTTTACGCATGGAGTTGGATATAACAGAGATTCAACACATCAAAATATACTGATAAACAGAGCTTCTAATCTGGACATAACGCTCTCAGCATTGCACTGAACACTGACAGCTCGATGAAGACTAATGAACTTGAATGGAGTAGCCTAACACACAAGCACAGCGGAGAGGAAAGCCCATGAAGCGGGCTTCACTTGGATAAACTAGTTGAAACGTCCCAGGACTTAAATAACATAGGCCTACCAGTTTCGAGAGAGGTTGCAGAAGAAAAGTTTCACTTTCACAATATGTTATAGAATCAGGACAATATAGCTGTGCCTGACACAGCTCAAAACCCAATATGACATTTCTTTCACATGTTATCTACCATTCCAAATGACCGAAGAAGGGGGTTAGATTGCAAATTCTGTTGGACACAATGGTGGGTGTTAAGATTCCATGATGTAATGTAGGACTACTGATTAGAATAAGCCCTTCTTTAAAGCTAAGGAGAATAAGTACAATGCTATATATAGGCCTAAATCAAGGGAAGATTCATGTTTAGGCTGTGGTAAAATTTGCCTGATATAGGTCATAACAAACAAAAATGGGTTTAGATCCTTTTAATTTCTTTACACTTTACCTTAAAGATGATGTTGATCTAAAAGAAAAAACACAAATGATTGAACAAGTTACTTTATTTCTGTAAACCTAATTCAAATTAAATTGCCATCACATGACAAATTAAAAACATTTTGCAAGTGTCCTTGGTAACAACTTATGGGCTTCCTGTCGGCTAATGGACGTTGCACTTCCTGGAATTATGACCCTCTGCCACAGCAGAAACTCAACACACTGGAGACAGTATTTCAAAACAAAACCTTTTACGAGTTCCTGCGAAAAGGGGCTCAGTAGATCAAGTATATACAACCTGGAGTTTAGTAATGAATCACACACCATCACTGCAACAGTTTGTTCATAAAAATATCTTCAATTTGCACCATACAATAAATTACAGATTTGCCCCAAAACTGGCCTAGATAAATTCACCAAGATAATGAGTAATACTAGATGACAACACAGGGGCAAACATACTTTTTGTCTGGCTTGTCTTGGCTTTGTTTGTTGAACCCAGACCAGTTGTGGCAAGAATAGTGATAAGGTACATTGTATCCCAGCATGTGCTAACATGCTTATTCCACATGGCAATGTGTCAAATGTGTGAAAATGTGTCAAGAAATGTGACCTTTGCCTTTTATTAGATGGTTTATCTAATAGAGAAGTGGTTATTGTTATAATAAACTAAGTCTTTTGATCTTCTACTGATGCATTTTATTTAATTCCATACTGATGCCTGGTGTCAAGAATATATCTGGTTCAACTACATTATTTTGTTCATTCACTCAGCTGAATGATGCTTCAAGTCATGTTCTGTTGGCTTTGGAAAAAACAGTTAGATTTGTTGATGCTGAACCAGATTTCTGAGGTCATTTTATAGAAAATCGTGTTTTTCCTGTGTTGAGGTACAAATATGTTTTATAACATGACTTTGCACTTAAATAAACGTTCAAAGACCAAGAAGTAAACCAATCCCGTTGCTCTCTGATTTGATTGGTCCAGAGGAAAGTCCAGATCATTCTGCGTTTACAGCCACATGTTTCACGCAGGCATGGAGGGGAAGAGTATGTCTCTACATAAATAACTTCTAGCAATACAAGCCTCAGCGCTTGGAGCACAGCCCACTCATTTGTTAGATTTATATATGAGCATTGTGATGGGGGAGACACAAATGCAAGGGCTTGCACACAGAAACACACACACACACACACACAACCATAGCGTTGGTTATCAGTGGCTCTCAGTAAGCCACCCCACGTGGCTCCCATATGCAAAGACATCATGATGGCTGCCGAGCTCCCGTGTGTGCCCCGATGTGGATGTGCATCTGTTGCTCTGGTGTCGGCACGTGCGGCCTTGACTCTCAGGCAGACCTGTGGGTCTTAATTCCGACGGTCTGTGGGGTGCATGTCTTCTGCCTACTATGCCAAGTGGATCTTCATTAGGCTCTCGGCTGTGGGCTGTGCCAAAACTTTGATTGAGGGAAATGTTTCATCTATTTTCAGTTGTGTTTTTCTTCTGGTCCTCGCACTTCCCTCTTCTCACTGTGTTGCCCACTTCAGCTGCATGTTGATGCTGCTTTCCCCCCCCCCCTTTCTTCCTCTTGAAGGAATTACTTTTCCTGAATGTTTGGACTTTGATGTTAGTGGATGAACAAGAGCTCAGAGCAAAGAGGCAAAAAGCAATTCCAGACAGTGAGTCAGAAAACAAGCTGCCCCACTTTGATCATTATAGCCAGGAATTTCTGATTTTCCATTGGCATGAAGTTATGGTGCTAATAAAACAGGTGATCGCTCTTTTTTTCCCTCCTCCTTTTTTCACCACAGCACGGTAGTGTGAGACAGATCCTTTCCCTCACTCATCTCCTCAAGCAGCGAAGTGGGCTACACAAGACCAGATGCACCACAGCAACAACAAACAAGCCTCTATATCCATGACAACATCTGTATCTCGTACCAGTATGCTTAGAGGCACACGTATCTCAGCCTTATCAGATTTTATGGCCTTCTTCCCTTTTTCCATCTCTCTCTTTCCATTTCTCTTGCCTCCATTATTTCCCACGCACTCTGCTTTCATGTTTTCTGATATCGGAGTGAGTCACCTATTTCTAGCATTGGTGACCTACAAAAACAGTCTCTGCTGATTCAGACCACAGTCATTCAAACACAAGTCATTCTTGTTTACCAAAGGTGCCTATGCACTATTTGTTTTGTGCTAGATTCCCAGATTCCTTCCTAGATCCCTGGATTATGTCCTACACTACAACAGAACTAAGCATTTCTCCCCAAAACAGTCAGGGGGGATGGCAGCTTGGACATATATTTAGTACACCTACTCCATGCTTCCTTAGTCCTCCTGCTCGTGGCTCAGAAATTTGTTCAAAGTTTAAAGTTCAAAGTTTGACGTCATCAAGGAGTGGCAACCTGGATGGTGGGGGATGTCAAATTTGTCACATGACATTTGAATCCCATCCCTCGAATAGTAAGATATTCAGGTTTAGGCCCAAAGTAGCCTTATTTTATTAAGATGTTGGTTTAAATGACCAAAGTGTCATTGGAATTAATCTGTTTGTGCCTCTCGTTTGGAGATTTTTGCTGTATTTTCTGGATTCCACTGGATAGTGTAAACACATTTTTAAACAAATAAAAACATTTATAAAAATATCTACATATATAACAATGACATAACAATGACAGTGTTAGTGAGCAGGATATCACATTTCTCATGTCTCAGCCACAATACTGAGATTTCTGGTCAGAAAGTCAAACCCCACTAGGGGGCACTGTGGTGCAAATGGCTGCAGCACACCATGTGTCGGTTCATATACCCATGGGGAACCCAAGTTCAAATCTAAATCTGACCTCACCCCTCACCCTGTATAGATAAGGCTGAGTGTTTATTCCCTCAATGACACCACCTCTGACAAAAAAAAACTGGGGGAATATTAGGGGATTTTTAACCAGACCACTGTCAATAATCCTTGGTGTACAATGGCATTCTATCATATGTCAGCAAGAAATGTCAGTGGGAAAGACTGACTCAAACCTGATGTTATCAGACCATCTTCACTATTAACTGTCAGTTGCATACACATACCTGCAGTGACACAGTCTATGCAAATATGTAGGATGTGTAGGAGTTGGCTGTTGGCTACCGTGGCCTGACGGGGTTGGTGATTGAGTGCAGATGATTGAGGTGCAGATAGGCCAGTGCTGTGCTGCTGATTGCCATATGGGAGCTGGAGGATGAGAGAAGCTGAGCCAACACAGCAAAAAACAAAAAGCACCCCCTGTCACCTAATAATCAAACTGAGAATCAACAGCATATAAATAGACAAAAGCACCAAGAAATCATTGCAACACTTTCACAGAATCATTCTTAATTTGTCTTGTAAAGTTCCACAATTTGCAGAGTGCTGACAGCTATAGCAAAGGAGTGGTATTTTTTCAGCGAGGGGTTTGACAACCATCTGACCTAATGCGATTCTGAAAGGCCAAATAGTGAATTGGGCTAGCCCTGGGAGTTCTACCCTCTACCCTCTACCCTACAGTTTTGTCCCTTTTTCATAGGTTAGTTCGGTTACACTGTCTAAATAGTTTGGCAGGGACTGTAATCCAGTTCAGTGGTCCGTCTCTATGGGACTTCCATTCCATCTGCCACAGACTGAAGGCAAACATCTGCTGTGGAGAGACACAACTTCATGACTAAGCCCTAGACATGAACATGAATATGCTGAAAAATCAGCCCAAGACATGAACATGAATATGCTGAAAAATCTGAGGAACCCTTATCATTCACAACATTCACTTTACTCAAATTATAACCAACTGACACTTGTAACAAATGACAGCAATTAGTCTTTTGACACTTAACTCTGGCTGTTAAGGAAAAGGAATCAGTCCAAATGCCTTTGTACACACACGCACATTTACCTTCTCCCTCCAAGGGCAGATTGGATGTCTGTATGTGTCACAGGTGCTTACATGGACACACATCACATAGGATGTTTTTCACTGGCGGACTGTTAAAAGGTTTTCCCTGGATGGGTTGGAGGGGCGCTCCGAGGCGGGCTGTGCCTGGGAGCAGGATGTGCCAGGCTGAGACTATGTGAAGTCTGTGCCAGGCTGAGACGGTGTTTAAGGCGCTAAAGTATTGAATTATTTCCTGACAGCAGTGGTGACCTCTCTGCCCGCGGCTGGTCAGCAGCCCGACTGACAAAAATGGATTCAGTCTTGCAGTGCGCGAGGTCCGCCTGCTCCAGGGTCGGATTAGGACCGGGAGTAACAATCTCATCAGCTCTCCCTTCCAAACGCCAACAGACTGTCCAACCCGGCCGGGCAATTTTGCGCCAAGTCAAAAGCCACTCTTTTCAGTGATTGACAGAAGTGTATCGAATGAAGTGGTACGTAAACAACTCGGAAATAGCGTTTAAATTTCACCTATAAATATAGTTCACCCACCTCTAACACACGTAAAGCCTAGATCTAGAGAACCTAGATAAATCTTTTATGCAGATCTAAATGTTGATGTTGTTTTACAAGTGATTATCGTAAATCCAGCTCGCACAGAATATGGATCACAATCATTACGTTTATCAGCCTGGATAAAAAATGAATTGGCCACCACAATAGAAGGAAGGCGATTTCTGAAGCGTTGACACACAGCACCCCTCGATATGTCAAACTTGACGTTTTTAGGTTAATTCAAACAACAAGATAAAAAGAGGAGAACATAATTCCCATAAAAGTTACCATTTTAGACACAACATTGTCACAGCTACCTTCTCCCATAGATATTTTTCTGTGTTAACCATTAACAAAATTCAACCAATGTCCAACCACAGCTAATTTGGGATGGATAAATTATTTAAAACTGTACTCATTTAATCAATGATTTTAATAAATAGTTTTGTATTTTTGCTGTAATGTAATTAATATTGATTATATATTGCTGTCAGTTTTTTTTTTAAATTAAACACAATAAAACATTTAAGTTAATCACAATTAATCACACATTTAAAGTTCAAGAATTCTGTGGTGCCCCACTGTTTCCTTCACACCCAACTTGAAAGAGAGTAATTGCCACAGGAAGCCCAAGGGTGGGTGACTAACCACATGTTTTTTAACATTTTATGTAGAAGCAAGCCAAAGCCACAGCTCATCCTGTACTGGCAGGGTGTGATAACTGCTAGAATAGTGTTTCTTGTCCTTTGCCTGGCCTTGCCTTAGCATTTCCACTTGATTATCATCTCCCTGGTTTTATACCAATCTATTGTTTGACTCACTCATTCTCAGTTGGGAGTTGGGAGTTCATCTTTGATATTTGGAACAAAAAGCATAGAGCAGGTCTGGGATATTGTGAAGCTTATTCTGTACTGCCTGACAAACATGGACTGGACTTAATTGAATGGACTTTTCACTGTACAGTGAAGTGAGATATCTGCAGCAGTGTTCTGTAAAGTGGTGCCAGTAATAAGACATAGATCATCCACACGTTTCTATATCACAACACAAAGACTCCCAAGTGGTATAAAGTATAATACTTGATGATCACACTGGCCTCAGCTTAGATGCATTGCATTGAGTAAAAACGCCAACCTGAGGCACTTTATGATAACTATAATTCTGACCAGAGAGAACAGAGTGAGGAAATGGCCAGCTATGGAGCTGCAGCGGTTAGGAACATGCCTACTTCATGCCACAGCCGGCCATAAGTCTCACCAGTCCCTTTAGGCGAGGGTTGGTTCACATTTTACAGGGAGAGAAGATGTACCACAGCATCAAATCATTAATCTTCTTGATTGCCATTACACCACATCACTCAAAACTACTGATGGGTTACACTCTTCATTCTCACCATTCACACAATTATGGAGGGATCTGGAAATCGGGCAAAAGTGGGTGTCACAGGTGTCAATATTGCGTCATGTGGTCACTGTTTTTTTGTACTTTTGTGTCAGTATTGCATCTTGTGGGAGCGTTGTGTTGGCTTGTGACATCACTTTAATTGCTTCATTCAACAAATGTACACGTACAGAGGAATTTGACTTGATGATGTAGTACAGAATACGATTGAAATTAGTATCCTTTTGAACAGTAAAAGGATAAATCAGTTTAAAAGGGAGAAACATTCCAATAAGATATGACATAGACACAATGCAATAAATAAGTCCATGCACACAATATGCATATACATACTTATTATACGGCTCTCCAGCATACTGTGGCAGGTTCCATTCACTTGAATAGCCCTAAATAGCCCTTCCCAACGTTCAGAGGTCAGTTATGTTAGGGATAACGGCCACCAATGTGTCCTGATATAGGGGAACAATGGACAAGGGGGGGCAAAGAAAGCTACTGCACTTTTAGTGGAATGGCATTTGCCTCCGCCAAGCAGCAACTTACCTGGTTGCAAATCATGCGTATAGACAATAAGCAAGCATTTAAAACATAAAAGAACATGCAGTTCCGTTTTAAAAGAAGCTAACCTGTTCACGTTCGCGCATTCGCATGGGAATCCTGTTTGTCCTGTCAGGAATTATTTTCCTATAATGACTGGCGGATAATATATTATCCCTTGCATATACATATACAGTACATATACATTCTCATACATACATACATACATACAGTGTATACACTCCACACATATACATGCATGCACCATAGACTGTATATAAGGCATGCTTGCACATACACATACACACGTATACATGCATATAGGCTCAAGTGTCAATGGTTTGCATTCAGCTGCAAGTGACTGCTCTTGGAAATTAGCGTCAACACTCTAGACAACACCTACATTTGCATTCATGCAAAGTAACACACACACACACAAAAACCCATGTTCCACCTGCATCTGGGCTTGAAGATTTGAGAGGATACAGAAGTTTGAGACTAAACATTCAACAACCACTCATACCTCAGACTTTAAACTTCTGTCCCCATTAGAAACACATTTAGACCAGTATTCACAAACAAAAACAAATGAAAATGTTCACATTGTGACTGTAAATATCATAAACAGATGACACGTTGCCTGGCTGGATCCAGCCTCTCTCCACCACACCCTCAACCTGTGTCTCTCCCTCTCTCTCTCACACACACACACACCACTTGCTGGTATATCAAACAAATTCAATGTGCAGAAATTTCATCTTATACTGCATGTAAGTAATCTACTTTCCACCTCTGTTCTCTTTAAACACTTAATTATATTAAGCTGGGTAATGACCTGGTAAGGCAGACTGATTTCTCCTACACTTATGATTGTATTACAGACACACTTCTCTCCTTTTCAGAGAAGGAGACTTAAAAACTCTAGCGCACGTGAAGACAAACACCAGGACACCAGGAATTTAAAAAAGAAACTAATTTAATTTCTATTGGCTGTCTTCCACATGACGGACGATGTTGCCATGGTTTCTTGAACCCACCTTTGTGGTGAATCCCAGAACATTGGTAATTACATTCCCATCTGTCTCTCTGCACAATCCTCCATTCATCATCATCCCAACAATTTCATTAGTTCCCTTGCACATTAAGAGCACAGCACCATAATTGAACAGAGACAGGGATTAGAACAGCATGACTCTCTAACCACATTTGACAAGGTTAATCCCTCAGACTTGTTTGTTCTTTTGTTTGTTTATTTTGCTGCTATTTACATAGAAATCTTTTTGAGACAGGGGGTGATTTCAAGAAGGTTCACAAACAAAGCTTCCTGCCTGGTGTCTAAGGAATGGCTATAGTCTCATCGCATGCGGCTGTGTTTGTTATTGGCATGCTGACTCCCTCATCTCTCTCTCTCTCACGCACACACACACACTTTCTCTCTCTCACACACACACACACACAGACACCACACGCTTTATCTCTCTCTCTTTCTGTCACACACACACACGCATGCACACACACACTTTCTCTTTCTCTCTCACACACACATACACACACACTCTGTGCCCTTGGCATAAAAGTGGAACTTGGCTCTTCATAAGGAAGGAGTAGGAGTGGGTTCCTGTCTGTCATCGTGACGAAGCCAAACTGCCTGGCTGAAACAATAGTCCTGAACCACAGATTCAGAAGGGCCTCATTACAAGCTCAGCTCTTGGATTTCCTGGGCTGATCCTAACCACTTGGTGACTTCTCACTCAGTCTCACCTTGAAGCTCAGTTTGGGGCCAGAGGCATTGTTGCTTTAGGTAAATATTAGCCATCAAGGCAACATAGGGCACATGACACACAGATGTGTTCAGCCAAATTGTTGGTGGAAGAAAAAAACAACTCAGCAATAGGTATACAATTTTCAAGTAGAGCATTATAGTAGGCTACTGTTTGGTTAGGCTTTCAGACCAAAAATGTGCATACTTCCACCCACTATGTTAAGTAATAAACACCTGTTCTGAGGGATCAAAACGTAAAGGCAACATTTATGGACACATAATGTATACATGTGCGAATAGGTGCTACCGCAGCCTGCTTTCTCAGTGCATAGGGTATGCTGCTAACTGGCACGCCTAAAACAGCCCGTGGTGACTGGATGACACAGCGGAAACCCCAAACTGGCAAACTGACTCTGGAAGGCCACATTATGCTGCCCACAGTCTTAAATATTGTAAATCAGTGTACTCGCATGTGATGTCGTCCAATTATGTTATCAAGGCTCACGTTCAGTTAGCTACTACACGTTAGATATTTCGTTCTGTTAATTAGTTGATTAATTAAGAGCAGCTGCATGATAATCCAAAAGCAGGTTTTCACAACTAGTAGGCTAATTAACAAACACGCCCAAGAAGACGACTATATAAACTGGTTTAGACGCCTTAGATAGCGTTGCTCTTTTGTCTTTAGGTCAAACATTCTGGTGCAATTACTTCTTTGAGATGGCATCCGGCGGCCTCCAGATCCTGGGTATTACTTTGGCAATTATTGGTTGGATAGGAGACATCATCATCTGTGCTTTGCCCATGTGGAAGGTGACTGCATTTATTGGCAACAACATAGTCACGGCGCAGATCTTCTGGGAAGGCTTGTGGATGAACTGTGTGATGCAGAGCACCGGTCAGATGCAGTGCAAGGTATACGACTCCATGCTGGCTCTCCCACAGGATTTACAGGCTGCCCGCGCACTAGTCGTCATTTCCATCCTGGTGACAGTGATCGGTATTCTGTTGTCCGTTGCTGGAGGGAAATGCACCAACTGCCTGGAGGACGGCGTAGGCAAGGCCAGAGTTGTGGTTGCCGCTGGCGTGTTTTTCCTGGTGGGCGGTGTTCTCTGTTTGATCCCGGTGTCCTGGTCCGCCCACGCCATCATCGGGGATTTTTATAACCCAGTCGTGGCCGACGCACAGAGACGGGAACTGGGCGCATCTCTGTTCATCGGCTGGGGGTCCGCCGGACTGCTGCTTCTCGGAGGTGCCCTCCTCTGCTGCCAGTGCCCCAAGAATGACGACCGCGGCTACTCTGCAAAGTATTCTGCTCCGAGGTCAACTGGAAGTGGGCGAGCCTATGTGTGATGCAGAGCGTTTGGAACTTCTAGTTGTGTAGTGGAGGCTTTAGGTGGAATGTTTAAGTTTTTTTACCTGCCATGTTTACTTTTATTTAAATAAATTATTTGAATTTTAAGCAGTTTTGGCTGTATTGTATCTGCTTTTTTTAACGGTGATTTTTATGCTTTCTACCAATTCATAGGCCTGTCCTGCTTTTTAACGGAGAAACCTGGTCTGAATCAATCCATAGCCCTGTTTAAGGTCACAGGTGCTGTCAGTAGGAAAAACATGAAGGAAAAAATCTGATGCAACATGGTTGCCAGTTCACTATTTGGCCCAACACTGAGGAAATGGGGCACAGTAACTCTCAGTTTCATTTTGCTATACCCCATTTAGTTAACAATAGTTACAGGTTCATTTGGTCAGTTGCATTATTATTTCTGGTTCTTTTTCCTATAGACAGCGTTCAGTGACTTTATACAGGACTATTGACTAATGCACACTGGGTTTATCCTTAAGTTGAGTCTGGGAATGGCCATTTGGCAACATCTAATCTGCCATGCTTTTCTTTAGGCCTAATTATAAATGGGTGCCTTGAGTGGCCTGGAAGAGGCTAGTTTACCTTGCTGAATGCTGGGGTCAATGTCTGAAATGGGTCACCATTTCAATCAACCATTGTAATTTTTATTACAATTTATTTTTTTCTGGTTAGACTGCTTTGTTGGACTAAGGGTGATTATGTGGTGTTTTTTGTCATCTATGCAATGCAACAATGCTTACATAATGTTTTGAACTTGGTCAAACAGCCTAAAGTATATCTGTCAGTGAATCTCAGATTTCTGACAGTTTGACATTCTTGGCACTTCAGAAGTTGACATTATCTTGGTGATTAGTCATAGTTCCCAACGGTTTTAAGGTTGGGCATCTTGAAAAACAAAAGCCTCAGATTATAAGATTTTAATCTGAAGACATTACAGTATGTGTGACCTGTTAGATGCGATCAGTGTTTTGTCTGTGATGAGGGACTAGATATCTGGCATGCATTTTTGTAAGTAGATCTCTGTAGGGGAAAGCTGCTTGACTGAAAGGGGAGCTTACTCAAAGGGGGAAAAAACCCTCTATTGAAATATGTAGTTTGGGCTGCAACCTGAAAAAAGTCTAAGTGTAATACAGAACCAACCATTTCTTCCTCTACTTAAGAAAACAAGAAATCTTTTTGCACCACCACTTGCCAGCAAAAATATTGTGTGGTGATCCACAAAGGTGTATAGTACTATCTATAGACAGTACTGTCAAATTTGTAAAGAGTTCTGTGGTTTGTTGGAAGCAGACAAGAGCTTTCATTTTACCTGCTATAACACCATGATTTTCATTTCACGTCATAAACTCAGTTTTTTATGAATGTACAGTATGTCTGTGATTGCATCTATATTTTAATGTGTGTGTGTGTTACTCGCTGCTGGATTCATACTAATTCTCTCTATGCTCAGCCAGTTGCCTTTCACAAGAGTCCAGCACGGAGCAGCTCTCCACTGGGCTGTGCTGCCATCTCCTCCATTCTCCTCTCCAAGTTGGTACCTGCCTACGTGGCTCCGGTGTGAGAAAGTTGGAAACTTAAATGCTGGACTTCAGCCGCCACTGAGGCACTCGAGGATTGTCTGGAGTGCACAAACTAGAACGTAGTGACTGATGGGACTGAGGGCATTAATGACGCAGTGTTTTCCGTTTTCCAATAATAAGCCTTGGGTGACTCCAGAGCTAAAGCAACTCCTTAATCAGAAAAAGTGTTTAGGGTGGAAGGGTGGAGGAGAAAAAGACAGTGCAGAAAAAGATCAAAACCATGGTAATGGAATGTAAAGCTGCTTACAAACGCAAACTGGAAAACTATTTTAGAACTTATGCTAGGAAAGCATGGCAGGGAGTCCAGACTATCACAGGATATACAGTTGTGCTCAAAATGATAGCAGTGTCTTTAAAAAGGTGAGTAAATGTCAAAAGTCTTCACATGTCTTCTTTAACCATAGGACTTTGCGGGGGCTTCTTGCTGGTAGATTGGCTTCACATAGACGTCGTCTGATTGTACCAGTACTCACAGGCAAGTTTAGATCTTCTTTGATCCTCCTGCAGCTGATCATTGGCTGAGCCTTTGCCAGTTTGGTTATTCTCTGATCCATTTGAGAAGTTGTTTTTCTTTTTCTTCCTCCTCTTTCTGGTTTTGGCTGCCATTTTAAAGTGTTTGATATCATTTTAGCTAAACAGCCTATAAGTTCCTGTACTACTTTGTAGGTTTTTCCCTCTTTTATCCATTTCTTGATTAAAAGCCGCTCTTCATCAGAACAGTGTCTTGAACGACCCATTTTACTTGATTTTTCAGGACCAATGCAGGACAGCCAGCATATGCAATGTCAGTTGCTTTGATCCTTAAATAAGGACCACCTGTTAACACCTTTTTTCACAAAATCAATGCCCTCCCTAATTGAACTCACCACTGCTATTTTTTGAACACACCCCTTTCAGCTAATGATTCAGTTTCACAGAATCAGTAGCATGCATGGCAGGCCTGTTGGGTCTATTGGTTTTCTATACCTTTACTATACCCTCCAGAAACTTGCTTGTGGTGTAAAGGTTGAAATTTTAACAAAAACTCGTCATTTATCTTGCTACTGTTGAGGGACTGCTATTATTTTGAACATGTGAGCCTAAGAACCACCCTATGGTGGTAGACAATGATCTTGACATGGCAAATGAACTAAATAACTTTTATTGTAGATTTGATGTACATAATTTTGAAGCAGAACAATATCAGATTAACATGGAATTAAAAGGCTTGAATAGGGTGAACATTGACATTTCTATTGAGGATGTTAAGTGTTATTTTAGATGTGTAAACCCGAAGGAAGCCTGTGGGCCAGATGGTATAAGCAGCAGGGCACTGAAGATGTGTGCAGATAAGTTAGCAGAGCCCTTCCATAGGTTGTTTCAGCTTTCATTAGACACTGGTGCTGTTCCTAACCTGTGGCAAAAATCCCTTGTAGTACCTGTACCAAAACATAATAAACTTAAAGAACTTAATGACTTGTGCCCAGTCGCCCTCACATCCAATGTCATGAAATGTTTTGAGAAGAAAAAAACAGATGTCTCACCCCTTTTAGATCCAAATCAGTTTGCCTATCTAGCTGCTGACCTTGACAAATAATATCTTGGAACACCTAGAACAGTCTAAAAGCCTGGTTTGTTTGTTGACTTCAGCAGTGCCTTCAACAATGATTTTATGTATAATGGACTTTTTGACCAAACACAGTCAGCAGGTCCATTTTAACTCATGTACTTCATCATTACAATTCACCAACACAGGAGCACCCCAGGGGTGTGTTTTGTCTCCAATTCTTTACACCCTATATACAAATGACTGTCAGTCAGCAACTTCAGCTCACACTTACGTTAAGAATGCTGATGATTCAGCACTGGTAGGTTTCCTACAGTTCAACCCTTCATCTGTGGAAGGCTTTGAAAGGGAGTTTCAACATCTTATTCAGTAGTGCTCTGATAATTATCTTTTAGTCAATGTAAAGAAAATTAAAGAGATGGCCATTCATTTTAACAAGAAAGGACATATCTTCAGTCAAGGATTAATGGGGAACTAGTGGAACAGGTTTCAACTTATGAGTATCTGGGTGTTGAAATTGATAATAAGTTGTCCTTCACAGAATGTGCACTGAACAAGACAAAGAAACTGCAGCAGCGGATGTTTTTCCTGAAAAAAAAAGAATAATTTTAGGTTAAATAGCCTAATTCTTCAAATGTTTTACAAAGCTCTTTTGCAGAGTGTTCTGTCCTTCTGCCTCACCTGTACTTTTGGCAATATGCATGCTAAGGACCGTAAAAATCTTCAATGTACCATTAATGTAGCCAGTAAGATCATAGGAACCAACCAGGCATCTGTAGAGCAGCTGTATAATGAACTGATCCTAAAAAGGATAGACCAGATCCTCAGAGACCCAGAACATCCTCTGTTCTCAAAATGTGTTGGTAGCTACAGGTTAAATGGCAGAATTCTGCAAAGACCAATCAGGTCAGAGAGGTGCAATAAGTCCTTTGTGCCCACACCTATCAGATCATACAACCACAGTGTTTGTCTGCTTGCTCATTTATGAGCCATGCAATGACCACATGAATTTCCCCTGGTGGGATAATAAAGTCAACCTTGACCTTGACCTTGACCTTGGGACCTGCCAATAAGACCCACATTAATTCCACACACACACACACACCTGGAAAAGAAGTTAATTACAAACAAATATTTAAAATATGTTGACAAATTATATTGTTTCTGCTGCCCTTTGGAATAGTCAGTTCCTTGTATCATGTTCTTGTATTTGTATGCAAATATTTATTTTTCTTTCTTTCTTTCTTTTTTGCTGTAGTAGAATAAGGGTGTTGAGTAATCTGGACTTTCAGTTCTCTCGAACCAATCATGACGTAGGGACATTTTCTGTATTTACGTCAGTTTCATGTTCTGAGGACAGAGGCCCTTCTGTATCCTGTGGTTCCTTATTTCAATCAAGCCAATAAGTGCTTCATGTCTCACAGAACAAACAGCTCTGTGAATGATATCAAACAATAACAAAGCCAGATTTCCTTCACATATGGCCTTGGGAGATAAGGCGTGGGAATTGAAAAGTTAGTACATTTTTGTGTGTGTGTGTGTGTGTGTGTGCGCGTCACCATTTTATTTTTTTCATTAATGGTAAGCTGTCACCATTTTGTTCTATGTGTAGCCTACTTCTCTCAATCGTCTCATTTATTCTACTTAGTTTAATGGCATGTTTATGGTATTCGTAGATAATGCGCCATTGCACGCTTTATAGGGGGGCCGCCTTGATAATCTTGCATAGGGGCCCAGTGTTGACTTGTTATGCCACTGAGTGTGTGTGTTTACTTGGGTGCACAATCACAATATATTTTGTGTGCACATGAAATACTGTGAAAGGTCAGGACCTACCATCTGGGAGAGCACAACTTCCATGTTGTAAGTATGAGTGGAAGGCAGAAGAAACCAAATCAGAGTTAGAAATGCCAATTCCCACCAAGCTAGTGGGTTCAAGTAGGCACATCAAGCTTCCAAGAACAATCTGCCAAGTGTCAGACTCTTGATGTTCTCCTTCCCTCTGTGTGTGTGTGTGTGTGTGTGTGTGTGTGTGTGGTGGTGGAGAGCATACCTCATTGTGCAACGATGGCCTGCACACCGGCCTGGTAGGTGACAACCACAATGCTGCCAGTACACAATCTATCTTCCCAGTGTCTTGCCAGATGGGATTCAATCCCAGTCACCAAAAGATCATTTGCATAGAAATAACTTGGAGATGGAGCGATGAAGAATCCAATCCCCTTCCCACTGCTCTTCACCCACCCATCTTTGCCCTTCCAAGCGGCTGATTGGCTCTCCAGGGCCTTATCAGTGAAATACAATGAGCCCCATAATTTGCTAGCAGTCAGATAGACAGACAGTCAAGGGGAGGTCTCTCATACTATTTCATGTTTGCTAAACAGATGGCACATGGCACACACACATTCACATAAACACATACATACAATATGGCTTTCTTATTACTAAAACCCGAAACAGGAGAAAATTACATAATGTTATTCATCCACTTCCTTGCCTGGTAACAAACAAACCCCTTGTTTCTGTCTCTCCAGTATGATTTAGTATCATGAAAGGAACCAGTGCAAGCACTGGGGAAGCTTAGTCATAAAGCAGGTGTTAATGAGTACCAACAATTCACAAGAGTCTCACGCACCCTTACTGTTCAGCATGGCATGCATGTCATGCTTTCATTTAAATGTAGATACTGAGAGAGTTTTTTTTTCACTGGATGAGATGCCCAGGTCTTTTGACTACATTTCACATGCTTACTGATGGTGTCCATAAACATATTTATTTGCAAATGATAAAAGATGACATGATGGTGGATCAGTTTTTTCACACTGATTTGAAGATTTGCAGTATTTTTATAGGTGGTAGACCTTAATTGGACTTTCTTGTATTCAAAGGGGTAACGTTTGTACCGACACTATCATACTCATGGTTGTCATTGCTGTCATATCACTGAGTCAGTTGGCATGGTTTCATTGTTCTTTATCCGGTGCTCGTGTTGTTGCCAGCGGTCTGGATTTGATATGGGCTGTTACATGATCAAAGTAAAACTGCAAAAAGCGTGGCATTTTAATTTTGATTGGAATGCTGTACGAGCTGTCTCTTGGCATCTCACACAAGACACTGCGAAAAACATAGTAAACATGTGAACATGTCCAGGGGTGTGTTTCCCCAAAACAACTAAGTTTACAACAACTGCTTTGTTGGTTGCAATGCAATTGCACATTGCCAACCAAGTTGCTAACTGGTTAGCAATGGTTAGCAACTATGCTGTTGGGAAACCCACCCCAGAGCAGCTCCGTGTGGTGTCAGTGGGCAACAGTGAGACTGGATCAGGCTGATGACCCACCTCTGTGGGTCATCTTATACGTCATTGGCAAACCAGTTGCATGCCCCATCATTCTTAGTGAAGAATTTGAAAAATTGCCTTGCTAGGGTCTGGGGTCATCAACGGTTCTCAGCGTTCAGTTATCTTTTAAATCTGCTAAATTACCAGGTGGAGCCATGGCCCTCACTTGTCTGGCCTTAGACAGAAATCTCCCAGATGACCACATTCTTTAGAATATTTGGCATTGTGGGTCTTCTTACCCAGGAGAAGTGTCTTACAAAAGACATGCATTTCACAGTACATTCTATTTTACTGAGGTTAATTCCTAAAACACATTTTTTCCCATATCTTGTTGATATTAACATGTGAGGTGAGTTAAAAGCCCTATTATAGTTATCTGAAGAGTGACAAAGCAAGTCTGGCAATCTAGCACCTACTCTGCCCTTATTTTGAAAACAGGAGCACCACAAAGGTACAAGACTACCCCTGCTCTGCTGTTTTGCTTGGTCTGGAAAGTGAAGGTGAAAGCCTCAAACTGCTGTTGACAAATAAAACTCAGTTGAAGATTTCAAACGAACCAGACGTTATAGAGAGACCTCTCGTGCATGAATGGAACAATAAAACACTCACTTCCGAATTGCATTCGTTTAGTTATTGTGTCTGTGTCTTTAGGTCAAAGAACAAAGCAGATAAGAGAATTCAGAGATTTATGATTCAAGATCTGAATGGGTAAAGTGAAAATGTAGGGCATGACATGGTGAAGCAAGAAGCTGAAAAAACAGAACAATGAAAAGAAAGCTGGCTTGCAATATTTTCATTATTAAACTGCCCACACACTGATAGTCTTATTTTTCATTGTACATATTTGTTTGTTCCTGTGCAAACACCTGTGCATTATTCTGTTCTGTTCTGCCACACTGAAGGCAAACCTGTTTTCAGCAACCACAGCCCCTGTTGCCACTCAAAACTACCCCCCCCACCCCCCCCCCCCCCACACACACACACACACACACCAGCCTGCGATTTCACCCATCACTACCTCCACTGCCAATCAGCTAGCTGGCAATCCAGTTCTCAGGTCTAGGGCTGCAACATCTGTGAAATGTCAAATTTCCATTTGGTGTGTGAGTGTGTGGTTGTGTGTGTGTGTGTGTGTGTGTGTGTGTGTGTGTGTGTGTGTGTGCAGGTTGGGAGGTTACAAACTCAAAATTTTCCAGACCTGAAGCCTAGCCAAGTACCTGGGTTAGAACGCACCAAACATGCTGTATACATGCAGACATTATAACCCATTTGTGTGTGTGTGTGTGTGTGTGTGTGTGTGTGTTTGTATGCATATGTGCAGCATGCGTATGTGGGAACCTGTGTCATAAGAGAAGCTCTATTGCTCTGGGCTGCCAAAGAGGCAAACTTGCCAAGAGTTGTTCCACACCAGAAGTACTTCATGGAAATCTTGATGTAACAGGGAGACTACAGGGAGGGAGGTCAGAATCATGGATATGGCATTTATTCTCTTAGAAAAGCTGATGATGCAAGGCATGTAGATCTCAAGCTGTTGACACTGGGGCTTTCTGACTGGAGGGTCCTAACAAAACCTCTGAACATACAGTAAAGACTGGGGCAATTCAGAGGACTCTCTGCTTCTCAAGACTCTTTCTCATGTTCATAGCACTGAAACTGTACAGACTGGTAATTTGTCTCAAGGTGTAGACTTGCTATGAGTCAGTCATTAAACAAACACACACACACACACACACACACACACACACACACACACACACACACAAACACATTCCAGCCATTCATCCTGACGCACAGCCAAACAAAATGGCACATAGTAAACAAAACCCTGTGTGAGTGCATAAGTCAATAAGGGTTCCCTGACAGAGCTGCAGGTGGATTAATGCCTATCGTTCACACAAAATAAATGACCTAATTTTCACTCCATGGAAAAAAACAGACAGATGAAGGGAGAGACTTGTGTTTTAAGTGGCCGGCCTTCATGTTTACTCGAAGAAAGTAATCAGGGTGCAGTACAAGCACAAGATCTAAAGTTCATAGTGTCTATAGTCTCCTCTATGATTAATTTTCTCTCTTCCATGCTTTGTCCCTTGTATTTTCATTCTAGGCTCTAACAATACAATTTGTAAATTCACAAATTCAAATAGTAAATTACAAATTCACTCATGTATTTGTAAATTTAATTGGTCATCTGTTAGCGTTAGCTGCCAGTCTGCAAATTTGGTGGTCTACGTTGTACCAAATGCTGTCGTTCTTATATCGATCGACAGTATTTGGCAGCATCAAAGAAGAGCTCAGCACATCCAGTATATTTAAGAACGCTATATCAGTTTTGATTTATTTCCATGATGTGGCCTACACCACAATCCTATGGCATATTTACTGTGGGCATAATCTGTGACGGAGCGAGGGGATGTGAGGACGGCTTCATTTCAGGGGGGCTAACCATTCAGCAACGCTAGAGTGACACTTAGTGGAAGGCTGGCAGAAGCCCTATGGTGTTATAGGCTATTCTATATTATATCACACTGTGCCAGAGGTATTAAGGATTCTTTTCCCAAGCACACTTTAAATTTGAAGGAGAGAACGTCTGTTATTGAAACCATTGTATGCAGACATATTAAAAAAACAGTTTGAGTCAGAGGTACAAAACCAGTCTGACGAATGAAAAGGGAAAGCATGTCAATCACAATCTGTTGGAACACCTCACACAAAAGTGAAAGGTGTGAGTAAAACTATACTACAGACCCAGTAATGTGATATCATGACACTTAGTGATCAGTGACATGAAATTTGGCCAGAAGCCAATATCAGTCTATATTAAACTTAGCTTAAAAAAATCCTGATACCTGGACAAATGGCAATCTCTTCCATCCTAAGGGTAAAAAACTACCAGGAAATGGATTTCATTTAATTTATCATGAATGGTGTTGGTGACACCAACTTCTTTCTCATGTTGGAACAAAACAGATTGGCAGCATATGTATAGTACTGTGTGAATCGGAGGGCCATCATCAGATCGTTAATGGCATCCCTCCCAAATACATTTTGTATGTATTCACATTGATAAAGGGAATGTGTATGAATGCAGTCCATTTATTAGACTATGTGATGAAACACCAACAAGGTGTTGCTCAAGTTTGACTCAAATTTCAAAATAAGAGAACAGGACCAAAACAAAACTGTGCTCTATGTCTGCATGACGCCAGAGAAAGGAGAACAGAAACATGGCTCAGTCAGCAGGCTTTAGACCACCTGCAGCCATTTGTTATGCGTTGTCACATGGGAACACACTGCTCACACCGTCAAGACATATATTAAGTGATAGACTGATAAGATTACTTATTGCCATGATCACCCCACCAAGACTTGCATAGTACACAATCTGATATGGTATAGAATTGGAAATATTCCACCTGCATTTAATACCAAAGCATATAATCTGTTATCACTAGTACTTTTAATTGTCCCTTTTACATGTCTGGATGTGTTTTTATTCACACATAGCCAGGTTAGTGCCACCTAATACCTCTCCTCAATATTACATTTCACTACAGTACAAGTGATGGTATTCTCCAAAGGCTTCAGTTTCCAGAACTATTGACATTTTTAGCATCCAATTAGCAAACAGCAATTGAAGGAAAAGCCAATAGTTTTAAAGTTCATTAAGATCATTATTATTTCACACAATTATTTCTTTAATTACTCACTGACTTTGGAAACACTAATTTCTTAACTTAAACTTGAAATTGCTTTTTTCTATTAATTAACTGTAAACCTGAACTGTGATCTTCACACCTTACACTTAGCTGTGTAGATCAGATAACAGTTGTGCAGTGTTAAGTGAAGTGCATAGGAGAAATACATGGCAAGATTTTTACTCTGAAAAAAAAATGTATTTGATTGTATTTGTTTTAAGAGTCGTTTTAGGCAGATTTTGTTTGACTAATTGCACACTCTTACACAATGGTTGCATGCTCTCACTCACACACGCAAACACACACCCAGACATTTTTCAGCTAACAACAGGCTTGCAAATATCTACCGAATAGAAGATGCACGGTCCAAGCCCACTTTGTATTGGTAAGACAAGTCAACTGATTTCCTTAACTGGAAATGTAAATTACTTTGCATTAAGTCAGTATAGGCCTAAAATTACGCTAAATGACAATCCATTCTATATTTTTCACATTCACTCAGCTTTACTTTACCCTTGCCAATTTTTTACAATTGCATAATAAAAGGCAGCTTAATATATGCGACTGACAGTCTACTTCTTTTACTGCCTGTGTCAACCTACAGCATGGATTTTGAAAACGCGATAGACTTGTGTTTGTCCCACCGCACACTCCGTTGTCGCATGCGCGGCTCACTGTGAAAGACTTCGCGGGAAGGCACTGAGTTCTTTGGCGCATTCTCACTAAAATCCGACTATAACAAATAGTGAATTAGACGTCAGTTAATCGCAAAATATAATAACAACGCAAACATGAGTTTATGGGTGGATAAGTACCGACCTACATCTCTAGCAAAACTGGACTACCACAAAGAGCAGGCAAATAGACTCAAAAACCTGGTAAGCCTAACCAAACACAAAGTAACGTTAGCTATTAGCCAATCAAATATTGATGCATATTTGAAGTAGTTTAATTAAAAGTGTGTTGTGTAATGTGTTGTAGTAAAGGGTTTCCCAATAGATTTTGCTCCTGGTCTCTGTTGGGTTAGCCAGCTGGCGTACAGTGGTGGTTTTGGAATGAATCTTAATGTAACGTCAACCTTCAAGTGAACCTGTTTTGATGATCTGATGTTTATATCTACAGTAGGCAGGAGTCTAATTTTATCACATCAACATTCTCTCTATCCGTGTTAAGTTACATTGCTGCTTGTATTTCAGGTACAGTGTGGAGACTTCCCTCATTTGTTGGTTTACGGTCCATCTGGCGCGGGAAAGAAAACACGCATAATGTGTCTTCTGCGCGAGTTGTATGGCGCAGGTGTGGAGAAGCTCCGCATCGAGCACCAGTCTATCACTGCGCCTTCTAAGAAAAAAATCGAAATAAACACAATAGCGAGCAACTATCACTTGGAAGTTAATCCCAGCGATGCTGGCAACAGTGACCGAGTGGTGATTCAGGAGCTAATCAAAACTGTGGCACAGTCTCAGCAAATTCAGTCTAGCACACAGAGGGAGTTCAAGGTGGTCCTGCTGACAGAAGTGGATCGACTCACTAAAGACGCCCAGCATGCTCTGCGCCGTACCATGGAGAAGTACATGTCCACATGCCGCCTGATCCTTTGCTGCAACTCTACATCTAAGGTCATCTCTCCTATCAGGAGCAGGTGTCTGGCTGTGCGAGTTCCCCTGCCCAGCGTGGAGGAAGCGTGCAGCGTCCTGACCACTGTTTGTAAGAAAGAAGGTCTGCTACTCCCTGCCGAGCTGGCCAAGCAAATCGCTGAGCGGTCTGGCCGCAACCTGCGCAAAGCACTGCTGATTTGCGAGGCGTGCCGAGTGCAGCAGTACCCCTTCTCGGCGGACCAGGAGATCCCAGAGACCGACTGGGAGGTGTACCTGCGGGAGACGGCCAATGCTATCGTCAGCCAGCAGAGCCCACAGCGGCTACTGGAGGTGCGTGCCCGGCTGTACGAGCTGCTGACCCATTGCATTCCCCCAGAGATAATCATGAAGGGACTGGTGACTGAGCTACTGAGCAACTGCGACGGGCACCTGAAGGGCGAGGTGGTCCAGCTGGCTGCCTATTATGAGCATCGACTTCAGCTTGGCAGTAAGGCAGTTTACCACCTGGAGGCCTTCGTGGCCAAGTTCATGGCTATCTACAAAAAGTTCATGGAGGACGGCTTGGATAATTTCATGTTCTGATTTTTCTGATTTTGGTACTCAAAGACTGCATTCTGGCTAAAGGAGTGAAGCAGTGTTTACTGATAGCACTTGTTAATGCTAATGGGAAAGTATGGGGCTCATGTAATCTCCCTTTCAATCTAAATTAGACCGTGGCATTCACAACGCTATGGTGTTCCTACAGCTTGCCAATTTGCCAAATGTTGATACTTGTCTGGTCATATTATGCTCAAGAAGACAGAAAAGTAGTTAGGCTACATATTCATAAATTATTTGTTATACTCTATTGTTTAATCGGTCACATTGTGTCATATCAGTTGCCCTAAAAGCATCTGTTACATTAGTAAACATAAATGTGGTACAGTAATCTTACAAAGACCAACAGATTGGTGTACACTGTGCGTTCTTTATAAATCCAGAATTTAAACATTTTGAATTTTGTGTAAACAATTGTATTTGTTATCTAGGGGAAAATGGTAACTTGCAATTTCTTTCATTGTGAATAGCAAAGATTCATATCGTAACTAAATATTTTTCTGATGATCATCAGGTCTTTGATAAGGCAGAACGTCACTAGGAGATGCAGAAATGATTTTTTTTTCTGTATTCATGTTAAAAAGTTTAATAAATACATCTTTTTCACATTCCCCATCTTGGATTTCTTTAATGGTGTGAAGTATTGAAACATTTAAACTAGGGGTGGCCAAACTTCTCTGTCTGTGGCGCACATCCTGAAAAATCTAAGCTACAATGAAAAATCTTTTAAAGTATGGAGCAGTTTTACATTTGATCAACCTGAGTGACCTTGTCTGGATGAGATGAAACTCTACTCCACAGTGGCAGTCGGGGCAACACACCTGTGTGTAGTCAGTGGGCTACAGCAGAGAGATGTTGAAACTTGTGGTTTACGGATTAAACTCTGGTGAATGAGAGAAGCGCCCAAAAGTTGTTTTTGTAATTTAATCAAGCAGTGGTATAAGTGAGGAATAAGGGCTGACGAGGTGACCATTCGGAAGACAATTGCAATTGAGGTGGAGGCAAAGGGGTTGCCTCTGCCAAGTTATTATTTCCATCGAACTGCTCACCTAGAAGGCCGATATCCCGCTTATCTCCCGCTTATACCACTTATTACTGGTAAGCAAATTGACATACTTTGTCTTGCAGAAACCTGGCTAAAACCTGATTAATACCTCTACCACTAAATGAAGCTACCTCCCCAAGTCATATTAATTAGCACATAGCACGTCATTATGGCCGTGGTGGTGGAGTAGCAACAATTCACAATTCAAACCTTGTTATAGCCCCCAAGCTTAATTATAATTTTACATCTTTTGAGGTTCTTGTGCTTAACTTGATTCAACCAGACAGGAATTGCTGCTAAACCCTTTACAAATGTTATACCACACAGACTCCACTGAAATAAGCTGCATGTTGACTTGAAAAGGAATGGCATGGCCTCAACATGCTTACTGGATCCTGTCCCAATAGATCTAGACTTAAGGGGACTGCCTCTGCCATTGCCCCCAGTTGTGAGGCATGGCAGCTACTGACCATCCCTGCAGTAGTGCTGGGCTGCCATGCACCACACCTTAGTTATGCTGCTATAGCCTAGTGCCACCTCAAACCTTTCATGTGTCATGGTGTACAAATATCTCTCTCTCTCTTACTCTATCTCTCTTTTTCCCCTCTCTCTCTTACTTACTTATATATTTATTTATAGACATATATAATGAACCATAGGAGGTTAAGCGCATGACAAGCCTGGGGTCTTATGAGGTGGACCAGCAGCCATTCAAGGGTCCTCAAGGGTCCTCAGGTCTAAAGTCAATAAAAAGGTGTTCCTTTTTGGGAACTGGTATCAGGCATGATGTTTTCCTTACCCAGTTGCAGACTCAAATTTAAAACATTTTGGAGTGGCTCCCCAAGATCCACAGCACAGGCCTAGAGCTTGAGCATTCTCAACTCTCCTCTGATCTGGGGGGTATACTACGAAGCCCGGTTACTGGCTAAACTGGGTAACTTCTGGAGTAACCGCTGATCTAAAAACAACATGTCAATTCAGAAACACCTGATGCTCAATGAAGGGTTCTTTTAGAGAGCAGTGGTAATTCCCAAAGCTACCTGGGTTAACCAGTAACCTTGCTTAGCACTACAGGCCCCTGGTCTACACTGAATGTGGGGAGTGGGGGGATTCATGCTGAGTTTGGTAGCAGAGGTGGGGGAGAAGAGGTAGAGTGGGGGAAATTCATTGATGAATTCCTGAATGAATTCCTGGCCTGGCTGCATTGTTAGCAGTGACAGATGGGGGAAGTGTGTAGAGTACAGCAGGGATATGCTGAAAGTTGTGGTTTTTGTGATTGACTGGGTGTGTGTCTGTGTGTGTGTCTGTGCGTGTGTGATGTTCAGGTTAGCTTCATACAGTGCTTGTGATGTGACTTGTGGGCTGTACAATAATGCTGGGCTTGTTTGAAAAGGCATTGCTTTAAGCCAGACATCCAGCCAAACAAGGCTTTAAAGGAGAAATCAAGTGTGAATCAATCCAGAGGTCACTCAATGCTGTCAGTAGGAAAAAGAACAAGAAAATTTTATACAGCATAAGCAAAATAGTCCCAGCAGCTAACAATAACTGAATGAGGTACAGAAAATTACTTTCAGTTTCATTTAGTCATTCAGTAAAACTTAGCTGCAGGTTAGCAGGTCAAATTTTCTCATTCTTTTTCCTAAAAGAAAAGACAGAGAATCTGGTCAAACATGCAGATGTCTCATAATCTAAACTACCAGCTGCTCAATCTTAAAATAATCCACAAATGGTATGTCACTTTGAAAAGTAAAAAAAACAAAAACCCCATAGTGTTGCTTTAATAATAACTTGATTATTAAAAAATATATACATCCTTTTTGTTTCCATTGTGAAGTCCATTGTCACAAATAAGTGCTGGCACACAATTTCTGGGATATATGGCTTTTAATGGCGATATAACTCTGTTGGCTGAGGTAACACGTACTTTCTTAACCTCAATCTATCCTAAGTAGTAAACTACTGAAACAAGGTCAGTGATTTGTTGGATAATTGGGTTATCTGGATGCATTTTTCAGGCAGATCTTGCATTGTGAGATTACTTCTGCAATCAGGCTACTCTGACCAAGCCACCACACTCCCTGCTGGGTTCCAGCCCTGCATTTCACCATGCCCTTTATGTATACGGACCAGCATTTCTCTTGATAAGCTTTCTGGGATCCCAAACCTCTGGGCCACAAGAGAACCCTGTTTTCTCTGATATGGATTGTGTGGTCCCCTTCAAACCTGATAACATCCTGGGGAATTTTTTATCTGAAGGTCTTCTTTTCCACAGCACTTATGAAAAAGTTGCACTGCTTGAATAGCCGGCAGGCCTAATAGTGGTCTGACAAGTGAGTCTACTACTTAAACAGGTTGCAAAATCACGAAACGACAGCTGATGTTAACTCATGAGGACAGACATTTCAGTGTCGTTTCTGTGCCCCATTCAGTCAGCATTAGCTGCTGGTTTGCAAACTTCGCAAGTGTTGTTCTTATCCCTACCGATAGCACTGAGCAACCTCAAAGAACAGGGATATGGGCTGATTTTGGGCCATAGTTTTCTCTTTGTTGTTGTCAAGGGTCCATCTCTAATATAATTACACACTTTGGCTGGAATAGTAGTGACTGTGGCCCGGTCACAATGTGCATAGCACATTTCTAAGATTTCATCTGAGCTCACAATAAACTAAAAATCATAAAACATGTACAATACCATTGCTTCATAGGCACAATAAAGTGCATTGAGTTTAGAAAATTGAGCTCAAGATGGAGTGTGACAATAATAAATCATGTCCAAAATAGTTTATTCTTCAAATTAGAAAGTATTGTATCATAGAAACACTAGTAAACGGCTTGTCTACTTTCTTAGAGGAAAATTGTTTCCAGTATTTTTGGCCCATAGAGAAATCTGGATGAATGATTTTGACGGCAGATTAAACATACACACATACACAATATTCTCCCTGTTCAGACAACTCCCAGACTCAGAAGATGTTTATCTTACAAGGGGATATACCGAAGGAAAGCAGAATAAATGATCTATTAACTTAATATTTTATTATAGGATCTGGTATAAGAAAATTCACAGTTCTTCAGTTATGTATATGAACTTAAAATATTTAGCACATTCCACAGTTATGTCAAAGCATAAACATCAAAACAATAAACAAAAAATAATGCCGACATTAAGCAGATCAATCTCTCAACCACTTCTGATAATATAATGAAGCCTAGTTAGCATAAACTTTTATTGTAGCTTTCAGTTCCTCTCAGTGCAAGACAACACACAAATGCAAGCACATTCAAATTAGGCACTGGCAGTGTGTCCAGTATTTACAAGGATTCCATCAAAGAGGCCAGTGTTGGAAAGCTGTAGTGCCGTGCCAGTGTGGGCTTCTTATATGTCCAGTGCCAATAGGAACGCAGATGGAGGTCAATCCCTAGGTTCCAAAGGAGCCCACACCCCCTCATTTTCTCTGTCCCACTCAGAGTCAAAGGCCTCTTCAGCTTTCTGTGGTCATGTGGGTTTCACATTGATGGGCTCTGCCTTCTGCTGAAACTTCCCAAGACTCTTTTTTGAGTGGACTGTCTTCTGTTTCATCCAATTCATTCACACTCTCAACGTGGTCATTTGACACTTGTGCGCACTGAAAAAATGAAAAAAAGGTCGTCAGAAAGTCTGCCTTCCATCTCCTATACTACATGCACAAAGTCTACACAAAGTTATCACTCTCTCTCAGATCTGAAAACCCCCAAGTGAATTCACATAGAAATCCAGCGTGAATCAATCAATATTCCTGTTGTTTGACATTGCTGAGAGATGTCAGTAAGTATGAGAGAATTTGATGCAACATCGGTCAAATTAGCGAAATGGCAGCTAACACTAACTGATGGGGGCACAATAAACTTGTTTCAGTTTCATGGTCCTACCCCCCTATCGGTGCGCGTTAGCTGGCATTTCGTAAATTCGGTCTATGTCAAATTCTCTCGTTCTCATACCTACCATCAGCTCTCAGAAACATCAGGAATATTGACTGATTCACACTGCATTTCGCCTTTAACTCCCTTATCTATTTCTTCGACATTATACCCTTGGAGTGCTATCTGTATATCCTTAGGAATCTAAATATGTTTTTTAGTTACCACAATAAGGCACAGCTAAAAGCATAAAGACATGAGCCACAGTGACATAACAAGGAGAAGACTTACTTTTCTACGATAGTGCAGGTAAATAACAAGCACACAAAGTGCCACCACTAAGGTGGATATGACAGCTACACCAATGGCCCATTTGATGTCAGGGGGCTCTTGTGCACTTTGTAATGTGCCTAAAAATAAATAAACAATGTTAAATAGAAAACATTAGACAGCATTAGACAGAGCATAGTGTTACATCCATGTCCTTTTTTATAGTGTTACATCCATGTCCTTCCTTTTTTGATAATATGCTTTAGTTAGAACGTGGATTAAATAAATAAAGATTTTTATAAATTACAGATTTGTAGCTGCCTGCATTGTCTATCTCATATAACTTATGTTAGCCAAGGACATGCAAAAACACCGCCACACACAGGCAGTACATTAATAATTAGAAAAGGACTCAGTGAGTGCAGACCTCTGCCAAGGGAATACAGCGTCACAGCAAAAAACATAACGAATTTATGAGACAAATGCTGGTGAGGTGAATGACACCACACCACAACCAAGTTGCATTCCATTTTACTTCTGATCCTTATTCTTCCGAGTTTCGACACCATGGTAAAGTAATCACTGGCTGTTACTATGTCTTGGAGCCTTTGCGATTCCCTGTGAGCAAGGAGTCTTGGTACTTTCCCTTGGTGTTAAGCAATGCACAAATATTCAGCAGAGGCCTGATTTAACCTGTGTGTCTGTGCATGCTCAAATGTAATTGAGTCACCAAACGAGAATAGAGGCAGCCAGATGTCCAGGCTTGAGTATTTTATGTCAATAACCCTGCACATTTGTTTTTCATTTGGATCATCATTCATAAAATAGCTTCCTAACACACTGTAAAGGCACCACAACAGATCCTGAGCTTTAGATATGTTATTGGCAACAATAGGCCAGATTTGAATAGTTGTCATGCCATTCCTCTTTACAACAGCAACTGCAAGTTTACAAAGGGGACAGATTTGAATTTCTAGATCAACATCATATTTCCAGCCTGTTCTCTATGTCAGGTTCTTCTAAAACTGTAAGAAATCACAGGGGACATCGGTCAGTATCAGAGCATCTCCTTACCATTTGGGTTTCCACTGAGTGGCACACAATCTGGCAGGTTTTCGGTACAAGAAGCTATCGGAGACATAATTAACAGAACTCAGCACCAAATAAAATAGGTGAGATATAGACACAATGCTTAATGTACTGATGGAGGCACATACAAATGACAAATGGACAAATCCTCATGGGCAGAAGACAACTATCTTTAACTTACAATTCAATCTACTTACCCACAACTATGAGGCTGACATTCTCAGTCCGGAGAGGGCCAGGATGTAAACTATGGCATACATACAGTCCTTGGTCTGCCACTTTAACTCCCAAAATCAATAAAGAGCAGTTTCCTTCCTCTTTCTGTATGAATAGCTGAGTCCTGTTGATGAACTGAGAATGGCCTGCTGTGCCAATGTTTTCATTGAAAGAGGCGATAATTGAGTTATTCAAGTCCTGCCAAGAAAGGCGCTTTCTCTCTGGACATTCACAGGGTAGAAGGACATTCGTTCCAACAAAAGCCTGGACAGTGGAATGGCTGACAACGCATTCTTAAAAGAAAGGAGTAGAGACGATTATTTTAATTACATGAAAACAGATTTTATATATATATATATATATATATATATATATATATATATATATATATATATATATATATGTATGTATATATTCAATTTAATATTTTGTGACATTTGGAAGGCTTAACTTGTCTAATTTAAAAAAGCATTATCACCTAACCTAATTTTCATGAAAAAAAAACACCTAGTCTGATGAGATAACAGTTGCTAACAGTGGCTACTGCTGTTTGGACTCAGGACGGCGTACGCCAATTGAGGCCGATACATTATTAAAAAATAATATATATCTTAGGCTACTTACTTACCGAGGAGATATGCCATGAGAAAGGTAAAAAAATTGAGCCACATTATGCTCCTCATTCCGAAGTAGGGGTGTGATTTGGCGTAGTGTAACTCATAAGCCTATGAGTTCGACGTAGTTGCCTAAACTTCGACCCCATTAACTTTCAAATAATAAACTCTTCATACTGCACACACGTATGGTGTCTTCTTGTTAAAACAGATGTCCTCCCATGAATAGCCAACTGCAATGGTCGCTAGTTAAAGTAACAACTTCTCTTTTACAATGTGGGAGGAGAAGTGGGAGTGTGCGTTTTTACCTCTCTCTCTCTCTCTCTCTCTCTCTCTGTGTGTGTGTGTGTGTGTGTTTCTTGTGCCGCCAAGTGGTCTCGAAAACTAATAGCCTATTCTCAAAATGAGCTCTCGAAATTTAATATTTATTATGATAGGCCTACATTTTTCAACACAATTTACCCGAATCGAGTCAACCGCTATCCATGAATATTAGGCTGCTAAATAACCCTAGGATGACCACCTCCAAACAGACATAATGGGGGACAAGTAGCAACTTTCAGTCGGACAATGTGGGACAGACGTATGAACTTCAAGCTTAAGATATATCGTTTATCTAATTTACCAAAGAAACGGGTCGAATGAAAAAGCGGGACAGAATGTTCGATTTGCAAAAAAGGCAAAAATCACAGTAGCCTACAACGTAGAGCGAAAAAGCGGTCACCCTACCCCTATTTTGAACAGTCAAACGAGAGTTATTACCAACGTTAGGTGGCGATACCTACGTCCTGTGCATAGACTAATATGATAAGGAACATTTAAATGAATGAATGAGTTAATGAATTTATTAGCTCCTCAGTTCATGCGACCCTAAAGCGTGACCCTTTCATGTGGCTTTCTTATTTGTGTCTTATTGTCCTTGGGTGCATTCATTTTTTTTATTATTAAATCGCTGTTTCAAATGTTGCCTAACGTCGGATATTCAAGTGACAGGGAAATTCCTAAAAATCAACGTTAGATGGCACCAAATTGCAAGGAATCGATGTTGGCCAATCTCAGTATGCGTGTGGCGCAATAGAACGAGATATAAAAAGTATGTGGGCGGGATGAGAAGTTACAGATGCATGTATTCGCTATATTTCAAATACAGATATGTCCATTGTGCTCATTTGTATCAGACGGACTTCCTACAATGTTTAAATCAGAATATGTTACAACCGGGTTCGGTCTGCCACAAGCAGTGCGCGCCTGTAAGCATCTTGCACGCATATTTTACTGGAGTAATCTGACTTTGTGACTTTCACATTGTGGTAAAGATTTGTCTCATCTGCTTCCAGTGCTGCACTTCACTTCATGCTCAGAGTAAAGAACAATTTACAGTCGCGCAAGAAGTGTCAAAAGCTGCCCTGCAACAAAAACGGTTAGCAATTTAAATTTTGTGATAGGTGGTATGAGCATAAACAATTCTGAAAATACTGTCCTTTTTATTACTCTCTCTGATTGGATGGACAATGGAGCCTTCGGAAAAAAATGTTTTTGGTGCGCACCACAAAATTCCCACTATGTGCAATGTTTCTGCTATGCATAAGAGGTTTTACATGCATAAGAAGTAATTTTCTGCTGCGCACCAAAATCCGATGAATGTAGGCCAGGGGTCTTCAACAGGTAGCTCGGAACCTGCTTAAGAGTAGTTCTCCAAAGGGTCAAAGAAAATGTAAATAAATCTCATAACATAGTCACAAAGGGTATCACACCGTTTAAAATCTCCGTGTGGTACAAAATTATCCTAGTTTTACTGCTCTCTGATGAGAATTGAGCAGAATTTTGAAGCAGATTTGGCTATAACTATGGAAAATAAAGGCGCCACAAATTTAGATGACACTTCAGATGAGTGTTACCACTGCGCTGTAAGAATGTAAGATGGCAAAGAATGTTAATTTTTATCTCCAGACCTATCAGTAAAACCGATGTAAAATAGAGTAACTCTCGGTCACATTGATTTTGTCAAAGCAGCTCTCGGAGGAAAAAAGGTTGGAGACCTCTGATGTAGGCTATATGTAGTAGGGTGTCATTTCATCCACTTGGTTTGACATCAACGTATAATGTCATTGTGCTGATCAAAACAGCTTTGTAAAAGGCATATGATCTGCGTATTGTATAACAATGTTACCTTGGTTTATTTTTTATGATTTGATCAGCCTATAATGTTTGTATGTGTGTGAGAGAGAGGGGGGGGGGCAGGTCCACAAACTATCACCCCCTCCTTCTCCCATTATTTCGTCGGCTGGTCAGGTGACCAAAGCTGGAGCAGCTGTGCAGCCTCGCAGTCATTCTCCATCACACATTTACACACAGAGAAGGCATTCGCGTCTTAGGAGAGCAGAGGACAAACCAACAAAACCGCAAATAAACCCCCAACACACTCCGCTGTGGACGTGTCGCAGGGAATAGTGTAGACATGGGCGACCATACGGCACTTTTGCTGTTGATGGTAGCAACCTTGACGTTTGCCATCGAGGTAAGAAAATCGTCTGTTCTCAGATCGACCGAAGCAGCAGCCATTTCCCTCTCCTTGAACTAGAAGCACACTGTAACGATGAGAGAGGAAAATCACAGTTCGACAGAGGATGTAATAACACCGACTGTTAACACAGTTGGACAATGCGTAAATATCGAACATTCGCGTGTGGTGACCAATGAATTTACCATTATTCACTCACTACCTGGATATCTACCTAGATTAGTTTCTCTCTGTACAGCCTATAAAACCACTGATCTGGAAAAAAAACCCATCCCGGTGTTTTTTTCCTTTAGATTGGAGACTAGTGTTTTAACATCAATGTTTAAATTGACGAATGTCTCTCTGTGTGCAATCTATTTATAAAACATTTAACTGTGATCACCAGCCCATCTATTGGGGAGTCTTCTTGTGTAAGTTAGGGAAATGAAGGCGTTTCAACTATGACATTGATATTGTTACTTTCATCTTTCTCAAAAGTGTAGTTTTACAGTGACATTTTCTCTCCATGGGCCTTCTTTAACATGGCATATCTGCCTTTAGGGTGGTGCTAGACCGCATTTGTAGCGCGTTAGCTGGCAATTGATGAAATTGCTGATCTGGGTCTTTGACGGGGCGTGTTGTAGCCTAGGCTACGTGTTTTCTGGAAGTCGAATCCATTTCGAAAGCGGATCTGAATTGGACATTAGGCTACTAATAATTAGGTTACAGTTATTATAACGTTCCTAAACAACACAACCAGTTCTGATTAAGCCCAGTGTTCGGGATCAGACAGGTGAACATTAATTGTTGTGATAATGAGTATACGGTAGGTGAATAGTAGGCCTATAGTGTTTTCCTTTTGGTAACATTGTCTCGTTTATCAGCAAGGTGTGCAGTTTTGACAAGTGTCCAAACTGTGGGTATGGGCCTTTATGCTTTTTTTCTGTATTCCAACGCATTTTCACTATGGGAAGCGTTGGCTTGGCATTCTTCAGGAAGTATTATTAATGCTTCGATGCAGACTAAATTACTTTAGTTAGGCCTACATAATGACTACTGAATAAACCGAGGAAGCTGCGCCCTAGGCCTTGCCAGACTGGTGAAGAGCACAGACGGGGATGTTGCTTGACAGAGGCAAGATGGCGTCGGTCAACTGCGGAGTTGCAGTAACGCAATATGAGGCTGTCCTATACCATCTCATCTCATGATTGACTGGCTACGCGCGCAAAGTCGCGAGGCAGTTGCTGATTTTATAGACACATTGTAACACAATTCGTAAATTGTAACTTTCTGCTATGCAAACGCAGTTAAAGGCGTTTTAAGGACTAGGGTGCCCTCAGAAACAGTGTTGTTAGGCTAGTAAATTTTACGGTTAACGTTATAAAGGAGGCAACGTTATGTACGATGTTCTTTTCATTCAGATGTGAACGGCGGTACATAAAGCGACTCAAACAAAGTGTCCAAAATGTAATAAGCCTACGTGAGTTTGATGTGGAGTAAAGGCTATCTAGACCTAGAAACGATGCAGTGATTTTTAACAAGATGTGTCCTTTTAGGCCTACCTTCCATATCCAATAACGACTCCAAACTTATCAGCAACGCTAAATTGTATGTGCGGAAAAAGCTATTTAGGTGGCGGTACTCCAATGTCAACAGCTACAGCAGTTATCGGCAGTGCGGGCGTTCCAAAAAAGTACCGTCTTACCTTCTTTTTGAAATTGCTGTCAGTGGAGATGATGTGTGTGTAGACTGTACATTTGATATCCTGTTGCAGAATTGTAGTTTGGAAATAAAAGCCTTTTAAACTACAAAACGATAAGCTTACAATATATGCTCTACATTTACGTTCATCAACAAAATAATCTCTACACAGAGCAACATAAAGCTTTTTTAAAAACACAATATGCCAACACACGGAGAAGTTGGCAGTGTGGTGGTGCAAACTGTTTGGGTTTGTTGTAACAGCTATTGTATGGTATATTTTTCTCAGTCTGGTGATTGCGTGTCTATGCATGGCTGTGTTGCAGTGGCTGACTGGTTACATCAAGCTGGCCTAGTGTTGTGCCAACCATAATGGTTGTTAACTATTGTCAACAATAGAGGGGTGGGAGGGGGAGTTGGAGTTTCCCAGCCCTCTTTGTACTACAGCTCTTATACCACAGCCTTGTGTATGTATTGGGTGGTTTGAAAGACTGGAGCTAGGCTGGCTTTCACAATCAATGGGCCTATTTCACAGCAGCTGTCAATAAGAATATAATTCAGTGCAGCAGAATCAGACCCTAATTGGATGTCATTAATAACACCTGTGCTTAACCTGTGACTTCTTGGAAAAATGGCTGCTGTGAAAAAGGCCCATCACCTCTTTCTTAGTCTGGATACCTAGCTGTCATCTCCTGCTTCTCTGAGCTGGGATCAACAACTATAGATCAAAATGCTTCTGTTGGTTGTTTCTTGATTTCGGTTTTGGGTGTTAAGCCTGCCTCCATCACGCCAGGGGTAAAAAGCATTTTTCGAATCACTTGCTGATCAGTACGGGTTTCCCCAGGCTTCTGGAGAGCAGCACATAGCTAATTTTTATGTGTACCATTGATTAAGCTTCTTCAGATGCAGCTTGAGTGCAGATAAGGGGTTGCACAAGCAGTCTGAACAAGACACCCAGAAGGCTCTGGGGGGGGACCAGATAGAGTGAAGCACCTAGTGAGCTAGCTGTGATGTCTTAATGCTGTAGATGAGCCATCTCCGCACCACCGCAGGGTTCCCAAAGGGACTGTCAATGGGAGTCCATATTGTTGTTTTTGCGGTGGCAGTTCATATTTTATTGTTGCCTGTGTGTGTCCAATGCCTCTCTGCCAACTGCTGGGTGGAAATACAGGGGACAGGGATTGGTCTAGGCTGCTGATTCCTTTGTGCCTGTTTAGGTCAAGTCGAGGTTGAGACAAGACTGACTTTCTCTTTCTCCTTCCTGTGCTCCCTCCCCTCTCTCTCTTTTTCCACGTCTCCCTGTGTTTCACTTCCTTATTTTTCTTCTTGTGCCTCCCTGTTGCCGTCTTGGCTGTCACTTTTCTTTTTTTTTTTTTTTAACTTTGTGCTGCTTGTCTCTCTCTAACCACAGTCCTCATTATTTTCTTTCTGTGATGATGGCTCTCTGTGCCAATCTTTCCTAACCCTTTTGTCTTAGCTTCTTCTTCTACTTCGTTATCCACCCTTCTCCCTCTTTCTCTTCCTTCCTCTCTCTATTTTATATCCCTCTCTCTATTCTCCTTGCACCACAGCAGATTAAAGCTATGTTTAAGGTTTTTCAATCAGGGTTGGAAAGAACAGCGCTCTTGCACGTTACACCTTACATAACTCCAGTTCTGACCTCAGCAGCAGATTAGAGGATGTGTTTACAAGGGGTCCTGGATGCCGCAATCTGCCTTTCAAGGCAACAAGCAAATGTGATGGGCGCACACACTTTTAAAACACTTGTGTCAGAATGTGGACTTTAGGTTTATATATTTGGCTTGTTGTTGTTTTTTTATGTCCTGTGTTTGATCACATCACACTATTTTCCTACTTCCCATGCTGGTTTGAATGAGCAGTGTGGTGGTCATGCATTTTGTGTTGAGATAAAAAAAAAGCGCAGGCCCTCATTTTGAAAATGTCAGGTTTGCTCGCTGACTTGCGAAACTCCCAGAAATTGCCTGTTTCCGTGCACTTTTAGCTCATATGAACATTTTGCCTGTGTTGCCTGGAGTCTGTTAAAAATGGACATGTTGAGCATATTGATTAACCAATTATAGATGGGAAACCTAATCCTTTGCTTACACTCTCAGTTTGTAGAGTTTGATTGAAAATCACACATATACATAGAGAGATGGAGGGAGAGAAATTGCTGGCTGGCTGGCTGGAGTTGAAGGTGATTTGTTTCATTGAGACAGCTCACCATGTTGCTGAGCTGAGCCAGTCCGCACTGATCAATGTAGGCTGGTTTGGGTCTCCATTAAGACAGTATGTTTCAGCCCATCTGTATGCCTCTCACATCACAGTAATGGATGCCGGCAGCCTGCAAGACTAATGATTCTGTGAGGCGGACTGTCAGAGTAAATGATTGTTCAATTGTGTATTTTAGTACTGGTTTCTAGGATTTTATGATCTCCAAAAGGGTCTTTAAAGGCTCTACAGCAAAGCTGTGTGCAAATTAAAATGTTTTCCCACGTTAGTAGTGTACTGTACCTTATGGTTTGTATCTCAATGTGATCTAGTATGCTGTGTTGGTCCATGTGAATGATGTTTAGCAAATAACATACAGTGATCAAAAATGCAAATGCTGTTGCCTGTCTTACTTTTTTTGCTTTGATTTTTTTGTCTACTTTCACATGCCATTTAACACCTTTATCTTGTCTCTCTCTTAATTTCACTCTCTCTTGCTCTCTATCTACTGATCTATCTATCCATCCATCCATTCATCACAGGTGCCATCAGATGAGTCTGTGGGTTTGCTGGCGGAACCTCAGGTGGCCATGTTCTGTGGGAAGCTCAACATGCACATGAACGTGCAGACGGGCAAGTGGGAGCCCGACCCCAGTGGCACCAAGAGCTGCATTGGCACCAAAGAGGGCATTCTGCAGTACTGCCAGGAGGTGAGGGAGGTGGAGAGAGAATTGCATTGACACTTGTCTATGAAATAAATTTGTATGAAGGCAGAGAGAGAGGGTAATGGTGGGAGTTACAGCAGAGTGCACCCAAAATATGAATAAAGGAGATATTCATTGGGTTTTCAAAACCACACTAAAGGCTCGAGTCTCCAGTGATGTGGATGCTAAGCAGAGGGAGCTGAAGAAAAGGACAGCAGGGGAGGGAGGAAAGAAAAGGAGGGATGAGAAGAGGAGGCAGGGGTGAGGTAGAATGGTGCAGCAGCAGAACTGTGAAAGCAGCCGAGAAAGAATTCTGCCGAGTCATGGTCAGAGGTGGGATGTCCAGGTGAGAATATTAGACGTCCTGCCCAGGATTAGCATCAGTCCTCTTCAGTTGGAGGCAGAAGCACCAGGGAGGAAGTGAGAGAAGGCAGCTCTGTGCTGTCCACCTAGTCCCTTGTTTTTACCCTATTGTTAGGGAGTACTTTTTATCAGGAGATTTCACATTGTCACTCTTGCGCTTGTCTCCATCAGAGGTGTTACCTTGAATTCTGCACAGCACCCTAATGCATTGCTCACTGAGATTTTGCACCCATTTCAAGCATTAATGTAACTGTGCTGTGCAAACACTTGCTAGAGTCCTGCTCTGTCTGCTCTGGTGGTTAAGAGGCGTCATGAGCAGCCTGCTCTTTCTTACACTCCATCTTCGTTGCCTGTCAGGTGTACCCCGACCTGCAGATCACCAATGTGGTGGAGGCCAACCAGCCAGCCAACATTGAGAACTGGTGCCGGAAGGGCCGCAGGCAGTGCCGCAGCCATGTGGTCATTGTGGTGCCCTACCGCTGCCTGGGTGTGTATGTGGGTGGGCGTGTGTGTGTGTGTGAGTGTGTGAGAGTGAGACGGGTTTGTTTTCAATTCCCTGTGTAGGCAAATTAATAATAATTGATTTATTTGATAATGGTTACTAAGTTCAGACTTTATGTGTTATGTCTGTCTGAAGATAACAGTGCTCGTGTGTGTGTGTGTGTGTGTGTGCACAGATTTTGTGGCCATATGAATTCATTTATATGACACCTTAAGACTGTAGATTTCAACATATGGTTGCTATTCTTAATAAATGCATATAATTAACATTTGTGTGCCTGTGTGTGTGTGTATGTGCGTGCGCACACGCGCACCTCAGCTGGAGAGTTTGTAAGCGACGCACTCCTGGTCCCGGATATGTGCAAGTTCCTGCACCAGGAGCATATGGACATGTGTGAGAGCCATCTGCACTGGCACACCGTGGCCAAGGAGGTGAGGGAATGAGTGTTACTGCAGTATACACACACACACACACACACACACGCTATACACACAAGCTCACTCTTATTTACATACTGCCTCTAGCATCTATGATATGCCAGTGAGATGAAAGCAGGTAGCTCCAACAGCTGTCTCCAACTGCATATACATCCTGAGGCCAAAGCAACCCCTCCATCTCTGCTGTTTCTCTGAAGACTAGTGATCGTATCATTTTTATAAATGATGATGATCCATTGCTGTCCTAATTTGTACTTGGGTATCACGTTTCTGAGTACTCTGAGTATTATCCATAGTGCACCTTGCTCTGATTCAGAAATGAAATCTGTGGACAGTAATGACCTCACTGGTTAAATAGAGGCAATGTTAAAGAGTGAGCAAAAAGGAATGAGAAAATTTATTACTTTTGCAGACTGTCAGTTAGCGTTAACTGAACGGGGCAAAGACCTTGAACAACAGGGCTATAGGTTGATTTACCTCAGAATAATGCTTAAAAAGCTGCGAGAAACTCATGACATCCAAACACCAAGCATTTCATTTACAGCAAAAATACCATTTTAATGTAGAGTAATAAAATAACACACAAAAAATTCAGGAGACCTTGCTCATATGCATCAACATGGTGCACAATAAACAAGATTGCATAGGCTGTTATACAACATGACATGATTATAATGTTGTGCAATATGTCATTTCATAGATATGTGTAATGTAATATTCATAAGTGATAATCTGAAGGAGGTCAGACGTGTTGCATGTGTGCTGAAGAGCCTTGTCAGTCATCATGGTGTCCCATCATGACTCAGGACTGTCATTCTCTCCAACCATCCCCTTCTTTCCCCTCACCTTTGCAGTCCTGTGGTGACCGCTCCATGAATCTCCATGACTACGGGATGCTGTTGCCGTGCGGCATTGATCGTTTCCGTGGTGTGGAGTTTGTGTGCTGCCCAGTGGAGTCCCAGCGCAGCTCGGACAGTGAAGAGCCCGACGACGCCGACTCAGTGGTGTGGTGGGGCGGAGCCGAGGAGTACACAGACAATACCGATGAGAGGTGCACATATACACATTCATTCATTCATTCATTCATTCATTAATACATATGCATACAGACACATATTTACACACACACACACACACACACACACACACATTCACACAAAATCTAAAGCATGTACAACCAAATGCAAGCAAAGGGTTTTTTGCTGATCAGACATGGAAACTGTGTGTGTGTGTGTGTGTGTGTGTGTGTAGCACGCCCCGTGAGCAAGCACCTGTAGAGCAGCAGCAGGAAGATGAGGAGGAGGCTGAACCAGCTGTGGTGGAAGAGGGGGAGGAAGAGGAAGACGATGACATCATGGACGAGGAAGACGAAGAGGAGGCCTGGGACAACGACGAGGATGGAGACGGAGTGGAGGATGAGGATGAAGATGACGAGGGTGATGTCACAGATGAGCGTGACACCAGCGAGCAGACCTCCAACATTGCCATGACGACCACCACAACAACCACCACCACCACCGAGTCTGTGGAGGAAGTTGTGCGAGGTGAGGATGGCAGTCATGCTATTGGGATAAACACACAGATGTGCAGGTGGGATGCCTGGGGCTGCTAGGCCTGGTGCCTGTGAATTTGTTGACCTGAATTGACCCAATAGCCATGATGACCTGGTGGTGGTGTAAAGTGGTGATAAATGGCTATTTAGTGGAGTGGATAGATTATAAAAAGACATGGATGTGGATGACATGGATAAAGAAAGAGACATGGAAAGAGTGTTATTCTAAAACGGATATCATATATTTTTTTTCTGTGTCTGTGCTTTCGCTAGCTCGCCTCACCCAAGGAAATATACTGTGCTGAGATCCAAAGGGAGTCCAAAGGGAGCTTGGAGGATCGTTATTGTCATCTTGGGCTTCTTTGCTTTGAGAATCCTACATTTTGAGTTAGGCTGGCATCAGCTTTTGGGTTGTTTCAATTTTACCCAGCAGATATTAGACAGAATGAGAATGAGATGAAAAAATGTCAGATAGACACAACCTTTGTGGAATACAAATACAATGTCAAATGAATCTCTTTTTGTTTGCTATGAAGATTTTTTGTTTGGTTAGCCATGAAGAGTTTCATATGCATGTGAGTTTTGCATGGATGTACATATATAGTATATATTTTATGTACCAGGAAACCATGTCCTCATACCTTCAGATTGCGCAGTCACTCATACTTCAGTCTTTAAAGATGTTCATCATTGGCTGCTATTGGTTGTTTACTGGGATATTGATCCAGACATTAATGGGATTCAGTGGATTTAATTTCCACTTTGTTATTCTTGCGCACTGTGTGCAATATAGAATGAAGCCATGCAAAAGGACCAGTATCTGTATGGACAGGTGGCATTTAAGTGGTCTGAAAGCGGACTTACTTCTCAGTACAGGTGTTGTTTGTTCACATATGGATGTGCATTGGTATCTATTTGGATAACATTTCAAAAGTTTGAAAGCAGGGTGAGCTTTCAAGTCAGGTGAGATCTGCTCACATATGGATGTGTGTTAAGTATGGATGATTTGTGTTGTTGAAAAGGGAACTGTTCTCGAGGCTAACGTTGACCCCACCCCAGTGCCATTGCATTGGGAAAGCTGTGGCCAACTGCTATGCAGGTTTATGTTGGTGTTTTAACTCACGTTTGCCAGTGGTGGGGCTGTGTCGACCCTTGTAGGGATGCAGGTGTGTGTGTTGGTGTGTGTTAGCACACAGTAACAGTGTGTCCCCATATCAGAGGTGTGCTGGGCTCCAGCTGAGACGGGGCCGTGTCGGGCCAGGCTGCAGCGCTGGTACTTCGTGGCGGAGACAGGCCGCTGTGCCCAGTTCATCTTCGGTGGCTGTGGCGGCAACCGCAACAACTTTGACTCCGAGGAGTACTGCCTATCCGTCTGCAGCAGCAGCCTGTGTAAGTCCCTGGTAGTGGAGGAGCTCTTTCTTTCTTTCTTTCTTTCTTTCTTTCTTTCTTTTTCTTTCTCCTTCCTTCTCCTTCCATCGCTCGTCTTTCCTCTCTTTCTCTCTCCACTGTCTCTCTCTCTCTCTCCCTGAGCTCCACATTGTTCCTCTCCTCATCCCTGCGTGTTCTGCTAACTTATCTCAGCCTTCTGACTTGCTGTAGTCGGACCTACTCTCTGTCTGTCCATCTGCTGCTGTAGTGGGCCCTCCTCTCTCTAGCATCCAGCCTTTTGGATACTCTGTGAGGCTTTCCCAGTCTCTCATATCTCATAGCTTACATCTCTCTCTCTCTCTCTCTCTCTCTCTCTCTCTCTCTCTCTCTCTCTCTCTCTCTCTCTCTCTCTCTCTCTCTCTCTTTCTCTTACATTCTTTCTCTAGTTAGTTGTAGTACTAGTTTAGGATGTTTATGTCTATCTTTTCTCTCCTTGTCTTTTTGAGCTTCCTGACTCACATAGTGTTGTGCAGTCACTTGGTCTCATTTCTTCTCCACTTATCGATCTTTGCTCTCTGCTCTCTCTCTCTCGCTCTCTCCCTCTCTCTCTCTCTCTCATTATTTCACTCACTATCCCTGCAGCCCAGAGATGTCAGTCTTGCTTGTCTCTCTCTCTCCGTTACACACTAATGCTCTGTTTGGGCATTTGCTATAATCAGTATGCCTGGCCTGAGGGGCTAATTGATCCATGTTTGGGTCTCTGGTGCATGTGATTGTGTATGTGTGTGTGCATGTGTGTGCACTGTCTGTTAAATCACTACTCGGCTGTATCAGGCAGTTTGACCTTTGAGCCCTGGGTGATATTTGCTGTGCTGCAGTAAGGATGAGGGAGGCTCGGCCACATAACGGTTGAAGAGAGAGGTGTGTGTGTGCGTGTAGGTGTGACCTCGTGTCTGACCACACTGGTGTCAGCGAGTTCACCTGAGCCACTAACCTGCTGACCTCTGTTTAATTTCTGCGTTTCCTTGACGCCTCCTTTCTTCCTCTCTTTAATTTTCTCTGTCATTCACACACTCACACACCCACACCACACATGCAGTACACACACACACACACACACAAATAAATAAATAGACAGACAAGCACATAGGGCTCACATGGCTAGTCTTCTCTTTGTCACACATACTGTAAATTCACACACATACATACACACACACACATATGTAATAGATACACACAAACACACACACATGTAATAAATACCAACACACACACGTAATAAATACCAACACACACACACACACACAGATAAAACACAGAAAGCTTAGGGCTACAGCGGTGGGCACAGCAGACAGTGGATTTTGGTGTTTTTCAGAGGGCCTGCGGTAGTTTCCGCTCAGTTAAGCACAAAGCGCGGCCTCTCTGTGGGAGAGTGTGGCTGTTGTGCCCCCATCCTGACAGGGAGCTGAGCTCTTATCTGATCACTGTCAGCCCGCATCAATACATTCACTCAGCTCAGCTCGTCTGCTGCTGTTGCCCAGACAGGTTAGAGACTGCACAAGCGCGCATGCGCGCGCACACACACACACACACACACACACACAGACACAGACACAGAAACAAAAACACATTCTCCCTCAACACATTTGGACACAAAATACCCTCATTTGGAATTAATCTATCCGGCCCGCACAGACAAACACACACAAACACACCTACACTCACATTTTCAAAAAATAATTAGAAAGCCTGCAGTGTCTGTGTTGACACAAGCTCCTCCTGTTCCAGCCTGTTGTCTGCTGTCTCCTCTCTGTCGTCTTCTCAGGCTAACCGCCACGCTCACATGCCAGTTGATGACTCGTGGCTTTTTTTTTTCCTTCCCGTCCTGTTCCATCCCAACCCCCCCGTTCTCCCTCTCCTTTGCCCCTGACTGGCTTTATCACCCCATCACACACACACACAAACACACACACACACACACACACACCATCCTACCCCCGCCCCTCTCTCTTATCCCTGACTGAACCCCCTCCCCTCTTTCTCACACACACACACCACCATCCTATCCCCTCTCTCTCTATCTCTCTCTCATCCCTGACTAAACCTCCTCCCCTCTTTCTCTTTCTTTCTCTCTCTCTCTCACACACACACACACACACACACACACACACACACACACACACACACACACACACACACACACATACCATGCCACCATCCCATCCCCTTCCTCCAGTGCCCACCATGGCCCCCAGTCCCCCCAACGCCGTGGACCGCTACTTGGAGGCTCCCGGCGACGTGAACGAGCACGCCCACTTCCAGAAGGCCAAGGAGAGTCTGGAGGCCAAACACCGCGAGAGGATGAGTCAGGTGAGCAGAGGGAGGAAGAGGAGACGAGGGGGAAGGGAGGGAAGGGAACAAGAACCAGGTGGTGTGGTCGTAGAGGCAATCAGCAAAAAAGTGGGGGTCTGCAACGAGTTAAGAAGTGACTAGAATAGTGACAAAGGCCAGGCCTTGTGTGAAACACTCTCTTCAGGTATCCAGCTCTTCCAGCTGCGTCAGCCGTCTTTGCTGTTCCCACGTTTAAAATGACATCATCCCACCTGCCACTGAAGTCAGATTAATGGCGGTGTGTTATATGGCCACAGCACCGCCTTGAGCAGATTACTGCTAGACACACATGGCTAGATTTCCATTGTCCAACAACAGTATTCATGTTTTGTGTGGCTCAGTGGCACACTAATGGGCTGCTGCTGATTAATCCAGGATTGTTCCTGCGTCATAGCCTGATGTGGTGTGGTGTAGTGTGGTGTGTGTCAGTGGGAGAGCAGGAGGAGGCTGTATTTAGAGTCTGTCCTGATTTATGTGCACTGTAGGGGATGTGGGGCAGGATGCTGGTGGGTTTCAGTTTGACCAGAAGGGGCTGCTTTTCTTTGTGGCATGCAGTCCAGATAAACCTTGCTTGCACATGCACTTGCATCTGGATGAGAAAGACAGTTAATAAGACCTGTTCCCACTTGCAGTCGTTTTGTTGCCTCACACTCTACTAATACTATACTAATCTCAAAGTGCTGATGAACAAGGCAAGTTTTTTGGAACATTGTTGGGCAGTGTGCCTAGGAATTGTTCTAGAACATTCTCATTTATACTGGGCCACTGGTGTTTTGATGGGAAAAGTTAATCGTCATGTTTTATGGTGATCCAGTGAGAACATATGGAGCGAGCTGTGTGGCCTGTCAGCCTTGCCCATAAAGTTGTCTCAATCAGGCTTGTTACAATTAACTTTCATTCAATTCAGGAATTGCAAGTAGAATCAAATTAAATTAAATGTAGTTTTACATGCTTTACTTCAAATTTGAATTGCAATTCTTGCTATCTCAATTCAAATTCAGCTGAAATTCAGGAGTTATTCGCAATTAAATTCTGCAAATTAAGACTTCAGATATGCTTATGATGTTGCGTATCGGTTTTTGCACTCTAACATATATATTACAATACTGCAGTACAAGTTTTTCAGCTGTGTGTGTGTGCGTGCGCACGTGTGTGTGCAAGTTGGTTGACCCTGTTCACCTTCTCTTCCCTGTAGGTGATGAGAGAGTGGGAAGAAGCTGAGAGGGAGGCCAAGAACCTACCTCGTGCAAGCAAAAAGGCCCTCATCCAGGTAAGACACAGCTGCTCTCATTCTTTATATCCCTCTCACATGTACCCCTCCCCTTCTCTCTTTGACTCTCATAATCACTCTCTCTCTCTCACTCACACACACACACACACACTTTGGTCTTGTCAGAGGCAGACCTGTGTGCAGAGCTATGGTCAGAAAAGACCTCTGGGTTGGTGCAGAAAGCTTCACAAGTCTGTCCAGTTCTGTGTGTGTGTGTCAGTCAGTGTTTATGTTTATGTTTGTGTGGGTGAGTGCAGTCTGTCATGTTCCCAGCCTCCAGGTAGTGCTTGGTTCAGATATACATTTGTGGAGGACTAAGGTCAAGTCACTGTTATTGCTTGGGCTGGCTATTGCAGTAATCATTCCCACTTTCCTTGTTCAGGGACTGTTGCTTTATATATGAAGAATTCAGATGCAAAACCCTCTTAAGTCTGTCTTCAGAAATATGCAAAAAGTTGTTTTAATAATCATTTCCAACTAATCTCTATCAAAACAAAATTTGAATGTCATTATCAAGTAAAAACAATCCAATTGGAGTTGGACTGATAATTAAATTGATCTAAATCATAACATAATCATGACATAAATGTATTTCTGTAAATTCATCACAAATAGATTTAGAGGGGTTAACATCTGAACTCTTCACATTTTATATCAGCGCAGCCATTATGTAACACTGGACTCCATCAAATGCGTGTTTGTATGTGTCTGTGACTTTGTTGGTATGTTGCATGTCTCTGTGTGTGTGTGTGTGTGTGTGTGTGTGTGTATTCTCTATTTTTCTCTATATTCTCTATTTTTTCTGTGTTTTTATTTCATCTCTTTGCTGGCTGTGTGTATGATATGACACCCACCTCTCTCTCACCCTCTATCTCTCTCTCCCACCCTCCCTCCCTCTCTCTCTCTCTCTCTCTGCAGCGTTTCCAGATGAGGGTGGAGGCTCTGGAGCAGGAGGCGGCCAGCGAGCGCCAGCAACTGGTGGAGACCCACATGGCCCGCGTGGAGGCGCAACTCAACGACCGCCGACGCCTGGCCCTCGAGAGCTACCTGACCGCCCTGCAGGCCGACCCCCCCAGGGTAGGCCACTTTGCAGGCCACACAGCTCTCCCACACCCACACCCACTCCAACATTCACAGACGGAATCTAATTCAGGCTTTCATATCCAGTACAATGAAAGCACAGCACTGCTGCCCCCTGAAACCCATTCTATGTGATGACTTTCAACATGTGATAACAATACTGTGGCAAGCTAAGCAAAAGATGGTTTTAAGCAATCTCTTGCACACGCTCAGTGTTGGTGGTTGGTGTTTTATGCAGAACCTATTAGCCAGTACATAAATACTCATACACACAGTAAGTAGAGGTGTACTGATTCTTACACATTCTAAATAGAGGTGTTCTGATTCTTGTGTACAAGACCACACAAACACTCAAAACAAAAAGCTGTGGAATTTCACCTCATCCCAAGAATGCACACACACCACCTTTTGTTTATGTGTGTGTGCGCACGCACGCGTATAATGGTAGCCAGAGACACACAGGCATGTAAACACACAGGCCCTTGATCCCGTTAGCTCAGGCCAGCTCACACACTGTCTTCTGCCTTTGTTTTGCACGGGCCTGTTGTTTTTCTTTTTTTTTCTTTTGTCCTGTATTTTTTTCCGCTCTCACTCCCTCCATCCATCTTTCTATCGGCTCACCTCTCTCCTGTACAGCCCCGTCAAGTGTTCAGCCTGCTGAAGAAGTACGTGCGCGCTGAGCAGAAGGACAGACAGCACACCCTGAAGCATTTTGAGCACGTGCGCATGGTGGACCCCAAGAAAGCTGCCCAGATCCGTCCTCAGGTAGCCCCCCCCAGCCAGTACTACAGCCCTGTCAAATTGAATCAGTTAAACATACTTTAACGATGCTGAAAAGTAGCATTTTCACACACAGTTTTATATGTATGCAAAGGATCATATAAAGACAATGTTATTTTGTATTGGATAATAAGACGTGTTAAATATAAGACATGTGCCTTAAGAAGACTTTATGGATTGTCATATGTGACCTGTAAACTTGCATCTGGTGTGGTAGGTGCTGTTCCACCTGCGTGTGATTGAGGAGCGCATGAACCAGTCACTGAGCTTCCTCTACAAGGTGCCCAGGGTGGCCAATGAGGTCCAGGACCAAGTGGGTAAGTGCACTCATGAACCGAATAAAGAGTGATCTCTTGGCTGAATACACATACACACACAGCAAATATTAACAGCTGTGGCATGTTTGAGTACAGGGCTGGTAGATTTGTCTGAAAGGTGATTAATTGTTATCTCTCTGACAAATTATAAACATAGTATTCAGTATTCTCTCTCTGTGTACCTATTTGCCTATCTGTCTTAAGCAAATCAAACCAAATAGTGCTTGACTTAAATAACGTGATTGTTGACAAAGCTATGTGGTCTGTTTGATGTCAAGAACGCGCTGGGTATTGACTAACATTTTTTTGTAGAGAGCAGTATTGATTTGAAGAAAATAAATAAAGAGCTGTTTTCCAATACGCTATTTTATTATTTTATTTTTATATTTTTTGTTTTAATTGAGTAAGGAGATTTAAGAAGATTTCAATTTCAATGACCTATATAGTGTTTTAGAAAAGAGCTCTTCAGATTTTTCCCACTCCTTCTCCCCTCTCAGCACTGCTGATGCAGAGGGACCAGTCGGAGGTGGCCCAGCAGGTGTCTTCGCTGCAGTCAGAGAAGCGTGTGAGCTACGGCAATGATGCCCTCATGCCCTCTGAGACCTACAGCACCAGCCCACTGGACGAGCTGCCCCCCGAGCAGGACGGCCTGGGGTTCATCCACCCCGAGAGCTTCAACCAGGCCAACACTGAGAACCATGGTAAAACCAGCCACCCCAGTCACTACACCAACCCTGGATATCTAGCACCACAGTTAAAGGGCCATTCCAGAGCATTTCATTTAATGGCCCTGTTATTTGTCACCGAGTAGGAAAAAGATTGTTACAACAGACTGAATAGCTAACGGATCAGGCCCTGTTTAGTTACCTTGGTTACCTGGAGTCACTACACCAGCATTTACAACCACACACAAGTGGTAAACACTTCACCAGCAACATCAGTCAGCTATATTATCAGCAGTACCAGCTAATCTCACTGCACCTTAAAGAATCCCTGTCTGCTAAGACCTGTTGGCCTTATAAGACTGATGCTGGTGTCAGCTGTATTTAGCAGGATTTAAAAACACTCAATATGCTTTGTCTTTTCTTAGAACTTTTAGAAAAACATTTGCAGAGCCTCTAAGCTTCCATGGTGTTTAGGTCTCAATGCTTTCTAGGTAAGAAGTGACATCACCTTGTTGATATTGGTGGTGCCGATGTGCACCTTGATTGGACCTTCATTAGATTCAACCAGGTGATGTCACAGTTTACGAGTGATGGTTTTACGAGTGTTTTTTTTTTTTTTAAAGAAAACCAAAAACATTTGGAGTATTTTCAATTCAAGTTTATGTAGCTGACACCAACGTCAGTCTTATTAGACTAACATGTCTTACTAGCCTAGCATCCCTTTAAACTAGCGCTTTTCCATTGTGCTCAGGCAATAAGTGGAAGTGGGTCATGCATTGTGTGCAGTGTTCCTGGTGAGCTGGTGCCTGTTTTGGCACAGTTCTCAGTAAGACTAAGGGTGGTTTGGGTATGTAAATATTTTGACATGTTTCTCCTACAGTTGAGCCTGTTGATGCCCGCCCTATCCCCGACAGAGGACTTCCCACGCGACCTGGTATGTCAAAGAGGCTCTGACTGTGATTTGGTATTTATTTGTCTTTTGTGTGTGTGTGTGTGTATGAGGGCGAGAGTGAAGAAAATTGAATTATGTCGTTATGATTTGTGTGTGTGTGTGTGTGTGTGTGCTTGCGTGTGATCTTGTGCGCTGTCCTCTGCAGTGTCTGGCCTGAAGCCGGAAGAGATGCCTGAGGTCCGCATTGACACAGAGGACGGACACGGCGCCGGCTACGAAGTACATCATCAGAAACTGGTCCTCTCCACTTCTTTGCATCTTTCTCACACACACACTCACTCTTCCTCCAGTAGCATGCCTGTGTAGTGTTGGACACTGTTCTGTATTAGAAGCACTCACTTCATAATGCCTGCTATCCCTGTGCAATGATAGCCTGTAGATGCTTGTCTGTGTTTGGTACAGCAGCAACGCGATTGGTTAAATGGGGTGATTGACAGGTTCTCTGCCCTCTCAGGTGTTCTTCGCTGAGGATGTGGGCTCCAAAAAGGGAGCCATCATTGGGCTAATGGTCGGTGGCGTTGTCATAGCGACAGTCATCGTCATCACTTTGGTCATGCTGAGGAAGAAGCAATACACCTCCATCCACCATGGTGTCATAGAGGTGAGGAGGGCAGAATCTAACACACACACACACACTTTTTCTCTGGCTTGGCAGAGCCCTGCACAAAAATCACATGCAAATGTGCAAATATGCAAAGAATATTTACATAGATATTGCAATTTGGTGTGATTTTAGTGGGAACTTCCTACCCAACATCTCTTCCTCCACCTGTGCTAAATTGGCCTTTCTTTCTGTCTCTCTCTCTCTCTCTCTATCTCTCAGGTGGACGCTGCCATCACTCCAGAGGAGCGCCACCTCACCAAGATGCAGCAAAATGGCTATGAGAACCCCACCTACAAGTACTTTGAGCAGCTGCAGAATTAAGCGCCCCCTGCCTGCCAGCTCCCTGAGCTTACACACAAAACCGCACGCGCTCATAAGCAGACCCTTGCCCTCTCCAGCGCACCGCCGCCACCCAGCAGCCCTCAGACTTCACCCATGCCCATGCCACTCCCACCACCACCACTCTTGTCCCTTCAGCCCAGCCCCTGGGGACACCCGCAGCACAGCCGTCTGACCAGCCCCAACACACCACCACCACCCGTCAGGCAGCTAATAGTTGCCTGACTGCTTCACACACACACACACACACCCCAACAGACAAGCATACTTGAGATGCCTTCTTGTGCCGCACACACACACACACACACACACTCAGTCGGAGATGATGATTGTAACGGGGAAGACCTAGCCAACGCCCCTTCTGTCTGTCTGTCCAGTTGTGTGCTTTCACGCTGTGCTGGGGTGCCCAGTGCTGCCACTCCTACTGCATTCTGGGTAAGGGAGGTGTGTGTGCTGGGGAAGTGGGGTTGCCAGCTTTAGCTTTCATTCTGTCCCTCAACTCCCTCCCTTCTCTCCTCCCCCTCTTTTCCCTCTCATTCCTGTCCAGCCCCAAAGGAACCCCTCCACTGGCCTAGTCTCTCACCCATTCCATACAGATGACTGCTGTGCTATGTTTGGGCATGGCCTCCCCCGTTTCCCCACTGTACCCCCCCCCACACACACACACACACAGTCACACACTTCACTCAGGCACGCTCTAGATGAGGTCATCCTCCAGCACATTTCAAGAGAATTACTCCAGGTGTCCTTTTTTTTCCCCAACAAAGAAAAATGAAAAGAAAAAAAATATATACTGCAACACTTACGGAGATAAGCAATGAATGTTTCTTTTTTATTTGGTGTAATAATGTATTGAAATAAGGCAGAAACCTTAGCTGTTTATCTATGTAGTGCATGAAGATTATGACGGAGAGACGCGGCCCCAGGCCCCACACTCCCCACCCCACCCCCAGGACCCTTGCCGCCTCCCGCGTAGAGTTTAGCAGGATTGTACATTTTGGTGTCCTCTTGTGATCACGTGATTTTAAAAATGAAGAGAAGAAGAAAAAAAACAAACAGGAAAAAAAAAATCCTGTAATTCATTCTGCTTTTCTCCCCTCACGGAGACATGGCTTTTGAAATGAGGTCTGCGCTTTTGTTTGTTTTTTGTTGTTTATTTTCCTGAAGGACTGTGCTACACACCCCTTGCAGCATGGGGCTGGAGATTCTGTAATGTAATATATATATAAAAGGAAAGCTTAATATTATCTTAAGTTTTTAGGCTTCTTTTTCTCATCTGAGAGGAGAAAAAAAAAAAGATTCCCGCGCACGCCGTTTTCTTGAGAGGGAACGCACAAGTTACCCACGTTTCATTTTCATTCCATGTTACAATTTTTTTGGGGGGGATGTGGTTTGGAAAAGATTGGGATGGGTTTTACAGAAGTAGAAATGGGATTGTGTTTCAGAGCGAGGCAAAAAAATCCTCCATTTTGGATTCTGTATATTTAATTTTCCCTCAAGATTTCCAAGCATTCTACTTATAATAAGAAAAAAAAATCAATAAATGAATTTCCAGTGTCTGTGATATTCACGAGCACGGAATGGGATAGTGAGTAGAACCCCTAAATCAGCTCCCCCCCCCCCCCCCTTCTTTCTACTCTTCTGTGTGTTCTTTCACTTTCACGGTCCTGGTGCTGAGTTTGCCGTTATGGTGTGCTGCTGATAGTTTGGTTTCGTCTGAGAGCTAGAAGAAGGTAGTCTGCAAGCTGGAAAGTTGACTGAGTCAGTCAGCAGATCAGACATGCAGACTTTACTGGAGTGTCTAATTAACGCACACACTCTGTAGTGTGTTCGTGTATAATGAATCCTCATTCAGGCAGCTAGTGTCTTTGGAGCAGATGACTGCATGCTCATCCTGTCATAGTGGACAGCCAATATCTAGCCGCACCTAAGTGAGAAACATGGATTCAGCAGTAGTTAGTAGACAGGTTGAGCAAGTGACGAGTCAGCACTGTAGTGGATTGTGAAATAGTGGACTGGCATTTGTGGTTTTGAATAATTGCATTCCAGAATAATTAAAAAAAATAAAATAATGAAGGGCAGGGCCTTCTACCATAACGAATGTGATTTAGTGCAATTAATGATGCACCGCAGGAACGAACACTATTTATAGACCTCTAGCACACACTCAACTTAAAAGCACTTAAAAGATTTCAGTCTTTGTCCTTCTGTAAGGAGTTAAGTCCAAGCAATGGTTAAACTGGACTGAAGGAAGTGAAGGCATTCTGTCTGTTTTTCCTTTTTCTCTTGATCTTTCCTTTTCTCTGTGACTATTTTTCCCCTCTGTGTCTGTATAAATCATCAGCTTTGAGAGAGGGGGAAGCTTTCTACACTGTATCCCATGAATAAAGTTTTGAATGTACATATAGAATCTGTCTGTTGTTGTCACTTCCTAGAAACTGTGTGTGTGTGTGTGTGTCAATGAGGGTGAGAAAAACAACAAAAACCGTTACAGAATTCTCTGCACAAAAGATTCAGAAGAAAAACAAAAAAAAACATTTGCTGCTTTATTGCCCCCTAGTGGCCAAGCCTACAGGCCCACACCTCAAGGAAATCAGACACTGGACATAATAAAAAAAAAAAAAAGGAAAAGGAAGAAATCAATCCCTTACAAATGGATAATATCAAAATACACTGCCCTCATGGCTATCAAAAAACACTGATTATATACAGTGGAAATGCAGCTACCGCTAGTCTGCAGTCAGATCAAGCATACAAAACCCATGTAAGCGCACATATAGAGAGCATCTATGCTGTCTCTCACAAGCATACACACTCACACTCGCAACCCCAAAGAGGACATCATCAAGCGCACACACACACATATCCACATACACTCATTCCTTTCACAAGCATACACACTCACACATTGAGCTCACACCCACACACACATATCCACATACACTCATTCCTTCCAGAAGCATACACACTCACACATCGAGCTCACACACACATGCACACCCACACACACATATCCACATACACTCATTCCTTCCAGAGGCTGCTTGTAACTTTTGCACAAACTCCCCTACTCCCCCCTCAAGTCACAATTCTTTGACCATAAACCCTCTTCTTCCTTCTCCTCCAAAACACTCAGCCCCGTCAACAGCTGAAAGAGAGAGGAGAAGCAGAGAGGGTCCCTGTTGCTCTACGTCCCTCCCAGCTCAGCTGTCCTGTGCGGTGGCAGCCAGGGTCACCGTGGTGACAGGCTGCGCGATGCTGTGGAGCTGCACGCGTGCCAGCTTCTTCTGCTCGCACTCCGTCACCAGGCTGTTGAGCTCGGCCGCGCTGTAGCCGATCAGCGTCCGCAGGTCGCACACAAACTTGTAGACGAAGCGCTTGCCCTGCACCTTGCTGATCATATCACCGTCGTAGTAGTACCTGCCAAGAAGAGGAATAGGAAATTCAGATGAAGAGTCGGACACAGGGAAACGTTCAATGTGGCTGCAGCAGAGGCATTCAGCGTAGTGCAGCTTTAACGGATGGAGCTGCCAGATGCAGCCACTGCCAATCCGACTGCTGCTGCAGCTGCTGGGGCTGCGGTTGCATGTGCGTGTTGTGGCCCTGAGCGCTGATGTGTGGTTCAATTATTAATTACATGTTCTATAATGTGACTCGAAGTGCAGCTCAATTATTCATGTCCTGGTACTGTTGCATAATGCCTACAGCAGCACAGACGTTGATTTGAGAGAGGGAGAGAGAGAACAGACATCAAAGCAAAGACGGCAATCTGTGCTGAATAGGAAGTTGTCCCTCTATGTGTGTGCAGGCAGTTTATACATCTTGCTTCGCCATATGGAGCCACACAGAAATATGAGTGAAAGCAAATATGAGGTGACTGCTTTAAGCTTTAAGCCATGAGACTGTGTGTGTGTGCGCACAATGATTTTAGTCAAAATTAACTTTCTAAAACTGCCAGTCACTGACATAAATTAGTGAAATTCACCAGCCATACAATTGTAAACCATTTTATATTGATTTCATCTGAAATCTACCAGCCACCTCCAAACTGTACCAGCATTTGGCCGCTACTAATTTTGATCTCTGCTCCAGGCCCCTCTGGCATTTTGCTTTAGGGGTACGGACCTGAGGGCACGGCTGAGCTTCTCATAGTTCATGGTGGGCTTGTTCTTGCGCTGGCCCCACTTCTGTGCCACCAGCTCGGGCTGGTTCAGCTTGAACTCTCCCTCCTCTCCCACCCAGGAGATGCAGTCCCGTGCGTCTTTGTCCGTTAGCAGCTCCAGCAGGAACTGCCACAACTGGATCTGTCCGTTATTACCTGACAAATGAGCAGAGAATGCAAGTCAAGTAAACACACAGATAATCAAAGACCTGTTGTTTTAAAGTGTGTACTGTTATTTTATAATGTGTGTACTGTTATTTCCATTTATTTTGATTTTTTGACAAAACAAAATAACTCAAATCAAAGCACAGGACATCTGTCTCTGTGTGTGTGTTCATGTTGTGAAATAACCCCTGGCATGCCCTTTGGAATCCTTGAAAGTGATGCTCTCTGTGGACAGCAGTGGTCCTCAGGTACCTGTGCGGTTGCCAGGTGAGCTGCGCTCCTCTCCACTGATGCGCGGGGCTCGGGGGCCTTTGCTCTGCTTCAACACCTTAATGGCTGTAGGTGTGGTCTGCATGACTGGGGCAGGGATGATCTGCACCGCTGCAAAGGGGAGTCATGGGAAATTAAGTCTTTATACACAAAACGAAGACAGGCTACAAATGGCTATGCATTACGGGGAAGCTAACTGATGTATGCAAGACAAACTCACGTTGGTCAATAGTCACTGTGGCTTCCTGGGCAGCCTGTTCCTGACTGGCCAACACATCTGTATGGAAAAATCCACATTTGATTTGTTCAAAGAGTGGCAATTTATAAATTACACATGCAGAATATTACATGACAGTTGACAGTTTGCAAGTCATGAACACTGCTAGATGGACATTCACATTACAACCACCACAAGAACAAAGACAGAAATAGTTTGCACAGCTAGAGGGTTATACAGTGTTTACAGGAACAGAAAGTCTGAAATGCACTACAACAAACATACGCTCTTTCTCACACAAACACAGGACATGTGACACTCACATTTGCGTAGCAGTTCCAGATGGCTCCAAAGGATCTCTCCGTTGGGAACCCGCTGCAGGAATTCATCCTGGCTCAGGACACAAAGGTCGCGACCTGGGATGTGGATGCTGCCCACCTCCATCTCCTCAATGCTGAACTCCTTCATCACCCACACCGCCCAATGGATCACCTGGTCTGCTGTCCACTGCACTGGGTCTGGAGGGGGGGACACTGCTTAATAGTCTGCTCTATACAGTAAACACTTCTACTGAAGCCAGTGGTCAATACAAAGGTACATGGACAAGCATAACTTTCATAACATTAAATTGCAGGAAATTACTTAACAGTCCCCAAGTGTCAGTCAGTTAACAAATGAACACAGTATAAATATACAAACATATATAAAAAATAAGCATTTTCCACTAGTACTTTCTTGCAAACTACAATTTTGTTGAAAAACATTATGTCCCAGGTTAACTTACCAATTTTAGACAGAAATGAATTGAGATAAGACAACTTTTGCTGTCTTCCAATCACACAATAAAGGGCAATGCCCAGTCCTATTATAACAAACTATACGGTTCTCTGCTCCAAGAGATCCATGAGTCCAACAGATGACACATTATAGCTTTGATGGTTGTTGGTGAGCAGACGGGGCAAACTTCTCACATGTATATAAACCTGGACTTGCAGGTCCACTCACCGTATGGGATGTTGAGGCGGACCTGTTCTTTTCTGTAGCCCTCCAGAGCCGCTGCCCACCTGGTCACCTGCTCTGACGTGTCGTCTGCAATGGCTGCACGCTCCACGGCGATCACTTGACCGTCCTCCATCAGGTGGGCCTCGTCACCGGCCGCCGCATCCGGGTCGATCACCACCTCCACCGTCTCCACAGGCTTGACGATCTCCAGAATGTTCAGCTTCTGCTCATCTACACGGCAGTGGCAGAGATATGGAGATGATCAACAAAGCTATGACAGACAGAACTGCCTAAAAAATATAATAATCAGAATAAGTTAGAGGTTGTTGTGTATCTTGTTTCTATACAGTGTGTGTATGTTACCTGGTCTGGAGATGATCTGTACGCTAAGCTGGACAGTGCCATCTGTCTTCACTCCTTGATCAAACAAGCTGTGCTCTGCAGATAGCTGAAGTATACAAACAAGAGAAGGAGTAAGAGAATATGAGATTTACACCCCTACAACCACCTTATTTAATACAGGAAAAATGTCTGTGTTCTGTATTAGACTAGAGCCACAGAGCCACATACATGAATGTCTTGCAGACAGATCTCAAAGCCCTCCAGTGGGATCTGGAGACGGGGCTCCAGAAGCTTCTTGAGATTCCCAACGGGCTCATTAATATCAATGTCCTGAGTGATGAGCTCAGCTGATGTGATGGTCTGCTCCTCAACTCTGGTGACACACACACATACACAGTTACAGATTACAAATTGACCAACTGACAAAAGTTCAACTGTCTGTGCTTGCGATGTCACTAAGTGCCCCATGGTGGTTAGACAGGGGGTGTTGAAAGTAGGACAGAACAGGGCAGTACAATGACCACTCCAATAGAGACATATTTCACTAGTCAAAATACTACTAGATAACACTTATTAAAATGAGATAATACTCTGTAACTATCATGAACCTTAGCTAAAACCATAGACAACTTGTAGTCTATCATGGTTACAACCGATTGTAATTTTCCAGCATGACCAATGGCAGTTGGGTTAGGCCCTTGAGTCGTGGATCTGCCCAAGGTTTCTTTCTAGACTAACTAAACATAAGGGAGTTTTTCCTTGCACCTGTTGCTCTTGGGTGCTCCTTCTGTAAACGGCCACGAGACAATGCTATTGTAAAAGGTATAAATAAAACTGAATTGAACTGAAATAATTACACACATTCATGACCTAGCAATTCACACTATACTTGTATAATAGGAATAATGTAACTCACCCTTCCTCCACACAATCCTGTTTATCTTGGCCATCAATTTCAATTTCTATCATCTCTTCTGTTTCACTTTTTGACATCCCCTTTCGAATTTATAGTTGTTAATCTATGATGGAATAAAAGGCTGGTTAAATGCATCAAGTACAAGTTAAAAAGGGACATAATAGCATGCATTCGCAGATTTAGCGCATCATCGCATTTAATAACAAGCCACCTTCCCAACTTCGTTTGTGAATAGGGCTATCGACCCTGTGTAACATATGGGCCCAAGTAATCATCACGCAACACCGAGGCCTTATCCGTGTGTAGGCCTTCAACAGGCGTAACTCTATCGTTTGAGAGGAAATCAAATAAGCATTTAATATCGATACAGCTAATAATCAGTCATCACAATCGCAACGTTATGACCTGATCTTGGAAGTTTGATGGCTAAGTACGAGCAGAAATACCTTGGTAGCCATCAAATTGTTCGCCGACATTTCACAAGAGGGAGACACGAATCGACGCGATCGCAGAGGATGATTGGGAGAAACGTTTTTGTTCATGATTGTTTGTGATAAACTAAATCGTTGACGTTACTCTACAACTTTAATCGAGTTAACTTCTTAGAAGACTTTTGATTCTGGAAACTTAAAACGGAAATGGAAGAAACGGAAACAAAACAACAGAAGGGCAATGTAAAAGCAGCCGGAAATCCTGGCCAAAGTCACGGTGCTGTCAAGACTTCCGAAAAAATGCTCCGGGAAAACAGATGGAATAGTGGATTGATTAGGGGTAAATACTCACGTTCTATATGATTTCTGATAAGACAACTGTATTTGAAGACGTAAGAAACAAATCTATGTATCTGCTAGCAGCAGTAAGCTAACTACTACGGCTCACGGCGTCGAAAACTTCGCACTAACGTTACCCAAGTGGCTAACTAAAGCAAGCTAACTTAATTGTGATCCAGTAACCTGGTTAGTTTAATCAAAACGTGTGCGTTTTCTTAGTTAGTACCCAACGACACACTCACTGATTCGATTACCTAAATAACATCAATCGTAAAGTACACTAGGTAACTCAACACGCTCAACATATTCGTAGTGATTGGTGGAGCGTTCAGATTCCTTTTCGAAGTTAGCTAGCAATGCTAATCAACGTAAATTCTGTTTAGCAGCATCGGCTATGTACCAAGCTAGCATACCCTAGCGTTCTGGCACATCCACTGTTAGCATGCATTGCAACTAACATTAGTTGCTTGGGCCACGTTAAAAAAGCGGGAAGTTTGTGTAAGTGTAAACATATACAATAAATAATGAAACGGTGCTAGATGCCTCTTTGGTATAACATTCGATGCTTGTACAATTGGTAACAGCTATGTACGTACCTTTGTAGTCGAATAACCAGCGAAGTTGAGGTCGAAAAGGTTCTGGGTGTAGCCTGTAGCTTGGATGCTAGCCTCCCTCTACGTTACACTCCTCATGCTGGCTAGTTTTTGGTCAACAAGAGGGGGCGGGGATGAAGGGGAGACCCGATGCAAGGATTTCAGTGCTCAGTAATCTTAACCTTATTTGAAAACAAAATCGTATGCCCTCTTGAGAGTATTAAAAATGTTTCTACACTTGAGGAAAAACGCACCGATCCCATAGTAATATTTCCGACACAGTAAAGTATCGCATAATTTGGCCTACCCTCCAAAGCGTTTACTGGCGACGTCATGTAACCATATGGGATTGTTTTATTCTGTAGTATTTATCATTTCCTTCTGATTAGTCCTGGGTACTCTATTGCTGGTGTGTTTTTAATCTTACTTATGCCCATCAAGTAATAAAATATTCAGCGTGTGATTAAAATTATGACTCATGGTTGTAATTATGTGTAGGGATCCTCAATCCAGGTAAAATATTACAGAACTTCACTAACTTGACACAAAACAAACCTTTCCACAGCACTGACACACACGTTTTGTAATGTAACGCAGTTTGGTCTAGTCAGATATATTTGACACAGCCTGTTTACATATTCCTGGAGTTCAATACAAAAGAACTAAACCAAAATGGAGCTAGAAGTGGCTAAGGCAAGTAGCCTGCAGTGTTTGTACTCTTTATTCATGTCATGCGTAGCCGACATAAGGTGAACTACAGCAAATTCTCAAAGTAATATTTAACAGTTTGACAGGAAACCAACCTTTGTATCCAAATGTAATTTAATAGAAACGTTTTGACACACAAAACTGGCCAGTTACATACAAAACTAGATATAAACTTGTATAAAAATACTAGTGCATTTCAGATATTTTTGGCAGTTTTAGAGGAATTGCAAGTGAGAGCATCTGGAATAGATCTTATATGCGTTATCATAGTCTTCCCACTAGAGGGAGTGCAAGAGAGCTAATTTTGGGAAAGCTATGGAAAAAGTGGTTCATTGGACAGTAGCATCTGGCAATACTGCGGATTAGGCCGCCACCATCCCAAAAGTCTAGTGCAGAATAATTCAAAAGAAGAATGGGGTCAACTCCATCTCTGCATTCCAACATTTTGACATAGGCACAAAATTACAGCATGAAGGACTTGGTGTGTTTGTAGAATCTAGGCTGTGAAGAGAAATGTAAACAATTTGTGAACAATCCATTGATGGCTCATTGTGTTGACTTTGAGTTACTATATGGTAAGTGCATACAAATAATCAGAAACTAGCTGAAGAGTCACTTACATCTTGCATTGGAGGGCTGTAGTTCTGGTGGTTTCTAAGGAAACACCAGTACAAAAAGATTTTATTTTTATACACACATAACAATACATAAGAACATGTTGTATCTGTCTACAATGACTTGGGCTAGTTCACCCTTACTTTTACATGTGTTATAGCACAAAACCAATTCTGTGGTCTAGCCAAACTCACCGTCTTTGTTTGTTCTCTTCTGTAGAAAAAAAAATGGAAGAAAGTCCATATTTATTTCTTTGTTTTCAGCATTTATTTGAATTGCATTTCATACCGTCTGTCTGTCAGAGTAATGTGAACAAGTTTACACAGTTTCTGTATAGGAGACACACTAATGGAACCTAGTTCAAATAAAAATTTTAAGCCATCATATGCTGTCTGTATGCTGGTCTGTATTATATCTACAAAGAGATGACAACGAGTTTATATTCTATCAGGTACTAGTTATGCTTCAAACAGTAACATCTGTCTTTGATGAGAGTACCTCTGGAACAGCTTATTCTGCATAACATCATACCAAAGACACCTTTCTGAATGCTCAGGCATCAGGCTAACACAACGGATCAGCTAATCAGAAGCACTAAGATGCTATAATTGTTTTGGGTCCTTTAGTATGCACTGCACTGCACTGAAAGGCTCACATGGCCAGTGGCGCCCCCCAGAGGGCAAGCAAGCAAACACGCAAGCAGACTGGCTGTCAGCAAGGCTGCATTAATGGTGCAGACTGCAGAAATACTCACTGTGTCTGCTGCGGCGGCAGCAACAGCAGCAGCCCCGCTTGTAGCAAAGGCACACTCCCAGACAGCACAGGAGAAGCAGAAGGAACGCGCTCGCCCCCACAGCAATGAGCAATGGCAGACTCAGCTCAACTGAGAGAGAAAGAGATCATCAGCATCATCTACCATTAGCCATCAGTTTATGATTATTACCATCACAGTTTCCAGCATTAACAGTTTATCATTATTAAAATCATGATCCCTCAGCTGTGTATGCCACTGACTGTACCTACACTCCTTGACATCCATTTTGTGTCCCGCACAGCTTTTAGGGGGCCCCACATCATTGGAGGATTCACATCGATAATGTCCCGCATCAGCTTTAGAAACGGCTTTAAACTTCTGCTCAAAACAAAGGATAGTATATTTACTCTCCTTAAAGGGATACAAAACAACAGTTTTAGGTTAATTTACCAGCTTCATAGTCACTTAGATGGTTAATGGCTCATTACGAGGTGAATAAAGGCTCTTTAGGCACCCTCTATCACTTAATCACGCAGTTACAAGCACTTGCAGTTTGAAAATGCGACTCGTGTTAAATGTAACCAAAACTGAGTGAAACTGAAATCATGTTTATTACCTTGTCAGTCAACATAACTCCACGAAAATTACCATTGCTGGTTCCTATGCTTTGGTTTGCAAACAAATCCACATGGATTGGTGAGAATGTACAATGCTGTTGCTATTTTTTTTTTAATTGCTGCCTGTAGGGGGAGCTCCAGGGGTAAAAAGTCACAGGCTTGCCTGGTACCGCTTCATACTGTATGTCAGTCATCATCATGTATGTGAGATTGGGAATTGAATCTTCCCTTCCATTCCCTTCACTCATCGGGCATTGCACTATAGGGCCAGTGATCATAACAAACTCAGCCCACACAGTCCCACTGAGGTGTGTGTCTCACCAGTGTTCCAGAATGTGTGTCCAGGCTGTAGTGACTGTCAGGTGTGTGTCCAGGGGCCAGGGGCTTGTTGTCTTTGTACCAACTGTAAGTGGCAGGGGGTACACTCAGTTTGTCCTTGCAGTGAAACTCCACAGCTGAGCCACTAAACACAGCTTCCGGAACCTCACAAGACGGGGTGTGAGGAGGCACTGCAACACAAAGACACACATACAGCGATAATGGGAGTTGCCTCTTTCTTAAGGATGTGCTGATGAATTGGCTAGTTGTCAGCTATAACAAATAACTATTTGGGTACTTGAGTGATCAGTTTGTGACATTTTTTTAAAGTAAAAAATCAGAGCACAATTTCTTGAAACTTAATAGCTCTTGTTTCTGACCGCATAAGTTATATAAGTATATAAGTCTTTTCAGGACATGTCTATTCTCGAACTTTGGGAAACACTCATTTTTATCAGTTACAGTTACTTACAGTTTTCTGCATTTTTATGACCATCTGTGACAGTCTGGAGTTGATATTTAAAAATGCAGTATTAGTCAAGTAGTCAAGGAGAATGAACTGATGAAGGTGGGGGGTTTCATAATCATGTTCACTAGCCCACTAACTAAATGATACCAAATTACCACCAATAAATGTAAAACACACCTAGAACATTGAGGGTGACATTGATCTCTCCCAAAGGGACATGATCCATCTTGGCGGTGACCTCACAACGATAAACCCCTGTGTCCTTCTGGGTAACACTTTGCAGAGTGACAGTAGCCCCATCAATGGCAGCTCGGCTTGCATATGGCTCTGAGGACAGACGGAATACCATGAGTCCCATAATACCAAGGAGGCTGTTTCATCAGAGGGCAGGATTGGGGGGGGGGGGGGTCAGAAATGTCATCTTACCTCTGAAATTGCCCTCAAAATAAACGAATGTGATCTCCTTCCCGTTCTTCTTCCACTCGATACGTGGGTTGGGATCATTCTCTGTCTTGAACTCACAGGACAGTACAGCATCTGGGCCAGAGAGATAAGGCAAAGCAGATCAAACTATCACAAAATCTTCTCTGACAGTGTATCGTGTTCCAGCCATCCCCAATCTCGTACTTACTGGAGTTCTCATGAGCCACTACCTTTGCCCTGCTGGTGCTCACAGTGACTGAACCTGAGGGTGAAGCTAAAAAAAAAAGAAACAAGCGAGACTAATAAACACAAGCAACAGATTATTGTCTATTGATATTTCTTACATTTCAGAGCAAAAGTACAACATAAAACAAAGTACTTTTTTTTACATAATGAGTTGAGATTAAACAGATTGGGTCTCATTGACCACATATGTGATGTTACATATGAGACGATGACACACGCTCCCTTCTTCATGACCAGCCCGCATACACTGATCCTAATAGCTCACTCGTACCAGGAACAGGCTTGCACATATAGGAATGTGTGTGATGGATGAGTCTGAGGCAGCACCCAGACGTGACGTGATAACACACACACACACACACTCACAAACAGGCACAGCGAGGACAGGGAAAAGAATAAGCAAAAATTAGGACAGAGGAATATAGACTTGATGGTATAGACAAAATGATAGCCTATAGGACACATACAAACTACAAAAAGTTCAGACATTTCTCTGTATGTGTTTGTATGTGTGAGAGTCTGTGTGTGAGGGAGAGAGGGAGAAAGAGAGGGTTCTCCATTATCATTAAAGGTTGCTGTCCTTAATCTCTGTGGTATGTGTGAAATGTCTTTGTGTGCAGGCGTCCCTGGATGTCTATGTGACAGTGTGTAAGTCCGTCTTGGTGTCTGTATAAATGTAGTCTGCAGAGGTGAGTATTAGGAACAAAGGTTCTTTTTAACACTGTTTAAGCTCGTCACTGCTGGCCCTGGAGGGAGGGTTAAAATCACACTGCCCCCATAAAAGCCCCCACCATGAAGAATCATTTAGTCTCCAAAACTGCATACAGAAAAGCACCTCCTTATCACCAGAAGAACTGCCCTGCTGGTCCTGGGATGGCCACGTAGGAAAGGTTCTTGCTTTCACACCCATAACAATCTATACCATTCCCAGTTCTTTCATTTTCTTTCGTTCAGTTTAATAAAGTTTAGTAAAACCTTGTTTTGATATCTTGTTAAAATTACTACAAAAGAATGAAGTTTTTCTTAACTTAATCCAGGAAAAATACAGAAGGGACCCCTGTACAGAAGGGTCTTCACTTTCTTTCTGTGATTAATAAACATTTTAACGTCTACAGCTAATGCTGGCAAATTTGTGTACATCAGCAAGGAATACATTTTTTCCACACAGGGTAGGTTATATGATGAGGTCAACTGGCCCACAAAGTTGACCGAAAGTCGATTAAAATCCAACTGATAATAGTTGTGAGATGAGCATCTCTCTGAATGTCCTTATCGGCTGGGTCGAGCAGAGGACAGCAGTGACATTAAACAGCCATGTCAGATCTGAGTGATTGGGCTTCACAGGCCAAGCCCAGGGCACTGAGGCATTCCACCAGTCCCCAATCTCAAGTTCAAAGGGCATGTCAGAAGATCATGTAAACATACTTGCCATATTCCCACCCAAACTTCCCCCTCTTCACATGACCAATGTTTGAACACAATTAGGGAGAACTGTGCATTCTTTTTAAACACACACACACACACACGCACGCACACACATACACACAGCCTGTAATTTGTGTAGGACTGGTATATTGACATAGCCAAATGCACATGCAATACAACATAGGTTATCAAAAAAAATGCCTCTCTGGAATAGACCAAACTCATTTCAAGAAAGTAAAGGTACATTTCTAAAAAGGTAATATATGCAATCAGTGTTACGGAGTCAAGCTTTGATATACCTGGCTTTCACACCAACTCAAGAGGAAGAACACTGACTGAAGGACAATGTCCTTTTAGTTCATCTCCATATGGTTTACACTGATCAATGAGAATGAACAAAACTATGTACGCAGTTGCACTATTCCCCAACCCACATATGCCAGTACTAGACCAGGCTACTTGGAGGCCAATTCTTGCGCATATGACAAGCTGCAATTTGAGAGGCTGCCATGCATTATAGCTCTTAACCTGACATACGTCTATAACCAAACCAACATGTTCACACTTATTCAAACTCAACATTTGCTGCTCATTTTGAATTGCAGCCTATTGGCTGGAGAGAATAAGGAATAGGCTACATGAAACACTTACGATGCAACAAAGCCAAGAGTAGTGGAAGTGTCAGAAGCCGCGTGCTGTCCATCCTTGTCCGGCCAGGTCGAGTCCGAAAAGATAAAACCTGATGGGAGCTGTTCCTTATAAAAGAACACGTTCTGATCAGTATAACTTTGAGAAAGTTGTGACGGGATATGGATGGTTAGACTGGCGCAATTCGATGGGCCACAGAAGGCGCGCCTAAGAGGTTCCTCGCAAAGTGTTATTACTACACCCTTTCTCCCTTGCCTACTGCGCCCCTCTTTGAACTCAGGGGGCCGAGAAATTTTGAAAGAGGCGGGGGCCAGATGTAGATTGATACCGTGGATAATATTCCATAGAAGTGTTCGGACTGGTTAGGCTACTATTTGTCAGAAGAAAGAATCACAAACGAATTGTTTATCATAGGTTGCGCATAAATGATCATATCAGCTACGCATTAATCACCACAGTAGGCCTATAAAAGAGAATGATTTTGCAAAAATTATGGACAGACGAATGAAATTTGTTAAACTGCCCATAGCCTACACAGGTCAAACCATTTGAACATTAGCCCAGCACGTTTTCAGAAGCTGCTTAGATAGTTAGCTAGCCCACCTCAGATAATTGCAAAATAAGTCTAACCTATGATTCTACAGTACAGAATAGCCTAGAAAAAACGAGAAAAACGAATTACTTGAAGTTTATATTTCTTTAACTTCCCACACACTCTAAATGGCACCGCATTTCCCTAGTAAACAAACATAGGCTTAGATTATCATGTTATTGCAAGACTAATCATAATATAGGCCTGACAGGAACTAACACAGGGACATAAACCACATAATAAATGCCAAGGGACTAAAGTTCAGAATACTAGGAAATGAACCATTTTGAGGTTAATGTTTCTTTCTTAATCTTAGTTCCTCTCAAGGCCAAACAAACGTTATGTATCCTTTAACAGGTAAAATCGTTTGCTTCAAACGGTCTGGAACCGTCTGCGCCCAAATAAGCATCTTCTCTTTAGCCGACAGAGCTTCATTCAGGCCCTCTGGCGGTGATATTGAGGACCTGTACATGAACAGACGCTAATCTCAGTCTGAGGAGCTCTGTTTGAGCTCATCCATCCTCTAACCTGTTTTTTTTATCTCTGTTTTACATATTGAAATAAAATGTAATAATATATAAAAAAATATATAATATATAAATATAAACTGTGAAAAAGACACAATCAGTTCTCACACTTTATCTTTTTGATCCCATGGTATTCCACATTCATACGAAAAGGAATTATTGCTTAAATGGGTATCAAGAAGTAGGCCTGTTATATTGTAAATAATGGCTAAATAGTATTCTCATAAGCATGTGAGTGGGGATAAATTTGTGAACCAGGAACAATTCTGGGAAAAAAATAATGCACCCATCATTTAGATAAAAATAGATTGCAAGGCCAGAATTCTGAAGCACCCATTGGACAGTGTCCACAGCCCACAGAGTTATGACGTGAGCAAAGATAAATAATAAAAGCCAGCCTGCCGAATGCACTTCTAGAAATCAGGAGCACAAACAAGGACAAGGAATCACAACTAGTACACACATAAAATAATCAACAGAAGTACAACACAGGTAAGTCACTCTAAATAACAAAGTAACAGAAATACAATACAGGAAAGTCACTCTAGATAACAAAGTAATATCTCAAATATATCATTACTTACATAAACATAAACCTAATTGTGGCTGTTCATAGTTCCATGAGTAGTGACAATGCATGTGTTTGCAATACATGTGTGGACAAATCTTAAAAAAATAAAAAGCAGATTATTGTCCAGGTGTGTGAGGTGTGGGGAGTAAATGGTACTATTAAAAAGAGTAGCTATTGAAATTATGTACGGTTACTTCAAAGGTGAATGGGCAAACCATTTATGGTGTCAGGATTTATATATTATACAGGATTATATATCAAGCTATTTAGTATTATGTTGACAAACGTCTAGCCACCATAGTAGCCATTTCTCTTGGTTGGTTCTCATTTACCATAAGGCCTTTGTTCTCAAAGTGTGGGCCATTAAAAAAGACAAATGTGGGGTGCCATGAACAGAAAGAAATTTGTCTTTTTTTATGCCTGTCTTTAGTAATGCTTTTTTACTGGCAATAAAGATAACAGATTTAAAATAAAACAGGCCTAAAAAAATGAGAGCAATATCATCAGATTCAGAAGAGGGTAAGGGACATTCAGTGTAAAAAAATAGAAAAAATGAGGAATGTCAGAAAATGTTTGAGAACCTCTGCCATAACCAAAACTTGTCCCTATATTCTTTATTTAGCAGAGATGAAGACATTTCTGTTTCTGTCACTAACCATTACAGGTAAGACTTCTTAGGGTGTCACCAAATAGGACATTGAAAATTCTGAGTAAATATTAACTGTCAGCCTTTTACAGCTGTTTCTTCATATCTTGTTGAGAGCTTCTGCAGAAAGTTAAAGAAAATGTGTCACTAAATAAGCTTAATCATTTATAATTCTGAACAAATATTAACTGTTGACCTTTAACTGCTGTCTGTTTATCACTGCCTTCATGGTGAGCATCTGCAGAAATATTTAAAAGTAGGTCTAAAAATAGAACAGAGTTGAGATTTTGTGTTTATTTGCCACAAAAGGCCTTTCTCCTTATCAAGACTCACAGTTTCAGAAGCATAAGCCCATTACAAAAATTTGTTAACTGATTATAGCACACAATAATGATAATTTTATTTGTTATTTAGTGGCCCTTGCTGTGCCAGTGCCAGAATGGGTTCCAGTGAATCCAGAGGAGGGTGGTGTTCCCCTGGCCAGGCTTCTACCAGACCAAGGTCATGTGATCCAGGAGGATGTCAAACAAGATTCAGGTCTGGAGAAGGTGGAGAGGCCGCCTGCTGAAGTGAACCCTAAAGTTCAGGAGAAAGACAAGCCTGCAGAGCAGGAACCTATATTACAGGACAAGCCTGCGGAGGAGAAACCTTTAGAAGAGGACAAACCTTCAAAGCAGGAACCTTTAGAAGAGGACAAACCAGCAGAGCAGGAACCATCAGTAGAGCAGGTGCAGGAGAAGGTGAGGGAAGAGGACAAATCTGAGGGTGCTGCCGAGGAAGAGGATCTCACAGAAAATGAAATCAAAGAGGATTTCCCAGGCCAGCAGGAGACCCATCTTGAGGAAGATGAATATCTTTATGACTTGAAAGTAAGGCTGAATAGTAATTTTCTTCCAGAGGAAGGACCTGCAATGGAAAGCGATTATATAAGTGATGAGCCAGAGGAGGAAGAGCCAGTTGCACAGGAGATACACCCAGCTCCAGGGAGGCCTCGACTGGTAGAAGAGGAGCCAGTGGTGGAGCTGGTGCCTGAAGATGAGGAAGCAGGGATGGATGACAGGTTAACTGAAGAGGAAGTTGAGATGGTAGAAGAACCTAAGATGCTGCTGATTGCAGAAGAAGAAGAACCAGTGGAGGATGATCTCGGGATTGAGACAGATTTATGGGATCCAAGGTTTAGATCAGTGGAGGCACCAACAATTGAGTTGGAGCCTTTGCTGGAAGAGGAGCCAACCTCAGATGATGAGCCGGGGACAGAGGCTCAGCCTGCTGAAGAGGAGGAGTTCCTGGGAGAAGAGGGGCCAGTCATGCCAGGTGAAATGGTGGTGGAGGTGGAGGCGTCCTTAGATCAGGAGCCTGGCATGGAGCTGGATCCAGAGGGGGAGCCAGGGCCGAGGGCTCGGTCAGGCTTGGCAGAGGGGCCTCTGATGGACGGCATGACTCTGAAACAGGCCATGATGGAGGAAGAGCCTGATATGTGGGTGAGACCAGACATGATGCAGGAGGGTCCAGAAATGGAGGAAGACCCCGACATGGCAAGGACAGGTTACGAGTCTGTGGCAATGGCTAGAGGGATGGATATAGACAATGAGATGTTGGTAGTAGTGAAGAGGGACATTGAACAGCCTTATGAAGAGGAAGCAAGACCTATGGAGGAGTTCCCTGATGCAGGTGAGATGGAGAATATAGGAGGAACCAGGAATGTTCCTCTCTAATCACACAATCACATCGGAAATATGTGATTGCCTCAACAGACCAAAATATAGAACTGTTTGAAAGACTTATATAATAATAATAATAATAGAAAATACTACATTTAAATGTTTATTGTAGTAGGATGATATACATGATATATACCATGTCCTTTCTTCTAGGCAAATATGTTGTCATTCATGAGTATATATGTTCCTTTAGTGTCCACCAAGTGGAGCTCATGCAGTGGAGTGGTCATTAGTGGCCAATGCTACCAGTTCTTCAGAGGCCCCAAACAGGCTCCTGATGCTGAGGTAAAAAGGCATTCAGCAACTTACAGTGTAATCACTAATCACATGTAGCAGCACCATAGGCTTAAATCCCTTCTGGTGTTATATAAATTAATGGGAATGAAAGCATCATAGGCTTAAATCATTTCTGGGGCTATAGAGATGAATGGGAATGAAAGACACGGATGACAGAGAAGAAGAGAAAAGGCTAGGAAAAAAGGAATAAAAATAGATGTTCTCTAACCATAATTGCCTTTGTGTTCAGTTCTTCTGCCAGAGAAACTTCCCCAATGGCCACCTGGCCTCCATCACCAACCCCCAAATCCACCAGCAGATGATGAACCTCATGGCACAGAATGGTGGCTACACACGCACCTGGGTGGGAGGGCTGAAATATCTGAAAGTGAGTCTCGGGATGGGCATTAGGGTTCCTGAGGACTTCCACTGACATGCATACAGTATATTGAAAAACTTTATGAATCATGATTACCACCCTCAACTGTTTCAGACTGGATTCTTTATCTGGCTGGATGGAGCGCACTGGGATTACGCCGACTGGCTCCCAGGGGAGCCCAATGACACCTCTGGAGTGGAGGACTGCATAGAATTACTCAGTGAGTTATCCAGACATTATTGTCAGTAGAATCACTTCCCATGAGTACTGTCTGTCTGCACTTGATGTTGTTAATCCTTCAAGGTATCAACATTTTCCACAAAGGGTCCAATCAGGAAATCTCATGATTCCTTGTCTCTTAGCTGCCTTGCCTCATCTCTTCTCTCCTTTTCTTATAAAACCATGTTTTGTGTTTACAGGTAACGGAAAGTTTAATGACATGCCATGCTGGGACCTACGGGCTTTCATTTGTTCATATCCACTGTGATGAGTAAGCAACCTCTGTGATGGGGTCCTCCAATGGTTATTTTAGAACAAGAAAATACTTGAACCAGGCCAAGTTAGATACATCAGTGCTTTGTTTACACCATACCGTACTGGCACTGGCCCAAGCACTGCCCTGTTTTTATACTGTTGTATATTGATCAACATACTGTTTTATATGTAGACATTTGTAGTTGCTGCTTATTCTTATGATTGAAAATCTAAAATTATGTTTTTTGTGTACATGAAAAAAATAAACAGTTCATTTGATGATTAAAGTGTGTTTTGCTTTTTACACACTCACACACATTCATTATAAAGTCACTCTCTACAGACATAACGACACCCATATATGTAGTTAGTGAATGAGCTCTCGCTGACGTTGCTCCTCTCTCATGTTCTCTACCACCCCCCCCATTACTCTATGATCCCCGATGGTAAGATATCAGGCTACCTCATCTCACATCTGAGCTAATGCTATTACTCAACTCCATTAAAGTGGGCAGATATTTACACAGAAACATCATGGAGAGCTTTAGCATGGCGAGACAAACCCAGCTCACAGATGGGCAGCACTTACACCAGGGGGCTCAAGTTGTCCATCTGCAGTAGAATTTCTAGAATTCTCTTGCTGTTGTGTGTGATCCACAGGATCAGGTCAAAGACAGCATACAGGGGTCAGGCAAAAAGCATGAGGCATTTACTGTGGAGCCTATGATCTCTTGTGGCAACAGCGTTGGTTTGGGCCTGACATTTACACTGTTTACACTGCGGATATCTGGTTTTCAGTGGTTCAGCCTTGGTAGAGCTGGATAGCACATGGCTTAAGAGACTGGAGCCCTCAGCATGTGTATGTCTATGTGATTATGGACAGACATCTGTGTAAGTACATGTAATAGGTTATGACTAGCGACTGATAGAAGTCTGAACTGCCAGAGCCACTGTGTGGATCCCTGCATCTCAGAACTATCAGCATTAGTGAAGCCTAACCCCCTAACCTAACACACACACACCCACATGCACCCACCCACACACACACACATACACACACATACATACACACACGCACACACACACACACTGACAGAAGCTTCAGTCCATTTTCCATTTTACTTTAAGAACTGTTGATTGGCTATGGAAATTTGGTTTATAGCCCTACAAGTGCCAATGAGTCTGTTCTCTGATCCATGTGTGATTAACACAGACACGGCAGCACAAGTATGTGCATTCCTGTCTCTCTGTATCTCTCTATTTGAGTGTGTGTGCGTGCGTGCGTGCGTGCGTGCGTGCGTTTGCGTGTGTGTGTGTGTGAAAGAGAGAGAGAAATGCCGAGATGCTAACTTTGTAAACAGGCCATACTTTTATTGGGGCTGTGATTCAGATTCAAAGACATGTGATTGACCAGGTTGATAAACAATGCCCTGTGCCAGGCACGTGCTGTTGTAAAGGAAACAAGCAGTGGACTTTGTTTAAGGAAGCAGGATTGTTTTTTAAGAATCTAAAGGCCAGACACCTTGGTAAGGAACAAGAAATTATAGGTATAAGATAAGATAGCCTTCACCTAGGTCCAAGGTATATTTCTCCTCTGTAAAGCATGAAAATTTGTTAGATACAAAGCACCCACAAGTAAAAAGAATTGTAACATTTTACACCGTTCCCTCTTTAGCAGCTAAAGAGATGCTTTTCTCAATATAGGTGTTTCTGAAAGGCCAGAAAGGCCTTACACTACTACTACTACATATGACTCATTACTTTCCAGTCAAAATCAGATACAGAATGCCATTTTGGAAATAGCCACGGACTTACAATTACAACACTGCCACACTAAAATGACATGTTTATGTAGATTACAGGAACTTTTCCCAATTGTTTAGATGAAAGGATACATTCAGTGGGAGGTAGATTAAATGAGATAGCCCAGAAGCAACAGGCTAGCTGGTGTAACCAAGTCTCTAGTGTAACTAACCTCCTCCCAGTTGATTATGTTAAGCAAGGCTGATTGTGGGCTATTGCATGCATTGAGAGTATGTCCTCTTACTCAACTGTATAGTAGACAGTAAATAAGATCAGACGCCCCCACACCACACCCCTCAAAAAAAAAAGAAAATATTGTGTCCTTTGACCCCAGAAGTAACCTGATGAGAAACAGATACAGCTATACACACACATATGCACACACCAGAGCCCAGTAGGTTTCTTCTCCCTAAGGTAATGTTGATGTCTAGGAAATTCACTGCAACTGTACCTCAGGATTTTGGGTCAGGCTTCAGTGGGGTCTTTGGGTGGACTGCTGGGGCAGGGGTTGGCATTTGGGGGTCACAGTGCAACTGAAAGGCCCGTGGGGGTGTGAATTGGGTGTCACCCAGAGGGCCTGACTCTGACTCATACTATGGGGACTGCTATAGTTACAGTTATGGAGCTAGGGCTGGTATGTGTTTATGGTCAGTGGTTTCAGTGTTGATATGTCATCTGTGGTGTAGTTGTGTTTGCTTGTAGCTAATTCCATTTTACATATAACGTTATGTTCAGTTCAGTTGCAAAAAAAGAAAATGCATTAAACCTAACTAACTAACCCTAAGTGGTCTGGAGAAAGCTGCCATCAGTCCAACACAATATGTACACATAATGGTGTTCACCTAGTAAAGCCTCAATAAAACCCAGGTCGATTTAACACCCTATTGTATGACTGCTGTGGAACAGCACAAAGCTCACGCCTCCAGCTACAGTCCATGCAGCCCACCTGTTCCGACCCAGCGACTGCTTGATGAGCCCCTGAGCTCTGCCCTAGGGTTAGTGGTGCTGACATCCATCATCCGTCGCCCAAACAACGCCATTTATGGGATCACCATAGTGACCTGGCCAGAGTCTTTTCCAGAGAGATCCGACCACACTTAACCCGCCCCCCACCCCAACACAGCCACACACACCACCCACTCCCCGCCACTAGTTGACTAATAAGGATCAGTATTCCTGGAATCTTGGGGCTCTCCTTCTCTGTCAGCCATCACTGAGATGAGTGGGTGATTTGAGCCGAGCTACATGGCGGTCATTCCGATGAATGGGAGACTTGAGACTCCAGCCTGAGCACTAATGGGGGGGTTGTGTAATAATGACCTACGTGCTCGAACAGTCTCTCTCTCACACACTCACTGACACACACACACACACACACAACTCTCACTCTCTCTCTCTCTTGAATGGGCTTCGTTCCATTGGCGTGCCTCTGGTGTGGCAGCCAGAGATGAGCCCTGAAGTTGGATCCTGACAATGTATCCCTTGCTTCAGTAAGAGTAAACACAGTTATAAGCCAGTGTCCATATCTATCACAAATGTTTGTGTCTGTGGGCATTTTAAATGCATCTGTCTGCCCTGAATGGCCTTTTTTTCATTTGAATCATTTATAACCAGGAAATCTCACGACAATAAAAGACATACTTTTAGGACAGGCTTGAGCAAGGTGCATCAGGATATCATTATTATGTACAAACAATTTACCAGGAAGTAAGATACATATTGCATGTGCACCTGCACATGCACGTGTTTTATGAAGCAGTGGCAACTTTGTAGATGTGCACAATTAATCAAGATCCCAAGTGGCTCCTCTGTGCTAGGCTGAGACCTGATCGGGGTGACCTATGATGTTCCTCCGGGTCTTAGAGAAGCCGTCAGTCTACTGCAACCTTGTTGACATTCATTTGATACGAAATAAGTTGCTATTCAACTGCAATGGAATTTGAGTTCAACTTTAACCACTTTGTTTTTCTCCGAGACACGAACTGCATTTCAAAAACAGTATATCTTATAGACCTGATTGTTCAAAAGTGTAAAAATTACCATTATTATCATTTTTAAAAGCAAATTAACATAGGCCTAAACTAACTGACCGCTGTGTACACCATGCTAGTCCTGAGCTGTGTCTGCAGATATGTATCCCATATCACAGAGGCCCACAATTGGATTGAGATCTTGTGACTATGAAGGCCATCGTCAGCTATGAGATGGTTCAAGCCCTGTGACATGGGGCCTTATTAGTGCCATCAGAAGACTGGTGCACCGTGGTCATATTTGGGTCATCATGGTCAGCCTTGTTTGGATCCAAGGTGTGCCTAGAAAACAACCATTTACAACATTACACCACCACCATCAGACTGCATTAATGCATTTAGTTATTGCCATGTGGTCAGTGAATTAGAAACTTTGTGTCAATGGACATGGGTACACAGAACAAACACTCCACCAGTGCTTCCACAAGATGCTGGTTACAGAACAAAATACAAAAGAACCCACACACTACTAGGAAGAAGTCCTGAGTCTACAGTCAAGCACAGTTGAATGCACAAGAAAGGAAACAGCACAATAGATAAGTACTATCATAAAAGCGACACTGGAAAAATATTTTATGATGGAAAATCTACAAAGCAAAATTGATTCAAAAGTGTCCGTACATGAGAAATGCTTCAAATCTAACCTCAAACTAGTATCATGTTAAATTGTTAGGATTGGTGAAGTAACACTCCCCATTATCCACTGATATATTACAGGCTGGGCAGTCTGTCCTTTGAAACACTTGAAGCCTGTGTTGTTAACTTAGAAGCCCCTAATATGGGGGCATTAGGTCAGTGCACTCCTTTGTGCTGACACTAGGAATGCCTGGCCACTGGCATGTGACCTGAATGAGAGCAGCCCCCCTAATTTATGCTCTGGAGGACCACTCTCCCCTATCGGTGCTGTAAATCAGATCACATCACAGTTTTCTCCGCCGTGTTGTTTTATATGTCTGGAATCGCTGTCTCCAAGATCGAAGAGCCAGGCTTAGGGGTTCCTTAGTGCCGTGGCCTGTGAAAACATTTCCCTATGCGAGGGAGGCTTCTCTGCGCTTTGATTTTATCCAGGGGGTCAGATATTGACACCTCGTAGGACTCAGTCAGGGGTAGCTCTCTGCCCTCTGTCAGAGTAAGAGAAGGCACACTGGGGGGCACCAGCTACAGTCTTGGATGGCTTTGCCAGCTGTATGAGAGGAGCAGATGGGGTATCAATTCTTCTGGATTCTTCTGCTTGCCTGTCCTGACATCCTGACTGCCAAAAAATATATTATACTGCTGAAACACTGCACTGGATCTAGATTCATCAATAAAAAGATCTCATCATGACACACCTGTTTAGCACACAAGCATGGACTTAAATGAACCATGCACTTAAACTAATTCTGGTTTCTGACACACACACACATGCACAACTCCAGGGAAATGGGATCCACTGCCATTAAGCTGCCATGCTCCCTCTATTTTCCACACAAATACAGCCTAAACAGAGGGCCTTGGCTGCAGGGACGGATCAGGGATCAGTCGCAGTAGGGTGGGCTTTAGGCAGCTTTTGCTTCTCTCTCTCTTTCTCTCCTTCTCTTCTTCTCTCCCCCACCTCTTCTCATCCCTCTGTTTGGGTGCAGCTGTAAATATAGCTTTGCTTCCCTGGGCGTGTCTGCAGAGATGCTGGCCTGGCATAAATGTAGACCAGACCAAGACTGGCTGTGCTTCAAACTAATTTCCGAGAAACAGAGAGAACTACTCACACAGGTTTGTAAAATGTGTGTATTGTCAGCTTTAATGTAATGCTATTCAGCCATGTGGTAAAATGCATGCACTTTGGTGAGGTTCAATATTGAGATAGATTGTCAGTGCTGTTGATTAGGCTCAAGTGTCTCTGAGAAAACATTACACTAGATGTAATACCAAATTTAAAAAAAAAATGTGCTTTGTCAGTTTCTACTGGGTATGCATAAAATCTGATGTGAACTGTACTCTCTAACCTCTCTATGACTACTAGATTTGAAAAAACTGTGTTTTATAGAGTACCGAAGTGCTAAGATTAACAATGATGTGTGGTGATCACATCTGTGGCTCTGAAACATTCAGATTTGACTTTGCGCTTAAGTGCCAATTTTAGAACATTTTTAGTCAACCCTAAAGTCAGGTCAAGACAGGTGAAAAGAGGTTAGGATGTTTTTGATGCCACAGGTCAGGGTACTCCAAGTAGGTGATTAAGTGGCATACCAAGGGAAGTTAAGCTGGAGGTGTGGTAAACCTGATAAAAGAAGAGCCTTGTCTCCTCATTCTCAAGCTAAACAAAGCGAGCATACTCTTTTATTTACTCTTCCTCTAGGTTAACTTACACAGATTTATCACTTAAACACATACTTGGACACTCCCCAGGGCCTTCAACAATATTATGATTATATTAAGGCAACTCAACCCATACATTTTTTTAAAACATGCAATAACCAAACATATAGAGATTAATAATAAAAAAATACTAATCTAAATTAAACTAAATGATTCTCATCAAAACTTGATTTAGGAAGATTTTTTGCTCACTTTGCTCACAGCTCACATCGAACCACATTAGACACATTATGGACCGCAGACAGACCACATTCAAAAGTATGCTCATGAACAATCAAGAAGAACCCAGTTTCAGACAGGGTGGTACGTACATAGGAAAGAAAAACTGTTTATGGAGTCTAAAAATTAAGGAACTTCTTAAGACAAATTAAAGCACACAAGGTGACACCTGATCCTGAGCCACTTTCAGAGAACAGAAGCCTAAGTGCTTAGACGGTATAAACAAAGACACAGCAATGCAATTCCATATCTGTCAGTGATGCCATTTCTGTGCTATTGCATGTATACTCCTCTTTGCATGGCTAAGTGGATGCAAGTTCTAAATAAAGACACCACAAGCTGTAATTGGGTAAACTGAATCCCTGTGTCATGCACTTCTCAGAGATCTTCATACCAGAATGAATTTTGAACTGGAAAAATACCTGGGTAAGCCCAGCACAGAAGGGATGGAGTACAACAGTGTACGTTTAGTGACAAACATGGACTTTGCCAGGTGTGAGGAAGAGGATGTCAGCGAGCAAGAGGAAGACGAACCTGAGGCAGGTGGGCATTGGGAGAAGTTTGCTGTCTGTGTGAGAATTTGAATGTAAAGGAGTTTGGCTCACTCATAATGAGCATAGAGAGCCATCAAAACACTGGCAATGAGAGTGTATCTTGCCCTCAAGATGACATCTGTATGAAGGGGATTTGCCAAGTCTAACATGAGACTCAATCACTGTTCACTCAACATTAGATCTGACTGGTTTTTATTTCATCACTTTCATCCAAACCTTTAAGAAGCAATGGAAAAATCTACATGTGTACTGCCACTGTGCATTCACCAAAGAACCTTTAATGGATTTATGGTCTAATTTTAAAATGGCTTGAGTTCTTGTATCATGTTCATGTGCCATTAAGCTGTGGTGGGGTACATTGCGAGAGTCCAAAGACATTGTAGTAACGTAACTGGGTACTTTCTTGCTCTGAATGTTCATCTGTCCAGTGATGCCGTGGGACAAGTGGCAACATGTAATAGATGAGGAAAAACAGAAGATCTGGGAACCTAGCACTGAAACCTTCCATTTTGCTGGACAAGAAATAAACATCAAGGAGGCTGTCGACTCATACGGCGGCCTCATCTGGCCTGGGGTAGCTATCAGTCTGAACCACATATAAACAGCCCATTTCACAGCAGCCATTTTTCCAAAAAGTCAAAGGGCCCGTCTAATGAGTGAATTGATGCTTCTTACCATTGGAGTTTCATGTGTATTTTCCCATAGGCTCGGGCTCTTTGTCACTACTTGGAAAACAACACTGATGGGATTGATGTAATGGACAAGGCTGTGCTGGAGATTGGGGCAGGCACAGGTTTGGTGTCCATAGTGGCCTGTTTACTAGGTAAGACACTACCAAGAGCCAGTGTGTGTGTGTGTGTGTGTGTGTGTGTGTATGTGTATATGTTTGCAGTGAGAGTAAACATCCCCATCTACTTTAAAAATGGTCAACGGGTCATAAGAAAATTCAGACTCGGAATTGTTTAACCTGTTGAGGTCTACCTGAACTGCATCTGACTTGCAGGCGCATGGGTCACTGCGACCGACTTGCCTGACATCCTGGGTAACTTGAGATATAACCTTTCACGGAACACCCGTGGCCGCTGTCGCTACACCCCTCAGGTGGCTGCTCTGGCGTGGGGTCACAACCTCCAGCGCACCTTCCCCTCCTCCATGTTCCGGTATGACTATGTCCTGGCTGCAGACGTTGTCTACCACCATGACTGCCTGGACGAACTGCTGGTGACCATGGAGCACTTCTGCCGTCCTAGGACCACTCTCATTTGGTCCAACAAGGTTTGTTGGACCACTGAAAATCTGACTAAATAGTCTAAAACCAGTATTAGAGAATGTTGTGTGTGAAGTTGGAAACTTTTTTTAACACTTTTGTTTATTAACACTCGTTTTTTCACCCAGGTACGTTTTACGACTGACCACAAATTCACAGAACGCTTCAAGAATGCGTTTGAGACGACAGTGCTTGCAGAAATCCCAGAGGAGGAAATCATGATCTACAAAGCCACTTTCAGGGAGTGAGGAGCAAAGAATAGAACCAAGTGAACAACAGTCCTTTAGATATGGAGGGGAGTGAGATACTCTGATTAGGAACTAAGAAAAAAGTTGGAGCACATAGCGATGACATAATATTCTCAATGGAAAAGTTGCATAGAGATGACAGTATTCTCCAAGGACAGGTCATGCACACTATGGCTTTTACCACTAATCTCAAACGAATATTATATCTACATATTATATCTATAGGCTTTTATTCTTTTGCCTAAAACTACATAGACCAAAAGTATTATACAATACATGCCATTTCTCTTGTTCTTTTCGTGCTAAGCACTGCATGTCTGTTGCTGATAAAGAAACAGCAATGTATGGTTGCTTGGTGATTGTGTGCTTAATGCTTGGTCATGCCAGTACTAGTGCTCTCATCTAATATTCTGAAACACTTCACACAGCCTTTACTCAGCATGGCATCAAGCACCAAGTTTAACTGCCAGCAAAATCACTAATGTATCTGCAAACAAATCATAGTAAAGTGGAAAAATGTTATACTTTCTAAATTCAACACCAGAATTTTGTAGTTTTGGTGCATCAGTTGCATGTCCCCAAATTCAATATGAATCCAGTAGCATCACTCAGTACTGGTATGTAGTAAGGCATACAAACAGCTAAACATAATTACATACCTTTTACCATACATACATTTTAAGCTATTATAAAAAGGTATAACATGAAAAACATTCCTGAACAGATCTTCAAATGTTCAGAGGAATCATTCAACAGTATTTGTACAATGGGCTCTTTTACATGGCATACTGATATTTTATATAATTATACATGAATGTTATTAACAACTGTAAAACATAGGTGTTTGTTTCATTGTGTTGTGCCTGTGTGATGCAGGGTACCCAAACCTACAAATTGCATACAGGCAATAGTGCCCTCTTGTGCCTGTGAAAGAATGAGCAGCAGTTTGTTTTGGTTTGTGTGGGATGTTTCTCTGTAGTGGGTGGGTCAGATCTACACCCACTCTAGAGTGAAACACCAGTACCAATTACACCACATTTGTACAACTTACTGACCTCTTAATTTTTGCTACTGTTTTGCTACTTTGCATCCATTATTTTATCAAATTTCCAAAGTAATTCAACAAAGGTGACCCCGGATGAATCTGTAAGTTCATTTGAATTTCATCTGTCTGGAAGTGCACACATTCAGCCAACGTCTGTGTTGGCAAAAACCAAGGAACCATTTACAACCAGTATTCCAGCATGAGAATTTACATGATGACACAGGCTACAGATAGAGTTATCATAGTTGTGGCAAAGATACTTCAGAACCGTTCATCAACCATCTCTGGTTGTGCTGCAGACTACTACCAACTACCAACTGCCCTGAAGGTGTTGGTGTTAAGGGCATACCAGGTGATTTTTTTTTTTTTTTTTACCTCTGGAGCTCCCCCTAGAGTAGCTGGTAAAAAATGAAAATAATACCAACAGCATTGTACTCCCTCACCAGTCAGTGTGAATTTGTTTGCAAACCACAGAATATGAAATAGCGATGATTTTCATAGCATTATGCTGACTGAGAAGCTGGTAATATACACGATTTCAGTTTCATTCAATTTCAGTTTCACAGACTCGCCAATCAAGATCCCGGTAAGCCATTTAATCATCAAAGTGACTGTAGCTGGTAAATTAACCTAAAAACATTGTCTGGTGTGCCTTTAAAGTTGATACGTGTAGAACGTGTGGATTACTTTTGGTTTCAAGCTGGCTTGAACATAACTTTGCATTCACGCCGATTGTGTTTAATCCAGCAGCCACATGTAGTAGATCATGACATTATGGGAAAGCCAGGCCTTTTCATTCATTTCATTTCCAAAGGGACACACAAAAGAGGATTAACAATGAAGCTACACAGAAGAAATCTTAAGAATACAACTAGGAGGGTTGCCATAGAGTGAGAGTGCAGAAGTGAAGTCGAGTGCAGAATGAGATTTGCAGTGGAGGGGGAGGGAGAGGGAGAGGGAAAATACAGGCTAAGTGCTAAGACAGGAGGTGCTCTCTGAAGAGCTGGGTCTTCAAGAGCTTCTTGAATACAGACCCTGCTCTGGCCAAAGTTAGTTGATTAATATAACGTTAATACAGTTCTTGCTTTACATTCTGTTGCGGTTCCTAGGTTAATCTTTTGGCTATTTTGACCTAAGTCTCACAAAGTTCCTTTAACAACAAAACATTTGTCGTCTTTGGAATTGAAAAGAAAAACAACTGCATTTAAAGCCTTTGGTTACAGGAAAGACTTTTGGTTGTATTTCCTAAGATGTAGTAAGAATTTAATGTGCCACTTAAGCATTATTTTACTGCCACTTGTCGCCCCTACAAAAACAGAAGAAAACCAGGCTAATTCATTCCTGTGGCCTAAAAATAAATGATGCAATTTTGCAATGCAATTATGCAACATATCACCTGAGATTTTTTGTCATTGTATGTTTCTTGAGACATTTTTTGCCCTTTTTTTCAGACATATTTACAGTTGCATATCATGGCATGCTAGATGTGACATTCTTGCAGTTGCAGCCTCTCAGGGGACTGTTCACTGGAGGAAATGTCTGCTCTTGTTTACAGCACTGAGGGTGTGGGTCTGCCCCTCTCCCGACTCACTGGGAGCCACAACACAGTGGGTTCGTCACACATGAATCTCGAGTTTAAAGACTTTAAATAAGTGCGTATGTGTACCTCAAACCCACACGTTTGGACTACATTAAATACATTTTTTATTGTTTGTTTTTTTCCCATTTGATTTCATTTTGTGCAGTGTTATTGATACATTAGTGTCAGCAATGAACACATTGAATTCGACTTGTTAAAACATTCTCTATATTTAATTTCCAAACTTATATTAGATTACAGAAAAGTTACTTGGAAGAGTCAGTACATGTGTTGTTCAGGTTTAAAAAATATGTTCAAAGGGAGTCAAAAAAGACCTATAATTACCCATGTTTTGGATACAACCTTCCCATTTTGATTTTATTACCAACCTGAAGAAGACTCTACAAACTACAATCTTCAGGTGACCCAACACATCATTCACAAACAAAAGCTTTTTTGTTTTTCCTATAAACGCTTGTGGGTAATGGAGTTTTACTTCACTCCTCTGACACCCCCCCAATCATTGGTAAACACAAAAAGGAATAACAGGCAGTCTGAGGGGAATGATCACCTCTAAAGCTTTGAAACAAATAAACAAAACAAAAAAACAAATAAAAAATAAAATAAAAAAAAAAATAAAATAAAATCTGCTCAACAGAGCATCCCCATGTCAGGGGAAAAAAGCTGCCCAAAAGTTGGCAGTGAGCCAAACACACAGGGGAGAGGGGAAATGATTTCATTCAAAAATCTTGCTAAGAATCAGCATACAAAAAAAGTCCACACATCCATAGATCTGCCCACTGGATGGCGCAACATGGCAGCCAGCGTCAGATTCTCCAATCCTTCAGTCTAGAAGATGACTGCCATCTTGAATTTTCAGACCACGTTGCGTGTTCAGAATAGAATAAACTTAAACTGGAGATAAACTATTTCACACAGAGGTCACTCTACACATTATCCAACACTAGTTGGCAGCCTGTGGCAAGGAAAAATTAACTTTGTAGGTTTCTCAGCTGGGGGAAGAGTCACCGTGCAGAACAGGGTAGCTAAACGTCCTGATAGCGTGCTGCACAAGGAGACATTATAATTCCTTACAACTACAGCGGAGCCCGTCTGCTGAAGAACTACAACTCCCAGCAGGCAGTAGGGTTATGAGATCCTGAAGTGGAATATTTGGATTTTCCAACTGACCCCAAATGTAGGATCCAAGGAGGGCAAGATGAACAGAGCATAAGCCCTTCATGTCGACACTCTTCAATGCCCTTGTCGAGTTGGGAAGGGGGATGAGAGGAAAACGGGGAGAGAGAGAGAGAGAGAGAGAGAAAGAGCACAGTAGAGTGAGAGCGTGATGGAGATACATCCCTTGAATATGGCCTTTTGGAGAGGTGTGCACTCAGGACTGTTGACAGGGAGAGGCTAATCATCATCGTCGTTCTCGTCGTAGTCGTCGTCATCGTCGTCGTCCCCCATGTAGGACACGGGGGTCTCCACCCGGGAGCCGCTGTAGTGAGAATCGTTGGAGCTGGATGCTTGAGTGCCGTCAGCGCCACTGTCGCTGTGCACACAGGGGGAATGTCAGGATTATGGTCAAAGGCAAAGTAATCAGCAAAAAATGGCAAGCCAAGTTCAAGCTCTGTGTGGCATTACGTACCTGCCGACGTGATAACGACCGCCGTTTGAAGACGACGCACCAGTCATGTACACACTGCTGATGGGACCCTGGGCCATTTCTGACAGTGTCAAAGAATCAAGAGTCAGTTTGACTTAAGCAGACTAAACCAAGGGGTGTGTGTGTGCGCGAAAGAAAGCTCTGCAGAACCAGCACTACGACAGCCCTACAAAGGTGTAGGGAGCACTGGAGAGCTCCATGTGGGCATTCTGCAGTACAAGCTGACAGTTCAGACACATAATGAGCAACATATAGCTCTGCTTTAAAACACAATGGATAGTTGAAGGACACAATACACCTCAGTGAAGTGTTGAACTAGGTGCTCTACAGAGTCCTAGAGAGGCTCCTGTGACAAGGTGGTGCACAGATGAAAACTGTCAGTGAAGATGTGTTCAGAAATCAGAGTATCCAGTTCTCACCTGTGACGTAGGGCTCTAGTGCTTTGGGCACCAAGCCACGTGCCACCTTCAGGTCTTCAGGGGAACATTTGCCTGCTTCCAGGCCGTAGGCCATGCCCATGCGCTTCAGCACCTCAATGTCATCGTGGATCTCGAACATGTTGTCAAAGTTAAACAGGTACTCAAACCTGCAGAACACCAAAGGCACAAGGAAAAAAAGAAGCTTGCATGAGAGAGAAAAGGTGATGAGAAAATGATGAGAACAAAATCCAGAGCCCACACACAATCGCTAAGGATAAAGGGATTTCCACAAAAAAAGGAGCAACTGCCACTCAGAAGTTGGCCAACATTTTAACTGACTAGAAGTAGGTTCACATTCTTTTGCCACAAAATGTTTTCTTTCATCTGTTAAATCTGAAGTTTGTGTTAACAGTACCAATTGTTCATTGTTCAAGGTCACTGAGTACTGTCAGTAGAGAAAGGAATGACAGAATTTGGTACAACATGTACAGAATAGGGAACCGACATCTAACACTAACTGAATGGGGGCAGGCACTCACTATACTATCTTATTTTCCTTAGCCCCATCAAGCTTGCGTTTGCTGTTGGTTCTATATGGTACCAGTTTTTTCCTTCTGTTTTTCCCTCCCATCAACAGCACTCGGTGCCTCAAAAAACAGGGCTAATGTTTGAAGTCCTCTGGACCATCACTTCAAGAATTTGAATGGTCCCTAAATGTTCATGAACAAGATATTAACAATGTATGAGAATATCAACAGCTGAACCAGACACATTCTGAAGAGACATGGCAGTATATGTGTATAGTGGATGCATATTCAGTCTATAGTTTGACTACCATGCAGGCCTATATATGGACATAAGAAAATACACCTAGGCGACCACAGGAAAAGCTTCCAGACATAAGGTACCGTGAGTCCTACTCACACGACTTCACCAAACAATGCACCACAGAAATAATTATTCTCTGTAGCAACGAAACAGGCCTAGTCCTGTGACAATCAATATTGTTCCCAAAACAAATGTATTTGAGAGTGGAATTGGGAGTTATCTGAGCGACAAGACCACCTTGGCCCATAGCCTGCAATGTTTCAACTAACTGTCATGACGCAGACCTGACACCAACACCTCAAACTGCTCCTGTGCTGCAGAGCTCCCTCTGAACTTTGACCCTTGTTCCAAGCACCATGTTCAACAAGCTACTGGTTCTCTCGGGGGTTCTGGACTTACTTATCATTGGAGATGCTGCAGTCTATGACTGTCTTCTTGCTGGTGTTGACAATGATGAAGGGCAGATGGATCACTGAGTTGGGGGGTGGCTGCCGGTTGGTTTGCTGTTCTGTCTGACGGTTGCGCTGTACCAGGTTCTTAAAGGCAATTTGCTGTAGAGAAGATATCGGTACATTCAGTCCTAGCAACCCTCGGCTGCACATCAGATAGCATGCTGGGACAATCACGAGACATTTCAAAGTGTAGCAAAATACCACACACACTTTTTTACTTTTTAAGACACAGAAAACTTAAGCTGTGGAACAGCTAGCCTGGTAAAGATGCACTTAAAGCACTTAGAGCTTTACCTGTAAAATTAACTCCTGAAGTTGAGACTGTTTCTGCTTGATTCTTTCAAGTCGTCGTTGTCTCTCCACCTGAGGATGAACAGTAAGGGTGAAGCCCATCACGAACAGGCTTTGTCAAGATCAACTGTTACATTTGGCATATACATAAGATAGACTCGTAGACAGGGTACAGTATCACGGCATCAGGTCTAGGAATCAGTGTATTACCACATGTTACCGTAATCAAGAGAGTTTAATGTTGGGGTTAAAGGTTCAAGACACACACTACACTCTTACCTCGAGGTTCTGGCACTCCTGTGCAGAGTTGGTGGGCAGGCCAATCCACTTAATCTCCTTTTTCTCTTTCGAGATGATATTCATGGCCATCAGCACGTTTAGAGCATCGTAGACACGCCGTCTGATGTTCTTCTGGTCGTACACGTGCTGGAACACAATTAACAGTCTCTCAGACACGCCATTCCACTTGACACCAAGAAGTCTGTCAAGCTGCCCTCCATTTGTCTGCTCCATACAATTCTGTTGAAAAATGCTGACCAGGAGACCAGCTTGTTGTTTCTCTGCTTTAAAGTGCAGTGCTCAAACAAAGGCAAAGAACAATCTCATATTTCCATTCTGACTGCTGCATGGCTGGTCTGACTTCTTTTTATACAGTAAAACATGCCATGCAATACACAGTGAAAAGGGTTATGAGGACCGTGGCTGAGTGATGGTGATGGACTCACTGCATCGTTGGGGGAAATGTGGTTGTCTGTAGAGCTGAATTCTGCCACCAGCTCGTCGGCCACCTCATTGTAGGTGGTGACTCCCTTCTTCTGGACCTTTTCACACACCTTCATTGAAAAATGCCTCAGCCCTTTTCCATTTTTCTCTCCCTTCTTGCTGCGCTTCCTGTGGACAGACCAGATGCCCCAGTTATCATTACTGACATGACCTGTATAAACTTAAAGCATTGAGGAATTGCTTGATGTAAATCATCAGTAACAGTACACAACATTCCACTTTGGACAGTAATGGAAAAATAGAGTGACTGCATTCCACCTGCTTCTTGCAACTGAAATAGCTCAAACTCAGCTTCTTGCAACAGTAGCACTTCAAATCTCACTTTGACCTCGCCCATTATCAAACACTGGTTGGTCCCTGTGTGAGGGGCCACTCACCCTGACGACCAGGGCGAAGCTTCGGACGGTTGGGTCTGAGCTAGGAACTGTGAGCTGGGCGTGTGGGGACTGTTCACCAATATAGCATTGGAGCCACTGGGTCTCTGGGGTGTGCCAATCACCTGTGGAAAAATAAAGTCAATAACAGCCATTAGAAGACTCACAAATCTTGCTTTTCACACATAAATTCTAATAACTGAGGGAGCCAATTGTGGTTTTATATAAGACTATTAAGTCCTCTTGCAAACATGAACCTTTCTTCATTCTTTTGCATCTTATCTTTGTTTACAGACTCAAGTAAATGCACTGAAAACATTAGCCTGCCCCAGATACTAGGTAATGAGAACACAATTTTATTGCAGTTTGATCACTACTGAATTATGGTGCACAACTATTTTCTACAGCAAGTTATTACAGATAACTGAAGTACTCCTAAAACAACGCTTTACCAACTCTGTACCAAGAAGAGATTTGTATACAAATAAGGCAATAGTACTCACCAAATGGGGAGCTATGTTGACATTAGATGGCCCGAGTGTCTTTGGCAGAAGTTGCTTCCCGACGGGAAGTGTCTGTGGATGGACTGTCACCAAGGACAGGACACCTAAAGACATTGTTACAGCACATCAGTTTTTAGCTTTTAAGGCAGAGGAAGTTTTGCCATGACAGCAGCAGCATTCACCTTCCTGATTCACAACAAAACTACCCTCTTAATTGGGCATTACCGATACATGCCAATGTCTGTCACCACATCCAAGCCAACAACTACAATGTAGTTCTTCTCCAACCTGACTCACCTTTACCAGGACTCAAATTCTGATCAATGAAAACCTTCAACTCCCCATTAGCTTCAATCAGACCAGCCTGTGATCAGAAAACCAGGTATTAATAGCAGCAATCTCTTAGGAAAGGCCGACTGTGTAGGACACGTTATCTTCACAAACTACTGCCAGACTCAACACCACAACATACCCCACATATACTCACATCTTTGGCCATGATCCTTGGGGAATGAAATAATTATGGCTTGGCTTTGTAGGGAATCTGTGCCAAATTATGGATCCACCTAGAGCAGAAAAATATGAGTTAATATTGCAACATTTGTTAACTTCTGTGAAGTATAGCTACAACATACACCTAGTATAGGGGCCATCACATAAAACTCTGTTTTAGACTACTAATAGGATACTCCGGGTGAAAAAGTCAATGTATGCTGCCCAATTAACTGCCAGGAGTACATAAACATAGAGGACTGGAATGCAAGTACACCTACAGACAACCCATCGCCACTCAATCTATAGCCTTCTTCAATATAATCTGACTGGCTACCTGAACCCCCGTGACAGTTTACGCGTGGTGGGGACAGCTCATGGGTAGGCCTCAGGTTGATCTGTGTCTTTCACGATCTCTTTTCAAAATAACTAAACCTAGTTACTTCCGAAATCTGCAACATTATTACTCATCACCAGAAACGTAAAGGAATCTCTTACATTAAAAATCTTAAACCTCGATGCCGCGCAGACTGATTTTGAACCCTGGGCCCACCGGCTAGCATACAGCATCTAATGTTATCTGCACAAAGCTAGTGCTGAATCAAGCTATGATTAGTTTAGCTAGCGAGCTAACTTGCCTTTCGTTAACATTTTCAGACTGACTGAAGAGCAAAGATGAAGTGTAAATAAACCACACATCTAACTGCATGTCTGCAATTGAAAAATGCACATAAATTAATAAAGCGAGACAAACCCAACTACTTTGCACCCCTAAAACAACTTTTCGCAAAACCAACCGGGCCGCTTCATACACTGTGTAGCAATTCCTCGACAAACTACAACTTTCAGCAAAAAACAGGGAATGGGATGGGAAGCTCATTCATGAACAAAAAGTTACTTCGAACGATAGAGCAAATGCCTCTCCTTGTAATATTATTTACATTCACATGGTAAACCTTGCTAGCTAACTTAGCAAGGTGGTTTTGAAACACGTTTTGCACTACAACACGCATTTGTATGCAAGTACACATTGCTGAATTTCATTTATCTTATTCGACTTCACAGTTCTTTCTTGAATGCAGAATACACGCACGGCCATACAAAGGCAAAATGAAAACAGATTATGGAGATTTTCCATTGCACTTACGATTGAACACTAATATACTGCCTCCTTCGAGCCCTGTTTTTGTTGGCATAAGGGACACGAGAGGAAGAGGAGGTCTAAAGCCCCATCATCAAACAGGAAACTATAACTCTACAGAAGAATAATTTTGTTTTCGATACATGCAGAACAAGTAAATGCATCGGTCATGATGGCTGTATAATAAATTACCGGTTGTGTTTGTCTGTTATTATTTCACTCATTCCCATACAACTGTACCACTTCGACAAAATGGATGCTTTAAGAAGAACCTAGCTACCTAGCTAGATTAACGATAGTACAACGTTACCGCACGCCGTAGCGGTGAAATTGTTTAACTGTTCCTGCTCTTTAATTTGCCAACTACAGTTGGGTTAGACAAGTTTTCTAATACTCCATGAAAATTATACTCCTCAACTAACTTAACGGACCCCTCAGAAGTCAGGTATGCAAATGGGACAATTCTGCCCTTTTCTTTTTTGCGTGTGCTTCAGAATTTGGCAACCTTCGGTTCGCAAAATTGGTCATAACTATATATTCCCGAAGTGCGTATTCAGTGTATTGTCTTTAGGGACGCAAATAATTTCATTTGACATAGTACTGCACTGTGATGGTATATTTCTTGGCTGAATGTAACTGACAAGTCAGCCATTTTACAAAGCTAGTATGGCTAGTTGATTCAAGGCTATCTCGGCTAGCTAAGTCAATTGTAATTTCCATTCATATGTCGCGAAAACCCGGCCTGTCAACCCGAACAATACTGACATTAGCTTGCTAACATTAAGGCTAATGTATTAGCGAGTGAATCTTCGACGGGTATTTAGTAGAAAATAGTTCATTCGATATCAGGAAAACGCATGTAAAACATTGCATAGACTTAAGTTACCAAGTTACTGAAAGATGAAACAATAACCTAAACATGTAACCATGATTATCACCAATATGTGATTAGCAACATGACCTACATAACACCAGATTATGCTGGCACTGGGAAGAAGTTAAGGTTGGGTATAATAATGTTGCTTTGAATACGTTTAAAACGATTTAACGTTTACATCAAAAGTAAGAGAACGACCGTTAGCGCTGGATAATGTGAACTCTTTGGCTAACGTTATAATTGGCAAGCTTATCAGTTAAGTCAGCTATAGCTAACGCTGTTTGAAAAGCTAACGTCATGCTGTATCTTACGAGCTACGTTACATATGTTGTCTGGTTAGTAAAGCTGCAACAGTCTTAATAGAAATGCTATATTTTTTAACGCTGTCGTTTCTTAACGTCACAAATATTAGTTAGCCTGCTAGCTAGGTAGACAAGTTACCATCAACTTGCTAACGTTACAACAAAATCTAGGAATTTGGCGAATAATGTCAAGATACCTCACTTAATCAGAGCTGACGCATTTTGTCTCTGGTCGATCAAAACTTGTGTGAACTCTTCCAAAGTCTGTGGACAATATAAATATGTTCACAAAACGTTAAGCGTTTACGTCCAAACTGCTCCCCTTGGATTTATGTTTGCACACTGCAAGAGCAGAGCTACCGTTCACTCCGTCTTCGCCCTTCTCTGAAACTGAGCTTGGCGGTGTCTACGAACTAGTGATTATGATTGGACATGCAAAGAATGACGCTAGCTGTGTAGCTCAAGAAAACCACACCTCCACAGATGTCTGATTGGTTGGCGGTAGCATACGGTTTCCTGTGATGTCTAACGTCATTGGCTACTACCTTTTTTGAGGCGCACACCATGCGAAACGTTCTTCCGTCCCCTTGAAAACAAACATAATAATAATAAATCAAGGCCCACAAAATAAATGAGTAACTGGCTATGGTAATCTTTCTACATATACTTGGTCGACTCCACCATGCCTTACTGTACTAGCAGTCTGTGCAGGATCTTCATGTAACTTAAACCTTAAGTCTCAGCACACACGCCACAAGAACAGCTTACAAAAACTGATAATAGACCTATCAGTATTTGACAGAATTTGAGAAGAGGTGTAGGTTTACCCAGTTATGACATGCCCTAACAGACTTTTTTTGTGCCCTGAAAGACCATTTTTGTGTGATGTACCCGGACTACCGAATCGCATGCTTATCCATCTGTTGTTGAAAATTAAACCATTAAAATGAATATGAAGATTCCAAAACTTGATACCGGATTAAAGCATACTTAAAGGTGGCAAAGTCGCTTTATCATGATGCTGATCATGGGTTACCAGCACCACTCTAGTTATTATCGTGTCTTTTTAATAGAAGAGCGATATGCTGCTTATGCATAGGACAGGTGCAAGGTAGACCTACATAGAATGCTCAGTTGGTCGACCAAGCGACGGCCTCCCACGTGAACTGAAGCCGTTGGCCCATTGTTCCAACAGCTGTACAGACTAGAGGACGAGGTCTAGATGCCTACATGAGCCCTTTAGTTTGGCAAAGCAAGCCCAATATCGGGGAAGTTTGCTAAGTAAATCAGACATAATTCCCTCTCAAAATTGCTGCCATCAAAGTTTCCAATAAGCGACACTGAACTGCATGGGCTAAAATCTGGCAAAACACCAACACTAACTGATTTCACTCGACGAGACAAGACTTGTGAGTTACTGTGAGGTATACAGGTAACGTTAATGTTAACAAATGTGTATGTGATCTGATAACTGAGCCTCACGGTCCGCCTGCTTGGTTTGGCGACTTTAATGATGGAATGGTTCAGTTTTATGTGGCCTTTGGGTCAGTGAAGGTCAGTTCGGTCACATATTTTCTTTATTGAAAAAGATGAGTCTATGGAGAGATTCAATTCATCGCTTTGGTTTCTTGTTCCCCCTACACATGACCTGCAAAGTTCTAGTTTTGTGATCTAAAGCTGCCATGTTTTCTTTTATAATTGTTTCACAAAAAGGCAAGGCTCATGTGATGCTGCCCCTCCCTGCTTGGAGGCAGCTGAGCTGTCGAAAGCCAGTCCGGTGGCACAGCCGCCACTAGCGTAACAACTCCAAGAGCCTGTTGGTGAGGTGAATCAAACCCGCAAAACCCACGAGAAAAAAGTCAGGTAAGCTTTTGACCCACAGTTGTATGTCATGTCATGACCAGCTGGACACACTCTCAGGGTTGTCATAGACCAGAGTATTATTAAGCTTCAAATACCGTGTAATCCAATCAGTGGTTGAAAATAGCAAAGTAACGTTAGCTGCTAGCATAATTCAGCGGCCACCTTTATTCTTTTAGATTAGTGGTGTTGCAATAACGGTTAAATCCCGTATATTAATCGATATTAAGAGTTTTGTCAGCATCCCTCATCGTTTAAAATAGCTTTAAACGCTGTTTATAAAACGAAGAACGGCGTGTAGGCAACCAGCTTCCCTTTCTTAAAGCTGTGCTTTTAAAGTTGGACTGAATTCTTTGGAGACGTAGCAAAGTTAGCTCTACACTTCGAGTGTTTGAGTCAACGAGACACGCAGCTCCTGTGCGCTGCTGAATGAGCTATTACTGTGTTCTAATCCACTCTATTTCTTAACATTACTTCTTTTTCTTATTTTGCAAGTTAGTTAATTATAAGTAACATGCCGGTTGACCGTCTGTCACATAACTTGCTAGTAAAACAAGGAACAAAAAAGTACGTTGGCAAAGACAGATGTATCGAATAAATAAATATAGGTAATATATACTTATATTTTGAATAGTTGGTCGTACTGTGTAAACCAGTGACTGTATGTCACTGCCAACGCTGCAAACATTGGAGCCCACTGTCCAGTTTCAAAACTGTTTTTAAACTACAATTCCCTGCATCATGTGACCTCAATGCGCAAACTCCATGCTCCTCTAGCGCAGTCCCTTGATGCTGACGCGCAGGCGTACACGGAACTACTGAGTATCAAATTGGTCTAACAGCGGGTGATAAAAATGGTAGGTATTATGAAAATCATAAACCCAAATGGTAGATTAAACCTCTAGGAAGATGCACAACATCGGAGTTAAGGTCGTGATGCGCGGGGGTGTCCACTCGCTTCGTACATATGCGGTGTCCTTAGCCTGTGTCGCATTGTCACTTCATTTTCTGTACCGAAATTCATCAACGAAGAGAGGGAAGGTCAGTTGTTGATATTTTGAGAGCTCGGTCCGCAGTCACTCCGCCGCGCGTTCCTTTCCCTTTTTGGCGAACTGTAACTTTGGTTGGGCAGAGGCGAGAGCTAGCCGCGCTGACGCGAGAACTGGGTCGCGACTCACTGCAGTGGCGGAGCTCAGAGGATAAGAACACTGGAAGTGGTTCATTTGACCGTCTTTCTGCACACCGCACATTTTCCTATTTACGCTGGGACACTGACCAGTGACTAATCTTTAGAAAAAAAGGCTTGTCGAAATTGTGGATCGCAACGTTTGGGATTTAGAACGTTAGCTTGCTGCCTAAAATATGGGCGCTCCTGTGTGTAGGGGAAATGTTGACAGTTACTGCCGTGCTCTCGTTTTAGGAAAATGTACACGTAATAAGAGACTTACTGTCATAGGACACTCATAATGTCAGATAACTCAGAAGTATTGACAGGCTTTATAATCAGTATATGCGGTAAACATTGTTAGTAAGTCAGTACACTCTGATTTCTCCCGGGTTAGCGTGTGAGTCTGATGTTGTATGAACAAATGTGCTTACTCGGCACGGTTGGAAATAACTCCCAACATGCTCGGTTTGTTTGTATGGGCTGCCCAAAGATTGCTGAGAGGTCCTCCTACTTGGGTTACATTCCAAGAGGATCTTTTTCTGCAAGTGGCCTTCCATAGTTCAGCACGTGTCCTTTGCTGTAAGCGAAGGGAACTCCAACCTTTGGTTTAATTTCTCACATATTTTTCCCACCTATGACCTGGGTGTTTCTGCAGGCGAAATGTTTTTGTTTATTTTTTGCAGTTGCAGTGAATAGGGCAGACCTATCAGTGTCTGTTTGTCTGTCGGTCTGTGTCTCTGGATGAGTGTATTTTGGTCTCTTTGCATACTTGTCTGTGTCTGTGCGTGTCTGTATGTTTTGCTGACCGTCTCGAGCCATCTGCCTGAGCCAGTGTCTGAGGGCTTCTCCTTTGTGTCCGTGCAGCACAAGCTGAAGTCGTCACAGAAGGACAAGGTTCGCCAGTTTATGTCCTTTACTCAGGCTGGGGAGAAGACAGCTGTGTATTGCCTGACACAGAATGACTGGAAACTAGAAGTAGCCACAGACAACTACTTTCAAAACCCAGATCTCTACTATAAAGAATCCATGAAAACCTCAGTGGACAGGAAGAAGCTTGAACAGCTCTACAATCGCTACAAAGGTAAACCAGGTATTTTTTTTTTGTTGCCATAAATGATTTATATCCATATCAGTGTGCATAGGAATGGGTGTCTGTTTGGGGTGTTAGTATAGAATACAGATACATTTTTCTTTCATTGAGCTGTGATTATGTGTAAATAATTTGGAATGTGTTACAATTGCATGGTGTGCGTGTGTGCACAGACTGTATGCATGATTTAATTCATGTTCCTTCATGTTTCTATCTCTCCCCCTTAGATCCCCAGGATGAGAACAAGATTGGGATCGATGGGATACAGCAGTTCTGCGATGACCTCAACTTAGACCCAGCCAGTATAAGCGTCCTGGTTGTGGCATGGAAGTTCCGTGCTGCCACACAGTGCGAATTCACCAAGAAGGAGTTCCTTGATGGCATGACAGAACTAGGGTAGACTATGATATCATTCTGAAACACACACACACATCAGGAAGCATCCAGCATGACTTTGTAACAACACGAGAGTCCACGTATTCTGTTGAAGATGGCTGTGTCCAAATTCAGTTTGAAATTCCAGAAGTGGTTGGCCATTGGTTTAAATGGTCTGAGTTTCTCCTTTTGATGTCTTCTTCCTATAGGTGTGACAGTCCAGAGAAGCTGAAGTCTTTATTGCCCCGATTAGAGCAGGAGCTCAAAGACAGTGGAAAATTCAAGGACTTCTATCAGTTTACCTTCAATTTTGCTAAGAACCCTGGACAAAAGGGTTTAGGTTCGTCAGAGAAACATTCACCTTGAATATCAATAAGAGCACCAGACAATACGTAGTTGGAGGGGTGGGGGTGCATTTTGGGGGTCTCACAGTACTCTCTGCTCTACACTTTCAGATTTAGAGATGGCTGTGGCCTACTGGAACTTAGTACTGACAGGCCGGTTCAAATTTTTGGATCTCTGGAATAGGTTTTTATTGGTGAGTGGTCTGGTAGTAAATGATTTACAGCATTAGAGTAGTGGCTCTGCATGGTCAGACTAAATGATTTTTGGGAAACTAATAAACTGGACTGCACTAATTGTTATTCTGCAGATGATTTACGATTACGAAGAAGTAATGCCTATATTGTGTGTATATGTTTCATGACAATGACATACCTTAACTGTGCTGTTGTATAAACTATCAACCCCTTTGTTTCTTCTTGAATAGGAGCACCACAAACGCTCCATCCCAAAAGACACGTGGAATCTGCTTCTTGATTTTGGCAACATGATTGCTGATGACATGTCAAACTATGACGAGGAGGGTACGTAACAATAATTGCACTAGACTTTTAGTGTGAAGTAAGTACACTGTAGTACACTACATGCTCTACATAATAGTGTCATGTCATATGATATGACAGTATTTCATCAATATAGATAAAATCAGAAAGAATAACTGACTACAAGAGACAACAGGACTAGTCAAATCAAGGCACAAAACAGGGTTTAAAAGGGGAAACAGTATCAGTTGCCCCTTATTTTGGTCCTTACTGTCCAGATCATTAAACATTTTATTTGGTGGAGTGTTCATGAAAAACACTATTTTGATTTAAAAAGCCTGGTTGAAGTTGTGATTGGGTTAGAGCAAAGGTGAATGTCAGTGCTCCTCCAGTAACAACCAAAGGTGTGTAATCAGAGAATTTCTCTCTGACTTTCCCAGGGGCTTGGCCTGTCCTGATAGACGACTTTGTGGAATTTGCCCGGCCAATTGTAACAGGAACCAAGCGCAAGACTGTATAATCGCAGCCCTGCTCTTCCAGTGGAGTGGGGGTCTTGTTTTGCATTGACTTTGTAGTTTTTTTAAAGACTTGTACAAACGTATAAAAAACATAGAAAAAAAGAAAAGCAGAGAAACACTTGAAGTCAGCAAGAGAATCCAGTAAAAGCAAGAAACACACAGTACGCAGACCACCAGTTAAGGAAGTGCTACTGATGAAGACACTTGGGGAGTAGGGGGAGTCACCACGGAAACATTACAAGATTTGCGTTTGGAGACGCCATGTGCACATTGCCAGCTGTTGGCACAGGCAACCTAATTCTAACCTCAGGCTCTTGAAGACGCCATGGGGACCGTTATATATAATCTGGACCCCTCTGCACTCTCCCTTGACCGCTAGCTGTGTAACACCTTGAGGAGAGGATGCCCTCTGCTCCCACCACTATGGCCACCCGTAGCGTCGTGGGTGAGAAAAAGCGAACAAGGGCGTGCAAAATCTCAGAGCACTCTGCTGTGTTGTGGGCCTGAAGACTTTTATTTTGGTTTTTATTCAAGTATTTCCTGCAGGGCTTGGGATGGTCGCACTAAACAGATCCACTTTCTGAGCCAGAGTCCTGGGTTCTGAGCAGCATGCAGCTTGGCTCAACTCACCAGCACAAACACTATTGTTACAGTTGTAATATACTGTATCTACTGTAGCAGTATGTACAGAGAGAATTATATAAATAAATCATATTAAAACTATATATAAAAAAAAAACAAAGCTAGGGAGAGCAAACAAAAGGTGTTTTGCGTACAGTGTGTCAACTCGTTATCTGATGCCTCAATATCATTTTATTTCAGGTCAACTGTGTGACCATATCATCTGTTTTTTGTTGTTTTCTTTTTTTTTTGGGGGGGGGGGGGTAGAAGTTGGTGTGATTATGTGCAGATATGTGTTTCTCATCAACTTTGTTCATTTCATTTTTTGTCAGATTTATGTAAACAAATAAATTATAGCTCTTTAAGTAAAAACTGCCTTTGTTTCTCAAGCTGACAAATATTTTATTTTAGAAAAAAAAATCCCACTATTTATGTTACCCAGACACAGCAGATGTTTATAATATAACAGAGTATTGACCACAGTATAACAGACCCAGACATATAAAACAATTGTTGCCCAACTGTATTATGTTTTCTGCGATGTCAAAGTGCCAGATAAACATTGTTTATATGTATATTATATATTTACGCTGTATACTCATTGATGACACCAATACATCATACCCAAAGCCAGGAGTGTATTATTTGTCTGAGACTTTTACACTTGTTCAAGTCCATATAGGTCAGAATATTGACTGCCATAAGTAACTCATTAGTCTATTACTGTTTTAGGTAGCACATGTAGAGTTATGGGATTGTCAATCAAAATATTGAGACATATTTTGTTTTCTCTCATTAACCATTCTCTCTGTATTTTACAATGCCATTGTTTAATTGATTTAAATACCATGGCAAGTGTCTAAATATTCCCTATGTACTTTGCCATAACATTGAGGAACACAAACTACAACTGCAAAGGGCTGTAAATGATTTTGAGTACTGGTATGTAGAGTATCACTCCTCTAGAGGGCACTATCTCCAGACCGTTGTTGCCTATAAATGTTCTGCCTGTAGGGGATGGCCTGCTACCTGTTTGCAATGTCCAGCTCTGCCCACTGAGCCATGACATCATCATGCTTTGACGGCAGCACCTATCCCATTGGATGTAGTCAACAAGCCAACCAACCAATCAACAACTTGTTTATTTCTCCATCTGAAACTATGGAATCAGTGTGGATCTACTGCATCCACCTTGCCATCCATAGATTTGGGCATTATGGTTGATTTGACGTAATCACCAACATCGCTGGTTCACCAGCTGACCACATCCTGCCCCTTTCCATATAGCTTATATTTCTGCTTTACATTGCTGCTTAAAGGATCTATGGAGGTGATGTGTTCTGTTCCAATAACCTTATAAAACAACAACTGAATGCTGAAAGAATTAAGCGATACAATTACAACAGATGAATAGGCTCTTCTTGTCTGGGTTAAGCTTTCATCTTTTTGTGTTGCTGGGCCCTGAAGATGTCCTTTTAAACTGGAAAGAGACGGTAATTTGACGCTAAAATCGGAATGAGTCCCCATTCCTTCATGTCAAATAAGGCACACCCAGGTAAGCAAGAATCAGCTTTAGGTACTTTTTATTAGCTAATGGCAATGCAGAGTTTGTTGACTCGAGCAATCAATGAGATCATAATAAAGCCAGGTTGGCCCAATGTTTTGACTCAACATAAGAGGGCACAATGCTTATCATGTACAAAACAAACACTAACAAACAATTAACTTTTTTCACAACTTTGACTTTCACTACAATAACTATATTGTTTACAAAAAAGCATGATACTACTGCTTAAAATAAGCTTTAAAGATCAGAAAAGTTTCACGCAACTAAAACTCATGGTTGATGATGGTTGATGGCAAAACGCAACAAAAACAACAAAAAAACAGACTAGCTAATTTGTACAGATCTAATCCATTGTTGTAGTAAGGTGTTGTAAACTCGACACTAACCGCAGGGCATGACAAGTATAGAATGCACATTTGAATGTTCGATAGCCCATTCATCGTGTGCTTCAAACGAGAATGAATGGTGATTTAGCTCCTCAGTCTGTTTGGAGATTAGCATTCAGGGAGGCAGGGTGAGTGCACGTTAAAAGGGCAACGTGACTCCTTCAGTCTTCCAAGCAGTGTTTCATCAAGCATGCATGTTGGGCAAAAAGTCGTAGCGGATAACTAGTCTGAAAGATCAGGACTTTCTCCGTCATTTTACTTTACTTTATAACCACTTTATCTTTCCTTTAAGTTTCAAAGGGTGGTTTTGTCGTATTATTTGTCGTTACGCAGATAATAGGCTGACTGGGAAAAGCTTCTTTGGTTTACCTTAGCCGTCCCTCCGGTATTATTGGCCTCACAGGACTATTATTACGCACCTGTGATGTGGGTTGTCCATTGGAACAGACATTGGATACGGGACATTTGACACCCTGTAGCAGATCGTAATGAACTTTGAAGCATTGCTGACCGTACTTGAGGACTACTACTCGGGCGGCAAAACTGATCTGTCGATCGATCCGCGAATATCGTGAATGAGGTCATTAGCATAAAGCTTGTGATATTTTTTTCTTTGGCTGATCCCAAATGGACAGTCAGAATGGATATCATGTTTCGGAGGATTTTCTCAACAGCAACACCAACAGTAGCAGCAGCAAAGACACATCACAAAGGTAAGATGGCCCAAATAAGTTTAAAGTCATAGGCTCGACTATAGCCATACTTTTGACGCACTGTATAATCGCTGGGGCTATAAATCTGCAGATCTTCCTCTATCCGAAGCAGTGAAGACTGGTCGACGTCGTACAACAAAATCCTCACCGAGAAATCACCTGTTTGTCAGGTGATCTGTGACATTACGGCGACAATGTTAACCGTTTTTTGCTCGTTTAGATTTATTCTAAAACGGCTTAGAATGTCTTACTAATCTAATTGTCTTAACATGTGGTATGTGTGAAAGTTATCGTTAGTGCCAAATCCGCGACTGTTGTGTGCCGTGACTGAGTGTTTTTCTTGTGAGTGGTTTGCAACTTACAGTATAACAATTTCGCCCCTCACATCATTTGATGTTTAATATTGTGTTTCTTAAATAACAGAGATACCGTCTCTTATCTGTCTGTCTTATGGTAATAACACTAATAGCGCTCCAGGATCATTTGAATGAACAGAATTTATTTTCATGATTTGTCTATAGAATTGATCCCTATGGGTTTGAGAGGTCTGAGGACTTCAACTATGAGTCCTATGAGGAGATTATGACGGAGTATCTGGCAGTGCTCCGAAGAAGATCTGTGAAGTGGTCCAAACTTTTGCAGGGAAATGTGAAAGTAGAGAAGAACTTAAAAGGTCAGCGAGAGAAGCGCACATTCAAACAATTCACCTTGTGTTGAATCAGTTCTGCTGGTCCCTGCAACCATGTCCTTGTGTCCTCTCAAATGTCTTTTTTTACACACATTTTACACACACACACCAATATGAGTTTGTTTCTGGTGTCTGTCCCACACAGTAAAACGCTATGTGCGTAAAGGGGTTCCTAAGGAGCACCGTGCACTGATCTGGATGGCGGCCAGTGGAGCTCAGGATCTGCTGGAGAAGCATCCAGGGTACTACCAGTCTCTCCTAGAGGGGAAGCACGATGCTAAGTTGGAGGAGACCATACGCTTAGGTGGGATTCATGAAGAAAGGATCAGTCATGCAGTCAGGGTTCATAATCACAACCAGCACCTTATATAACACACAGGGCCTGGTTCCCATGGATTAGATTTGCCTAGACTATGTATTTTTCCTCAGTAGAGATTTCTATTGAAGTTTTAATTCAGTTCAGAAATTCAAATTTTCCATGTCTGAATCTGGCCTGAACTAAATGTCTACCTGAAGTAGTTAAGCTCAGACTAATGTTAGAGTGAGATTGGGTAGGAAAGAACTGTGTGTGTGTGTGTGTACGTGCGCACACATGTGTGTGACTGAATCTAGCCTATTGAAAGCAATTTGAGAGTTGGGGAAGGAAGGCAAAGAGAAAGGGGAACACAAATATAATAGACTAGTTTCTTTATGTGCTTGTATTTACCTGTGGTTGTGCCCTTAACAGATATACACAGGACCTTCCCGGACAATGTCCTTTTCAGAAGTTCCTCTGACTCAGGCCTACAGACAGCCCTGTACAATGTGCTCCTGGCGTATGGTCACCACAACAAAGATGTGGGGTACTGCCAGGTAGGCCTACTGAGCTATCACACTTACTTATAGCCTTAGTGGAACTTGTTGTCTGTACTTTGTAGTATCTTGCTATTGGACAAGGTAATGTTTGTTCCATGTCTACTGGAACTATGCAGTCAGGCACTCCTCCTTTGCCCTAATAGGCTCATTAAACAGGCTGCAGAAGTCTTTCAAAAGACAGGGCACTTTTTATGGATGTCTGCCCAGTTTCAAATCCATGTGATGTTTGTGTTTGTCTCATTTATTCACTCTGTCTTTCTTTTTTTCTTGGTGTGTGTGTGTGTTGGTTGGGGGGGGGGGGGTTGTTCTCATATCTTTAGTGATGCATATAATTCAGTGTTCCTGAAAAAAAGAACATTTGAGAACATGTAACAGTTTTGCCCCATTTTGATTTTCCCCAGTTTTCCCTATTGGCTAGAGGTGTACATGCTAATTCCTTGTGCTTAGGTTTGGAAGAGCTCACTGCTTAGGAGGACAGCTAGGAACACTAACGCTAGGAAATGACTAAGGGCTTCTGAAGGGGCTACGTGTATGAGGAAATGGGGCACATAGTAGAACTGTTAATTGTAGACTTTGGATGAATGGTATAGGCTTACAAATTAAGCCAAATGGGCCAAAATTGACTCTTGCTTGTTTCATTGTCATTACTGATTTCTTGCATCAGGTTGTTGTTTTACTGAATATACCTTTAGTGACTGTTCAGTACGTGGCAGGAGCATTTTGCAAATCAAATGGCTTTTGGGCTTGCCGGCTGTTGCTCATGAAATTTGTGTAACTGTTTTGAATATGAAAAGTTTTAAATGTTTTGAATATGAAAACTTCTATTTCTCATTCTTCTTCTTCTACATGTGTGACATTCTGAATAGCCAGATTAAATTGGGAAACTAGGCTAATCTAATACAACATTGACACATTGATTGAGTGAATGCTACAGAGACATTACATTTGAAGACGGCCTGTTCAATTTGGTAGTTGGGGGAAAAAACACCACCTGGTGGTGTAAGAGGAGTTAAATAATAATCACACTCGGACTTAACTACTGAAAAAAGCAAAACCACACAAAAAACATTAATGGAGAAATCTGCTTATTTTAAAGCTACAGCCCTGTTGTTTGAGGCCACAGTGGAAAATTTAGAATAGAACACTATTGTAGCTTCTGGTCTGCTGTTCAGTCTACATTATACCAAATTTCCAAAAATCTTTTTCCTACTGACCACACTCTGTGACCTTCACCAAAAGGTCTATGGATTTTAAAAGGAGATCTCTTTTAAGAACACTGTTTTTAAATGTGAATATATGTGTTGAAACCTTATTATATAGTCACAGCTGTTTTTTAATTCTTTAAATATCTCCTACATGTGCTGTTTTTATGATTTAGAGCAGGGGTTCTCAAACTTTCTTGGGTCAGGGATCCCTCACAGAGCAGAACCTTTTTCAAAGACCCTCATAAACACAACAAAATGTATGCTTTTTGCAACAAATGTTTTTTGAACTCTTATTCTAAAAACATATTAATGCCATAACAGTTTTAAATAGGCATGTTATCACATTTGGCAAAACTTGACAGAGCAGGAGCAGTTTTAAAAGGGTTGTTTTTTTTTGTCAAATCTAGGCCTACTGTGTTAAAAATAGTTTTTTTTCACATAACTAATAATAACTAATATTATTTTCCCTTGCAGTTAACGTTAATGCCTAAGGAAAGTGTTTATAGGTTAATGCCTAAGGAAAGTGTTTATGTAACATGTATGCTAATTTGTCACTAATGTTATGTAATACCAGCACAAGAGTAATGAGCACAATGCGATAGGGCTCTGTACTGATCTCTAGTATTTTTCTCCCCATAATATGTTTATACTTTGTAGCAAACTTTTTTATGAACCCCCGGCAAAGTGCTGCAGACCCCTAAAGGTCCCCAGTCCCCAGAGAACCAGTGATTTAGAGTACACCAGGGAATGGTATTTGTATTGCATTGATCCCAGCTGAGTGTTGGCCCTTTGCGTTACAGGGCATGAATTTCATCGCAGGCTATCTTATCATCATCACAAAAGATGAGGAGAAGTCCTTCTGGCTAATGGATGCCTTACTGGGCAGGATATTACCAGGTCTGTGACCTCTCCTTTTCCAAGGAAATGATCCTCAGTTATGTCTGTGAAACTGACCCAGTAATGATGACCAGTGTCATCTCGTTTGTGCCCCCTTTGTGTGACAGACTACTACACGGCAGACATGATGGGTCTGAAGACGGACCAGGAGGTGCTGGGTGAGCTGGTGAAGGTGAAGGCACCAGCTGTGTGGCAGCTGATGCAGCAGCACAACGTCATGTGGTCCCTGGTGGTGTCCCGCTGGTTCATCTGCCTCTTCATCGACATCCTGCCAGTGGAGGTGGGACACGTGTTCATTACGGAGGGCATTGTGTGATGTCGTTTAATCAGATTAGATTTATTAAGATACTGATATCTCTCTTCTGCTGCCTTCCTAACCCCCACCCCCTGTCAGACAGTAATGAGGATCTGGGACTCTTTATTTTACGAGGGTTCTAAGATCCTGTTCCGCGTGGCTCTCACGCTGATCCGCCACAACCAGACTCTCCTGCTGCAGGCACAGAACCTTCCAGACGTTTGTGAGCGCTTCAAACAGATCACGCATGGGGAGTTCGTAGAGGACTGCCACTCTTTTATGCAGGTAGGAGTTTAGGTGACTCAATGCTTCCTCATACTCTGTTAACATACCATGTAGGTGTACCAGTAGAACCATCATACTAGATACGACTAGTACAGATTGCATTACCCAGAGGGTAAAACATGAAAAGGTGAATTTCCTGCCCCATAATTTTTCAGCTTTAAAAATACTTTCTTCAGTTCATACTAACATTCTTCAGTTTCCATGCATGCACTGTCAGACTGTATGCAGATAAACACATTTTTTACACGTGGTCACAAACTGACATTACTAACACAATTCCCTTGAACTAAATTCTCAGCTGTGAGCTAGAAATGATTTTAAAATCGGATGTGTCTATATATGAAAGATCAACGTTTTTTAAAAAGCCAACATATTCTTAATATCATTCCAGAAAATCTTTTCGGAGCCTGGAAGTCTGTCCATGGCGACTATAACGAAACTCCGCAAGACATGCCGAGACCGCATTGTAGCCGAGGAGGCTGCCCTGCGACAGTGAGATCAGCCCCTCCTCTACATCTGTGCACGCACACACTCGGAAACATTCCTGACAAGTACTGTTTGACCTGGAAACAGGGCCTCCCAATGACCACTCTCAGCACTGCCCTCTAGTGTCTGTTTTGCATGCTAGAAATGGCATAAACTCTAATGGCATTCCACATTGAAGTAATTTTTTATAAGAAGGGAATCGACTCAGGCGTCCCCAGTTTATCCGTTTTATTTTCCAACTGTTAATTCACAGAAAAAAACGATTTTATTGTAGACCCTTTATGCTGTAACATCTCATTTCTACCAATGTTCAAAATGTAGGTTAAGTGCTTTTCTACTGTTTTGGGTATGGCTGTACATATGTATGAATGCAGTCAAGATGGCTGCCAGAAATGAAAAACACTTTTGACCATGTTTTCATTGTCCTTCATTTCGCCCTTTCAGGTTTGCCCTGTAGGTTGGCATCCACAAGCGACAGATGCTGACAAATAGACAGATAGATGAAATGAGTCACAATGATTCTTGTTTGTCCCTTTTTATTGAAATCACAGCATTTCAAAAGTGATCCAAACATTCGCTATTAAAACAATTAAATTACTAGGAGTGGCTGGGAGCCATTCTTACCCTCAGTTAAAGATCAACTGCACCTTATGTACCAACACTCTTGAGACCAACAAGATTACACTTGGAAAAAGCTAGAATCCAACAGTTCTGATGAGCCTTGGCTTTGCAGTGCAGTGAAACACCCTGTAACAGTCTCTCACACTCACACTAACTCCTGTTAGCCCACGCTTCAGCCTAACTAGTACATAACAGTCCCATAAACATTGGATAATACCCTGCAGTGTAGTAACGACAACTCCCTTTTATTGTATTCTAATGCACGCCACCACTTCAATACCAGACCGGTGAGCCCCACTGTCCCCATCACTCCCTGCCTGCACCGCCATCTCTCTTCATTGCCTACTTACTCAGCAGATTCCAAGCAATGCACATAGTGCCCGCAATGAACTGAAAGCTTCCCTATGGAATTTCCCCCCGGGGTCAAAATGTGTTAATGAAGTAACTACAACTAAATGCTGTCAAAGTAAACAGACCTACCCTAAAGCAATGATTTTGTTGTTTTTGTTGTTGTTGTTTTTAGCTTAATGACCTTTAAATGACTTCCTGTAACAGATGAATGTGTAAGACAAGGAGACAAACACCAAGAAAGCGGTTAAATGGACTTTTGTCAAATCTAGGTGTGAGTACAAAGCCACTTGGTTAGGAGTAAAGGGCCTTAAATAGAGACCAGTTTAGTTAGTGTAAGGATTTCTGTAAGTATTTACACCTGGGGGGGGGGGGTGACTACATGAGAGAACTGTGCGGAGTAGACATCAGAGGTACGAAAGTCGCATCAGTTAAAATGGTTTCCTTTTTTTTCTTTTTTCTATGGTACTTGGAACACATCCTTATTGTCTATATGAGGAAAAATGGCAAAACAGGAGAAAATAACACCAAAAAAGGAAAGCTACAGCAGCAAAAACAAACCAAAAAAAAAACGAAACGTTAAAACAATCCCTAATGCATTCCTTCTATAAAACTTCTATAAGACTTAAACTGAACAAAAGGCGTGTGAAAGTGTTAGGTCCTCAGAGGCTGGCCAGCCACACACACACACACACACACACACGCGCACACGCACAGACACAGACACACACGCACACACAAAGCCTGAACCTCTGAGTCTGCTCAGAGCATGTCTTAATTGCAATGTTACACGTTATACTCCTGTTTGTGTTTGTGCAGGAAGTCCTGGAAGAACAAGGCCAACCCTGGCACAGGTTCAAAGTGAGGCCACGTGGACTTGGGGGCTGGGGGTCAAGAAGCTACAGCAGGTGATGGGTAAAGGATTGGTTGTTTGGCGGTTGGGAGGGTGAGGGTGTGAGGTCGGGGTCGGTGTGGGTATGGTGAGCAAGGATCAGGGTAGTGGTGGTTGGCTGTGCTCCCTGGCTTTTTTCGAGACACGGAGTCAGGTGGTCGGTGCTCAGATGGTCTGGTAGCCTGCATGACTCCTCTTGCGGCCAATCAGGTAGGCCATGAGCACGATGAGCACCAGGCCGGAAAGCGCGGCGCCCACAATGATGGGGATCAGCATGTTGTCCTCGTCCAGCTCACACTCCTCAGCTGAGGGGGAAGAGGGAGGCGAGAGAGAGACAAGGATGGGGAACAGTTAACACATCAAACCTGAACTCAGAGAAACTCTTGGACAATGACCTATAGAAGGGAGAATGCAGATCGGTTAGTTAAATGAACTGTGGACTGCCCATTTCATATTCATCACATTAATATCAAGGCCATGGATTATCACCACGAATCATAATCCAAAGCTTTGTTTTTGCTTAACATTGGTGTATAAGCTCTATAACATGAACACTTGTTTCCAAACTTTTTTGAAGGACTCACCTTCCCCAAACTGATCTGCTCTCACAGCAAAGGGCTGCACCTGAAGCTGGTAGGTGTTGAGTGAGAATTGCTCATCCACATTCAGGGTCTGCTCCTCCCGACACATATAGGAGCGGCCAAGGGTGCCCCTCAGGTAGTCCAGACTGGTGTTGGAGGCCTGGAGGACATCTAACGACGACATAAGGGACAGAGTAAAATAGCAACATCCATGCTTTTGATAGTATGTGTTTAATTAACCCACACATTTTACCATAATTATTATGTGGGTACTTCTTACCCACATTGCCGCTGGCTAACACTGATACACAATGCAAGACAATAAACAGAAAATAACGTGTAAAAACTACAGTGACCAGGCATGCAATTTCAAACACATTACAGGGTTGTGACCTCAAACCTGAGGACTTTTTTAAGGACTTTCCAGGACCAATCCCCTCAAATTGAAGTACCAGAATGTGGCACAGGTTGAGATGGGTTTAAAGTTAACTAAGGTCAATGGCAGAATTTTAATACTGAGACCTGAAGGTTAGAGTACTGGGATTAGTGGGTCTGCTATGACATAAAGGAAACTCGCTGTTAATCCGGTTAGATGACAATGGGGGACAATGGAGTGTGCAAAACATCAGCCTAAGCAACAACTAATTCCGTGACCTACACCCTATTTGCAATGCCTTACAGCATGTCATTTCCCTTCTTGATAAATGACTGATAAGCTCACTGCACTCTTGAACATAACAAAGCTACCAGCACAATCAAGTAATATAATGACTAGTACTGCAAAACTAGGAAGTTTCTGCTTCAGCTTGATTTTGTAGGCAAATGTTAAAGAAGTTGATCTAATCAAGTCTATATCTAAGGCTTAAGAATAACTACCAACAATCACAAACAGTATAGTGAACTGTCCAGAAGATCCTTTCTTTTTATAAGTTTTATAATTAATAGTGGCTAAATACCAATGTCTCCCCAAGCCCTGAACCCTCAGATAGTTATATGAATAGGGGGCATTGGGATTCACCCAGTATCTGCTTTAGAATAATAAGCAAACGCACAAAACATGAACATGTAATTGTGTCATTGCTCATCACAGAAACACATAACTCACCAGCCATTTCAGGCCAGGATGCCGATAAGGCCAAGCTGTTCAGGTGATACTTCTTGCTAGTGACATTCTGGAACAGTAAATTGCAGTTACAAACACAGTTCATGCACAGACCACTGTGGAAAACAAATGTTGGCAATGACCCCGCCTAGTGGTCAGAATTTGCTCTGGAAAGTGTGCAGAGGCATTTAAAATTACATAAAGCTTTTCAATGGCTGCATATCGACAAAATATCTAAGAGTCTACAGCAAAATGAATGTTAGATAAAAAGTCATTTATGTTGCACTAGTGCTGCCTGTATGTGCCTTCTGCCTTTTTCTCCACAGTCAGTCAGTCACATCACAAAACTCCTGTTCTTTGAGCTCACCAGTAAGAAGGAGAAAGTGAGATTGGTCTTTTCCTCCATGAGAATGAGGGTGGCTGAATCTGTGCTGCAGGTACCAGAGTGCTTGGTCAGGTTGGGATGCAGATTGACCAAGGCCTGGACAGTCTGCAGAATTAAAAAAAAAAAAAAAGAATTGGCTACAGTACCCATCATTACATCACGCTCATGACAACCAAGTAACCAAGTAACAGTGCCAGCTTTTGACAAACACACGCTCATAAAGTCCTGATGCAAACCACCTCCAGGTCCCCCCAGCTCTCCCACCACAAACCCCATTTCCATGACAACCTATTACTGAATCTGCATCTACAGTAGCAAGCATTCGGCACAACAAGCAGTCAAATACCTGTCGAACAATGACCTGTCTATTTTGAGCAATGGACCAATTACTATTTGACTGCAAGATTGTGTGGACACGCACATACTTGCTGCAGGGTGGACTTAAGTGCTAATGAAATGTGTGAGGTAAAAACACATCTGTAGCACAACACAAGGACGGGGCATTTCTTAGACAGGCAGGGAGGGTATGTAGATTAAGTTGTACTTTGCTATACCATTAAGCAACCATTTCCAATGTTGAGTGAGTGCAATGTACTTGCTGGGTCAAAGCACTTGAGCAATTTTCTTAATGGAATTGGTCTTCTCTGTTTTTCTATTATCTGCACTGAAGCTGATGGGCATTTCTGAAGGCCCTTGTTTATTGATTTCTTCATAGAGAGAGAGGGAGTAGGAGAAATCCATAAATTGTATTGTTTTTCTGAATAAGCAAGAAGGCAAGTTTGCTTTGCCGTAGCACATCTAAACAACAACAAAACACCTCTTTAGGTAAATTGCTTGGAGAGAAGTTAGCTTTGGCCTTTGATTTTTCAGAGCACAATCAAATGCAGTGATCACCTGCCCCAAAGCACATCACTACTATACATGAGGATGAAGAATCAAGAAAGAAAAAAAGAAAAAAAAAATACAAAACTGCATGTACAAAGCTAAACTTGTTAAAAATTATTTGTCATGCACAAGGAGAACCTTTACAAGGGGTCAAAATATTTCCATCTTGAGACCAAAATATTGACAAAACCTTCATAACAAACTAAGGAAATGAAGGAGGATTTCACTGTTTGCAGTAAATAATGATAGCATCTCCAGAAGGCATGCACACTAGCCCTTTCTTATAAGGGGGAGAATAAGCATGGGATGAAACCTGCTCGAGGGTGTGTGTGTCTGTGTACCTTATTCTCTGTGTTGAGAAAAGTGACGTTGAGCTGCAGTCCCATGCGAGCCATAAGACAGACTGTTCCAGAGGTGTTGGTGACATTGTAGTTGCCCCTCTCGGGGTTACCGGGTGACGCAGGGGTGGCTGGGACAGTGCTGGGCTGGGGGGCAGCAGTGGTGGCTGCGTCTTGGGTGAAGCTCTGGTGCAGTGTTGCAGCTGTGGAAACATACCTGTTGGTATTACTCCCTATTCAATCCTCCACTCCACGGCTGGCATGAGATGGCAATATAATTATATTTTATATTTAATAGGGCATGACAATACCCGATGGCCTTCAAATAAGCCCCGCATGTTTGTAACAAACATATCTTATTCAGTGAACAACAGCATACAAATACTGTTTCAGGCACACACTTTCACACAAGCTCTAAATAAATAGATAAATAAATAACCAGAAATACAAAATACCAATACCACAATGTGGTTTAGTTCGCTAGTTTGAAGAGCAAAATAAATCAACATCCACTTAAACAGTTATTAAACAGGGCGTCGTGCTGCTCTTTTGCTTAGTAATATGCAACCTCATGAAAACAGGCGGTGACACTTGCCAGCGCCAGGACAGCGGTTTGCCTCAAAGCCCTTCACTGGGAGCATCACGTGAGTGAGAGCGACAATACCTTCTACCGCACTGACAGCATGCGCCTATATAAATGTTACCAAACCAGAAAAACAACCCCTGAAAATACCACAGGGGTTATGAACTAAAGTCGGTGGGAGTAAAACTCCAGTTAAATAATAAGATTATAGGGTGCCGAAGCCTAGCAGGTGCGAGATTAAATCATACAACAAAAACAAACTGCAGAAAACACAATAACTGGCTAGCTAGCAAACGTTAAATAGCTAACTTTCCAATTCTCCCGCTGCTCGGTAGCCGTCTCTTACCTAACACAACGATGAATGTTATGCCAGCGCGGAGAGGTTGTTTGCGAATGTGAGGTATCATGTTTCCAGTCAGTTGCCAAAATGAATCTCAGTGCACTCGGCCCAGAAGGACGCCAACAGGACGGCAAAAGGGGTAGGTACACAAATAACGGACTCGGTCACACAAACAGTGCGCACAACGTTCCGTCGAAATCCAGACACCCGCTGCAAACCTCAAACTTATTTAGGCTTACGTCCTTCACGCTCGTCTTGTGCCAAAATGTATCAAAACGTATGTCCGACCGCGGTGCCTTTTATCGCTGCTTTCTTTTCATGCCAGAGATGACGATGCCCCCCTCTTCTCAGCTGCGCTCGGAAGAAATAAAATGGTCATGTGAGCAACACTTTAGGACCACCCTGTCACGTGAGAATGAGTAAGACAAAATAGACCCTGGTGGCCACTATGATTATGACAGGCTAATGTGCTTCTGAGTGCAACTGAATTTATATTAACACTTAAAATTAATAGTTTAGACGGGATAGGTAATTCACTGGATTTGTAGACTTTTTCTGTGGAACATCAGAATAGCCCAATGTGCATTTACATGTGCCTGATTCGAGGAGTGCTCAGAAACACCAGTGCAATTAGATGACCTGGCACAATTGGCAAGAAGATGCCAAAAGTTTACAGGAATATTCTGGAATGTCTTCACAAGACAATGCTACATAGCCTTTGTCTGTTGACAACACACTCTAACCTTTGGTTAAGTGTGGATTACTGCTGTGTCATGGCATTCATTTTGTGCTACCATTGGATAATACAAAGTCATGAAAAACAACAACAACTATAAAGCATTGTGCAGTTGACCTAAATCTAATTAATGGTGGTGAGGTTTAAATTAGATGATCCTGAAAATATGAATTAATTATGTAATAGCGCACTGACATAAAATCCCATTTCTAGCACCACTGGATCATTGGTTACTCTACTTTCAATCTACATTATGCCCATTTTAGAGAGACTACAAGTCTGATGTCAGCCAGTGAAAAGGACAATGTTGCTGTTCATAAGAGTTCTATTTGAAATAATCAGCAGACTCTCAGATAGAGAAAGAGAAATAAATCGAACAACTTCAGGCTGTCATAGCACAGTGGAGCACTGTTTCACAGCCTGATAGAGTGTCTGTTTTAACCAAAGATGCACCCTATTGAACTGTCTATGGAGAGAACTTGGTACACACTTTTTTGGAGTCAGTCATTAACAAATGCATGCTTAGTTTACATTGTGTTGAGGAGAAAAAATGTATTAAGTTGAAAAACACTTTGAGGAAAACCTATAACCTATATGTGTGTGTGTATGTAATTTTTACGCTAATATTTGTCTGGTTTTACTGCTTGTTTTTGTCTACTGCTTTTTCTATTCTTTGTGCCAAAAAACTGCCTTACCTTGCCTATAAAAGAAGTCATTTATTGGGAGCATTTCTCTCTTTTATGTAAAGTGACTTTTGTCAGCTACCAGTTACTTCAGAGCCATAAACCATTCATGGGTAAAACATTACCTATTTTAATGATAGAACTGTAGAAATAGGAATGTACCTGGTTCTCTAAACAACTTCAGGGAGATGTCCCCAATTTTCATCTCAGAGGTCTGGATACCTTTATGCAGATTATTCCTTTACACAGACCTACCATTAGCATACATACATACATACATTCCTACTGGTTCCGACTAGCATAGGCCTACATTAAATTGGCCTCTTGTTCCTTAGATTTCACCTTTTGCCAGCTGTCTCCCACCTTAGCAACAAATATTTCACCCTTATAGTTGACAGCCCAGTATGCATCTTGACCACAGCTATAGTATCTGAGTTGTCCTCCAGTCGAAAATGTGGACATAAGTTTGCTTGTTGTGTTGAAGCCCACAGTAGTGGATCGGTTTACACATATGGCACTTGATCTCTGTCTATTGGTGCCAGCGGCAGTCATAAACATGGTCCCCTCATGCATCCACTTGGCACATCCAGTTTACTGGTAACAGACAGAGTGCAAATACTTAAGAACTATTCTTGGCTAGGATTTTATACTTTGAGCATTTAGTAGCAAATTTGCTTTATAGTATATCCCCCTACAAAAGACTTGTTAATTTTGGAAGGTTTTCACTATTTTCATTTCATGGTAATGGCATGCCTTTCCAAGGCCTTACGAAGGCCAACACCAACATAAAGGGACTGGACAAAACTTGATAGGTTGCATTTGCCCTATATGAATAGGGATGACAAATGAAGGTTATAAAGGAAAATGACTTGTCAAATCCAATGTGTAATCAGAATACGGGCAGTGGAAAAAGTGTCCTCATTTTTGTTTTGTCATGTTCTTGTCCTTGTTAAAAAGAGAAGTAAAAAAAATAGACAATTTTAAAATAGGATAAGTGAGCCTACCTTAAAAATCTGCTGTTTACTCACTTTCAAAGATGTCTTTGTGATTTGCTACTGATGCCATTAGTACTGTCAGTGATTGTGTGCAAAAGTAGTAACCGTCCTCCTCTGTCTGTCATTTTATTAAGCCAGCCCATTGGAGAAGTGATTTTGACTGGTTCCTAATGGTTTTTGGTGCCCGCTACTCAGGGTGACCTTCTTGCAGTTCTGTACTGGGAGAAGAAAACAAAGCAGTCACCTAATAAGTAATAGTACTACTACAACTATTACTACTACTACTACTAGTAGTAATAATAATAATAATAATAATAAGATAGATAATAATACATTAGAAATCATAATATGAAGTAGGTGGTAGGTGTTTGCGCAAGTGTTAAGTGGCAGACCTGGGTAAGTTAAGCTGCATGTGGTGGTAAACCTGATAATAAAGTCATAAGCAAACAGGCTACCCTTTTAGAAGGTTTACCACTGTCTCAAGTTTAACCTACACAGACTTATCACATCACCACCTACTTGGAATACCCCCCAGGGTTGACACAATAAGTGAGCCGCTGAGCTTAATTAACCTCCAGAGTCACTTATTGTCATAAGAGAAAAAAGAGGACAGCTTCTTTATGTCTTAATGCTGCTATTGTAAGCAGATTATAAGGATGTTTCTCCACTGTAAGTGCTTTATGGAGCAACATTTTTTTCCAGCAAAGATCAACAAAACATGTGGAACCAGATGTTAGCTCAAATGATGAATAATACATGCTTAGTTCATATGTATTGAAACACATTCATTGGCGTGAGGAGGATGAGAAGGCTGAAGTTATATAATTCTATAGGAACAATTGCTTGTCTTTCTCCAATGGGTGCAAAGAAGAAAGGAAGCAACAAGGAAAGGAAAGCACATAACATGTACTTCAAGGGTTTATACAAGATTCAGCAACTGAAATTTTAAACGTTTTAAAACCTTTTTATGACTATTTTATGATTGAAAATTAAGACCAACATGACACTCTTTCTGGTAAAACAAATTGCACAGGTTTGTAGGATTTGAAGTGAAATGTATGGATTCTACGTCCATAGGATAAACTTTTTAATTATGCAATTGACTACAACTACCAACTTCATATAAAAAATCTCCACTTTCCCTCAAATAGAACAGACACTTCAAGCAAGTGGCACAATATGCACTGCAGTAATAATTCACAACTCAGACCAATTCAAGACCCAAACAACATGTATTTTAGACCTACTGCACAATTTCATTACATTTAAAACTCTTTAAGGCCATAAATTCATATTTGAAATTTTAGACTTTTTAAGACCCAGAGGAAACCCTATCTTGCTGTTCATTTTGGGGGGAACACTAGTTGAGGAAAAATCATAAAAGTAATAATTTAATTAGGTGCATTCTTCATCTGAACAGCAAAAAGACTCATGGACTCATGTGTTTCTGTTTGTGGTCAATCCTGAATATAAGCTGAACAGTGGATAAACCTCAGGGTCTTGTTTCATGCAAACAAAAAAAAATAAACAAAGCAAAACTGAGTATTGGCCGCATCCATGTAGAATAGAAAGAATAGAATAAAAAGCCTTTATTGTCATTATACACAGTATAATGAGATTTAAAGCAACTCCTTAAAAGTGCACATAGTGCAAAGTATAAATGTCCTATGCAAAAACTATTACAAAGTATAAATAAGTCCTTTACAAAAACTACTCTACAAAACTACTATAAGAGAGAAGAAAAACACCTATGTAAAGCCACTGAGTACCCAGACAGACAATAAGACAGATACAACAGACATGAGTACAAACTGGCAAGCAGCATACAGTGTGTTGAGGTAGTGTACTGGTGGAGATAATAAAACAAATAAATAACAATCGGTGCAATTGGATCGGGGGGGGGCTATAGAATTATATAACTTCAGCCTTCTCATCCTCCTCACGCCAATGAATGTGTTTCAATACATATGAACTAAGCATGTATTATTCATCATTTGAGCTAACATCTGGTTCCACATGTTTTGTTGATCTTTGCTGGAAAAAAATGTTCCTCCATAAAGCACTTACAGTGGAGAAACATCCTTATAATCTGCTTACAATAGCAGCATTAAGACATAAAGAAGCTGCATCAAACACAAGAAATATCTCACTATGGAGAACCGTCCCCTTTTTTCTCTTATGACAATAGGTGAGTCTGGAGGTTAATTAAGCTCAGCGGCTCACTTATTGTGTCAACCCTGGGGGGTATTCCAAGTAGACGGTGAAGTGATAAGCCTGTGTAGGTTAAACTTGAGACAGTGGTAAACCTTCTAAAAGGGTAGCCTGTTTGCTTATGACTTTATTATCTATTTGTTCTGGCTGTTATGGACCTGAAACGCCTGGCAGATGGCAACAGGTTGAAGAGATGGAAACCGGGGTGGGTATTGTCCTTTAGGATGTTCCTGGCCTTGCTAAAACAGTGGGAGTTGAAAATGGTGGCAATTGAAGGCAGAGGGAAGCCAATGATTTTTTTGTGCGGTGTTGTTCACCCTCTGCAGGCTTTTTCTGTCAGCCTCTGTGCAGCTGAAGTGCCACACTGACACAGCGTAGGTCAGCATACTCTCAATGGTGGAGCGGTAAAAGTGTCGTGTAGCCGTTGCTGGGCCTTTTTGACCAGAGCTGAGGTGTTGGCTGACCAGGAGAGGTCTGCAGAGATGTGGACTCCGAGGAATTTAAAGGACTCCACTCGCTCCACACATTCACCGCTGATGTACAGGGGGGCAGGGGCGGCTCTGTTCCGCCAGAAGTCCAGGATGAGCTCCTTAGTCTTGGTGGTATTCAGTGCCAAGTTATTAGATGCACACCACTCACCAAGATTCAGGACCTCATCTCTGTAAGCCATTTGTTTCCCCCTGTTATCAGCCCCACCACCATCGGCGAATTTGACAATGATGCTCTCTCGGTGTGTGGGACTGCATTCCGACGTGTAGAGCGAGTAGAAAAGTGGGCCCAGCACACAACCCTGGGGGGAGCCGGTTCTGAGAGTGCGGGCGGAAGAGAGGTGATGACCCCGTTTCACCTGCTGGGGTCGGTTGACCAGGAAGTCTTTAATCCAGGTGCAGGTGGATAGTGGGAGCCCCAGGTTGGCTAACTTGGGGATCAGAATGTCCAGTATTATTGTGTTGAAGGCTGAGCTGTAGTCAATTAAGAGCATCCTGACGTAGCTCCCCTGTTTCTCCAGATGACTCAGTGCAGAGTGGAGGGTGGTGGCTATTGCATCTTCAGTGGAACTGTTAGACCGGTATGCAAACTGATGCGGGTCTAGGGTAGGGGGGAGACAGGCTTTGATGTGTCTCAGGACCAGTTTCTCAAAGCACTTGGTGATGACTGGGGTGAGTGCAACGGGGCGGAAGTCATTGAGGCTGGTTGCGGGTGTCTTTTTGGGGACCGGGATGATGGTGGCAGACTTCAAGCAAGGGATGTTTGAGAAGACCTGTGCTAGCTGGCACATGCCTTGAGCACTCTCCCTGGTACCCCATCGGGGCCTGTGGCCTTCCTGGGGTTAACGGCACAGAGCACCCATCTCACATCCTCAGCCTCCAGAATGAGGGGGCGGGGGGGGGGGGGGGGGCGGGTGCTGGAGGTAGATGTGGTTTGTAGTGGGGGTTGGGGTGGTGGGGCTGAGTGTTGCACCTGGGACTCAAAGCGGGCAAAGAAGCTGTTCAGCTCCTCTGCCAGTCCCCGGGTGTCCCAGCACAGCCTCTGTAGTTGGTGTATTACAAGTAACCACAGTTTACAAAACATTCCTTATTGAATCAGAATCAGATCACAGATTAACCCCATTTATTAACATCATAGTTGAAGAAATTTAGCAAAATCAATGTATTAACCTTGGCTAATAATCAGGATTTTTTTTACAGTAAACATTGGCTGACTATACTGCTGCTCAGAGAAACATTTATTGCATGGTCATATGGTTGATATATGAATACATGCTGGGTGTCACCATGCACTCTAAAGCGATCCCAGACCTGGTAACCACGCACAGTCTGTGCGTGGTTGGTCTGTGCGAAGCTGACATGTCTAGCTGGTAGACACACCTCAGTCCTGGTCCAACTGGTTCCCTGAGGCCTCTGGATGGAAATACCATTTCTATAACAAAGAGGAGATCCTGACTTATTTCTAGTTTACAACTGGGCTTGACTTTCCTCCATAACGATGTGAACTCTGCAGACAGTTAGGAGTGACAGTACCTGCGTAAGACTTGCCCTTGGTGGTTTAGCCCATAAACAGAACCATCTGTTGCCACCTCCACCATAGACAAAGATGCAGACACCCTCTGCAGTCTATTACTTCCCTTACATTTTCTTGGGTCCACCCCCTGCATACAACACACACACACACACACATAAACATTCAAACATACATATATTATGCAATCAATAAAATGTTAACAGTAGCATTATACTGCCAATTAAATTGGTCTCCTATTCCTGGGCTTGTATGTCTATCAGCTTCCTCCTACCTTTGTGATAAAGACTTCATCTCTATAGTTTATGATCCAGCAAACATGAGGGCCACAGCTGGAGTACTTGAGATTTCTCCCCATCAAGAATGTGGACATAGGGCTGCCTGTTGTTCTGTAGCCCATAGCGGTGAAACAGTTCAGACATATGGCACTTGATCCCTGTAGAACTGTAGTCTCATTCTGGAACCGCATAGGCTGGCCCACAGCAGTCACAAACAGGTCCCCTCCTGCGTCCACTTGAAGCATGTGGTTTACTAGTGACGGGGAACATAAATGGAGGAAGGTTAGGCTGCACAAAAATGACATTGCTTACTCAATTTCAGTTTCAAAGAAGATACATGCATTGCTTACTACTGATGCATTGCTACTGGTTGTGTACAAAAGTGGTCATCATCACTGCTCTCCTCAGTGTTCAGCCTCGCCGCATGCTGAATAGTCTTACCTCTTGTCCTTGTCCACTTCCCAGCCACCATCTTGTTGATGTAGTGTTGGCAATCAACACCCCACATACCTGCTGGCCTTACGGTCACATGCAGCATGAAGGTGTTCAGGGAGTACCAGTTGGAGCCGTGCAAGTGGAAGACACGCCGAGTGCGGTCCACTGACACCACCTGCCCTATTCCTGCATCAATCTGATGCACATTTCTCAGAGTGACCTCCTTGCAGTTCCGCACTGGGAGCAGAAAGTAATCAGCAAGAAATAATAAATAATGTATAGAGGACCTCTTTACAGACCGTCAGACTGACGGTCAGCAGACCCAGCTGTATAGTGCTGAGTTTAATCATCATGGAGTTTGTTTGCTGACTGGGGATGTAAGAATGGGCACAAGGTGAACTGCAAAGCTTAAATACTTTCCAGCATCCTCAGGTATGAAGGGAAAAACAGGATGTTTCTTTACTGTGGTTTATGTAGCTACCAGCCTTTTATTTCAGAACAGAGCAGGGGCCATAGCGAAGCGCATGGAGCAAGGTGCATGTGGATTCCTCTATTTTCATTTTCACCAAAATTTTCATGATTATCCTTGATGTGCACAACACAAGCAATATAAAATCCAACACACTCTCCCACAACAGCCCCATAATCATGATGACATAACATGTCACCCATGCACAAATACCTCAGGTGCAGCCAAATAAAGAGGAACATGTGTACAGTGATCCAAATTCAGTTAAGAACGCAATAATGATTAGGTTACTTCAGAGTTGCATAAATAAATGGTGCCACCATTTGAGATACAAATCTCAACTGCTCAACACAAGTATGGACTCATAACGTGCATCAGTTGTAAAACAGCTGGTTACATACAGCTCATTAGGTGTTTTTTTTTTTTGGGGCGGGGGGGGTCATATCTTGGCATATCATGTACTGACTAAGATCCATTGGTTAACAGTAGGGAAATAGATCCCTATTAACCTTGGTTAATAGTAGAGATATTACACAGGAAATGGAATGGGATGGAGAGAAAGGGTGTGTTATTGTCAAATGACCTCAGGCCAGAATCAAACCTAGGTACCTTAGGTACCTGAACCTAGGTGCTTGTAGGCTCAAAGCCAAATCCATAACTCCAATAAAATCATAGTATGGCATGAAGTGAATGATTACATGAAATTTGAGATTACATGCTATTTTTGGCTATAGAACTTTCATGTAGTATAAAACATGTAGTGTATAAAACATTTCATGTAGTCATTCACATCATCCAAATATTGTGGCATTTCAGTGACATTATGGGCATCACAAAAAGTCCTTTTCTGGTATAATTGCCCTAATATTCCTCTGAATTTGTTGCTCTTTAAGCTTGAACTATGAAACAATCAAGGTCCACAGACCATACTGTAAACTTGCATCCAATAATTATGTAATAGCAGCACTATAGATTTTATTAGGTTTCCTTTTAACATAGCACAACACAGCACAGCACAGAACAGCACAGCACAGCAAATGCGTGCTTGTCGAACTCCCCCTTTTAAAAAAAGAATTGAATCAATACTCAGATGTTGTGACTGCACAATGTCAGTGTGGTCAACGGTGTATGTGGCATTGTTGTGTGGAATATTCCAGATAAGAGGGAGTTAAGAAGTCTACACCAGTCATGAGACCATCAGCACATGCATGACCTGTTAATCTGTGTTCTTGTGATCAGTATCAGTCACACAGAATGGTATGCAGATTGTATGGAGGCCTGAAACTGGATTCACATTTTCACAAAAGTCTTCTATTCCTGCTGTTGATGATAAAGATGCTTTACTACTAATTTAATGTGTACATGCACCAGGCAAATGACAACCAATAAAAATTTGTATTGGATGTTTTGGCATTATTTTTTAGGGCCTTGACCCGACACTCAGCTCAGATGCATCAGTGCATTCCTGATGCCTAAAGGTTTGTATAGAAGCTGGCAAAGGCGGTGTGGAAGATTAAGCAAAACAGACCAAAAGTGTGTGACGCAGAGCAAGGGGAGTCTTAATCCCCAAAGGGAAGAATGCTTAGAGTATTGATTCTGGAACAGGAATCTTCTGACTGCTTAAGTAAAAGGGGATTTTCTTCTGTGTAATATACACAAATAATGGTTGTGACCTGACTGACACCCGCGTGATTAGCATCTCAGTACCAAAAGCCAAGATATCAGGTTTATCAATGCTGCTTTTAACATTCAGTGGTGATGGGGCATCAGATTCAGCCTCATTCATGCTGCAAAAAAGATTATATTCTTCAGCCTGGCCAAAGTTTGAGTTTTGTATTGCGCTGAGTACCATCACAAAACCTGTCTGAAACTATTTCCAAGGCCTGCAGTTTTGTCTTATGTCACAGTAAACCACATCTTGAATATCATAATGGTAGTAATAGCAGTATTAGCAATATCTCCCCTATTAGCTGTTAGCATGTCATGAAGATCATTAGCAAGTATATAGCAACTCCAGGAGAAAAAAGTGAAAATTAAATGAAGTTTACAAAGTAATTCTGGACATTACCGTCACCACCATGACGGCAGCACAAAAGAAGGCCCTGAGTGCAAGATCAATAGAGGCTGAGGTAGACAAGTCAAGATCCAAAGTGTAAGCTATGTAAGGAAGGCCCTGAGATGGTCCCGCACGAAACAGCAGGAAGTAAGATACTGGCAGAGATATACAATATAATAAAATGTAAACCCTGTAGTCTACACCTCTGGGCAACTCTGAGACACTAGTGGGCTGATCAGATGCTCATGTTTTCTCCCAACTAATTAGGATAACCCTAACTTTGACCCTCATAAATCTAGCCCTGTAAGCTCAAAAGGAGAATCCTGTGTGTCAGCAGCAGGCCATCAATGCATTTACAGACTGATGGGTACACTGGAAGACCACCCATAATAATAATAATAATAATAATTATAGAATCTATGAGACCACCAGGGGGAGCCACTCAGCACGGCCACTTCCTGTTGGTTATGGTGGGAGGCATGAACTAGTTGCTCAAAGAGACCAGAGACAGGGGCTTAAGCGAGAGGGCATGAAAGAGGAAGAGCGCTAGCAGTTGTGAGGATAGATGAACCTCTGCTGGTTGAGAGACAGAGACAGAGTGGTGAGGACGACGGCCGTGGCAGAATAATGGGGGGGACCACCACACTCCTTACCCTATCTTTGATGACCCATGTAGCAGGTAAGAAAGGATCTATTGCGCCATCGTCATGTCCTAACCAGTCTCTCTGATCTATCTCTCTGTCCTCCTCATCCTTCTCAGGTTTACTCCTGGAGACCTTGTGCATCTTATTATCAGGCCCTTAATAGGGCACCATGTAACACCATAATGTGCCAATAGTTTTGAACAAATGGGATTTGTGAAGGTATATTTGCAGTACACAGACTTGACTTGACTTTTTGTCTTTTCTGCTGACTGGAAACCTGAAAAGCTTTTAACCTGTTTTGGCTTCCGTGTCGCAATCAGAGACAGAGGTGACAGAGCAGAGCCTGCTTGGGTAATCTCAAACAACAGTTCATCATCAAAGATGGCTGCATCTCAACACCTTTTCTTTGACTGCTTGGGTTTTGTTACTATAGACACAATGTGAAGTGGCAAGAGCTAACATTTCAAAGTAATGGCTTTACTTTGCGTACAAACATGAATTAACATCTTGTGTTTTTTTTATTTTACTCATCTCTTTAAATTTCTTAAAAAGTTAGTATAATTTACCAACACAGCACATTTTTAACCAATGTTTCTATATATTATCATATCATATGCCAATCCCGCTCTATAACTGGACAATATGGCCATATTTCTAATACCATCATATTCATGAAGCCTTACTATACCTTATATATTATAAGTACTATATACTTATATAACCACATAGTCACACAGTCTAGTAATTGTATTCCAAGCAGGGGTGCTGTCGGGGGGAGTTAGGATGATGCTCAGAAATGCTTAGTAGGATTTATAGTCAACTAGCGAAGCACTCAGAGAGCGCAGACCTCTGCCAAGGCAACACAGGGCCACCACCAAAATGTATTCATCTGTTCCTTGTCCTAATACCCACATTGTCTGAAAATGTCATCCGAATCCATGCAGTACTTTTCAAGTTATTTTGCACACAGACAGACAGACCAACCAAAACATAACCTCCTTGGCGGAGGTAATAAAAATATAAATGCAACAAAAAACTGTTCGTAATCATAATCAGTAGCCTACATTTATTGGATTCTGCACAGATATGTGTAATTTGTGCACTGAGTGTGAGAGAAAGTTTTCATTAATTTTTTTGTGCACATAAAAAAGGATATTATTCCAGTTTTGTGAAACATGGGACCAAAATAGGTTTTGTTCATGTTCACTCAGTGTCTTCGTCTTCACATTCATATGCAGGCAGGTTGTGCGTCTAGTAGGCCCAGAAAGTCTTGTAGGTGAAAGTATTGAAAAAATCTGAAAAATTATATGTGGACAGTGAAAAAAGCAATGGAAATAATTTGTAACATTTTATTATTTACTGGCAATTAAACAAGCGTTCAGTCATTCTGTATGCAAAAGTTGAGAATGATTAAGCGCATGTTTTGTGTTGCCAACAAAACATCCCAATAAAAATGTGAACTTAGAAAATATGTAGATGTTTTATTTGTACCTGTTGAGGAGTGAATTCCTTTTAACAACCAGTTTGAGAAAAGGCTGGTATGATAGATTGTCACATTTGTTCACTGAGAAAACAAGTGTCATCAAAAAGTACCACTTATGCTATACCATTTATCAGTGTCAACTGCCACAGCGTAGAAATGCGCCTGTGAGTTTGCTTTCTAGTTTTAGACCAAAGCAAACTACTTTTTAAAGGCCACTGAATAATTCCACTGGAATCTAAAATTTGTGGTATTACATCTACATTTTATGTGGTTTGAATTAAGTTTGCATGTAGTCGTCCCGTGGTTGACCCCCAGGTAGGCCATCATCTGAGCGGGCAAATTCAATTAGATTTGCTTGAAATCTAATTGTTAGGCATGATTATTGTGGACTGGGAGCTTTGTCATCTTAATTTCATCTCCACTTCCACATGTTAACACAAAAACAATGTGCCGATGACAAAAGTTTTAATTTTCCAGCAAGTACGAAGCCCAGGATTCACACAAAATTAACTTCAAACTGAATATTCCACTTATATCAGTTGGATCAGTATGTTTGTCAAAAGTCTGCACATTTCCCCATTCTTTAATGTGTAGATTGAGATACAGAGATATAGATTGAGTGTTGTGTGTATTAGGCTATTAGACTATTAGGCAGTACATCTTAATATGTCTGTGTGTGTGTTTGTGTGTGTGTGTGTGTGTGTGTGTGTGTGTATGTGTGTGTGTGTGAGTATGGGGGGGCTGTCTGTTTATGTTAGGATAATAATAATAATAATAATCATCATCATCATCACCATCAACAGCAGAAATAGACACAAGGGCAGGCGATTTTGGACGCCAGTGCTGTTTTTACAGTAGATGAGCAGATCCAGCAGTAGTCTGTAAAAAATACTGAGGATGAATGAATTCCCCAAAAGGCCCACCAATTAGGCTGGTAAAGCTACAGTGGTAACACATGACGGATGCAACTTTGATAAAAGATTTAACATTTAGTCCATTCGGAGTAAACCCCAGCTTATAATGATCGGACAACCTTAAAATGAATGAACCTAATGCATTTGATTTGAACATTTGTCAACAAACCGTGACTGAGTGACACCTTTGTTGAGTCAGTTTTATTTTTGTCACACCGCTTCTAAAGCAAGATTATTTTTAAAATCTCAGATTGTAATGACATAGTACAGTTCCTGACTATAGCCGCGCCACATATACACCTGAGCCCAGTGTCTAATGCAAACTAAACAAAAACAAACCACGTATTGACCACCCTTGAATTAACCAAACCTGTGCATCAACCGCAGTTAACTACACATTAGTTAAAATGGCTCAGAATCAGCTCATGATTTCTTGAGAAAGTAGAATGAAGACGAAAGTGCATTTGCATGTTTAGCCCTAAGGCCCAACAGGGCAAAACAGACCCTGACGCGAAGTAAAAGAATGTGCTATTACAGAAAGAATATGTATGAGGAAATAAAATTACATGAAAAAGATTGTGACAACATCATATTTTAAAACGTATACAATGTACACATTCTTTGTGTTTGTGATTGATAACATTTAATGTAATACATTGACATTGGATGACATATTTTACCTTCCCACATGTAACTTAGATTCAAACTTCCTTTGTTCTGACATTTATTTAGTGTCAGTGGAATGGTCTTGTGCATTTCAAAAGTGCGTATTTAGACAACAAACAGGTCTGTAATGTAAGTTATGTGTATTACAGTGATCCCTCATTAAGATCAACCCTACATTTTAGTTGTCTGTTTCAGAGACGGTTAGCAGGACTTTTTAATGGTACCTTTATAGAACATACCGCCATGTTCAAGTGATTTTTAATCTTATGCACATTGCTGTTTTTGTATGAGTAATCAATCAATAATATTAATTCCTTTGTACACAAGTCTACACATCTATCTATCTATCTATCTATCTATCTATCTATCTATCTATATATCTATCTATCTATCTATCTGTCTGTCTGTCTCTCTGTCTGTCTGTCTTATAATACTCCGGCAGCAGTATTGTCTGTGCAGCCCTCTGCTTGCCATTGTGACCCATGCTATTAATCTGTTTGTACACCATACTGACTGTCTCTTTTTCTCCACTTTTACACTCCAGCTTAAAACCGAAGCACTGAGGTGTCTCTCTCTCTACACCTTTTCCTGTTTTTTTACTGACACTCTCTAGTCCCTACCAACAGCAATGACTGCCCTCCCAACACTCAAGGACCTATCTCATATGAACCACTGTCATAGTAGCAAACTGCCTAGCAAACACCAGCAACATCATCAATTAATCTAGCAATCTGCTGATCTTTTGGGACCCATTGGGGCACATTGTCCTTAATTAGCATTTTTTTCTACTCTACTTTTTCTAAATTTTTACAGATCTGTATTTCCTACCCTATTTACATTTCCCAAAAAGGCCCATCAGTTTTTTGACAATGCATTTAGGGAAAGTTATCCATTATTGTTTAATTTGCGCCATTGTGTACCTTTTCAAAATCAAGGACGATTTTCTGCCTAAATGAATTGTACCATATACGGGCACAAAAAAGATATTTACCTTTGCGAGGCAAGGTGGCAGCACCGAAAAATGCTTGGCAACCTGATAACAGAAAATGGTGTTTTGGTTTTCTTATGTAGAGCCGTGTTTTAACGAGGAAGTTCATACAAGTTAATGCTTTGCTAAGAAGACAACACGCTTGTTTGAGCACGCTTGAACGACAGAGACAAAATTGTTTAGTAGATGATGTCTTTGTACTCTACAGTTCGCAATTCTTTTAACATAAACTGATAAAATAGCCTTTAAAAATGCAAGCATTTTAAAAAATGCAAGCTACTTTAATTTGAGTAAAGAATTAAAGCGGCCTACTTTAGGCTTACTTAAGCGGTACTTATACGTTTACCCTACACTTGTAACTGCACCTTAACTGCACCTCTACTCGAGCATGGAAAGTGTGTTTTTGTGCTTTGATATGGACCCTGTGTTTTCAGTCTTTTTAATGTTTGATCATTGTATTGGCCATCACCTTATAATGTGCCTTTATTTTTCGCCTGAACAATGTACTTCAAATATAGTTTCAAACTGGTGCTCTCTAGAACTAAATGAAATTTGTAGATTAATATGAAAAGCACAAAGACAGGTACAATTTCACGCATATTTTATTTAAATTTTATTTTAGAAAAGCAGATTCAGACCTTAATCATACAAGGAGTTGAAGGATATTCCACAGTAAATGGCCTTAAGTGGCTGGGCCTATTTTCAACTGTGCATTTTTTTGCTGTCACTGAAACACCTGTTCCATTTAGTCACTATGTCCAAGTGGTCATAAGCAAAGATCATAGATGCCTTTGCAGATTTTAGCTTTCAGTTCTCTTTTTTTTCTTGATGTTATCTCATGTAGCAACATTTGAAACACATTGGTATGCCCTCCTCTGAAAATTGCCACCTAGGCCTAGGTCGCCTGTGCCAGGAACTGATGCACTGATCATTGTCTCTGAAGGAACTTCCTTGCTCTTGATTTGTACCGATGTCGCTTAATCGTCAGAATATGAACACATTTGCAGACACACTGAGGAAGGGAAAAGTCACACAGACAAACACATCAGTCTCCCTCAGACATTATCATCCTGCCGCCTTTAATAACGAGAACTTTAGAAACCAACCCAAACCAAATTAAAGCTTTACCAAGAGTGTTCATTTATCTAGTGTTCAAGATCAGTACTTGATCTATAACCAACAACTTACATTGCAGCTTGTTTTATTGGAATTTCATTATTTTTATGTCTTTTTTGAATGAGCAATTTTAAGATTTTGATAATTAGTTTACCCCTAAATCATCTTCATTTTCAGAATCATTTTCAAATCATCTTCATCAATCATTTTCAGAACTTGTGGTAGTGTTAATAAAAGTGTAGCCGCATCAATGACTTCAGTCTGCAACTTCAGCTATGCAACAGAACTTAACCGCTTTGACTGGGGAAGGGAAGATAAACTACAACAGCTTGAAGGGCTTGTGTGCAGCTCACATTCAGCTGCAGACTAACAATGCAACAGTGAGGATGACGTTGTTTGCAAATTTCAAAACGCCTCGTTGTTTGCTTTGCTTTTTTGACAGCTCTTGCTTGTCTGTTCATTTCTTTCTAAGGTGTAGTATAGCACTATCATGGATTCTTTCATATTGGGTATATTGACCTCGTCCATAGGGAGGCTATGGAAATTTAAACACAATAATATGTATGATATGATATGATTGTTTTACCACCATGTTATAAAACAAAAAGATGAGCATGTCAGCGCCTTTATACACAAATAGTGATGTCTTTTATAGATAACAAAGAGAAGTAGAATTTAGATATTTGTACTGCACGTCAGTCCTAATACTGACTATGACAGCATTACTTGTAATGAATAGTATGTGACAGGCTTTACAGCTAAGGAGGTAGAGATACCCTGTGTTACTGACTCATGATCCAAAGCACACACATGCTTAACACATTCCCACCACCCAGAAGTCATAATGTCCATTATCACAGGGTAATTGTTAGACAAACCTTTAGAGTTCTGGAGCAAATAAGCAATTTATGAACAGAGCCTATCATTCATATATAAAACACTTTACATTCTGCCATTCTGGCATTCTTTATACATAGACAGAGGTACATTTTGATGGAATATCAGCGACTGGATTACAAAGTCAGCCATTCCCTTAAGTATATGGCCATTGCTGCTCTTTGTTAGCTTTCATTGGGAAAAGGATAACACTCTGAAATAAAGAGAATGTGCTGCTCCTTGAACTGAAACTGTTGTTTGTTTGCGCTGCTGCTTTTGATGTGGGCCCAGTAGACCCTGACAATTGAGCTTGCCAACAGACACAAAAGCATCTCTCTAAACTCAGCGCACCGTGGAAACTGAAGGCGGAGAGAGCATACCAGAGAACTAGAGAGATTTACAATGAAAGAAAGTTTGAAAGAAAGAATTGGCATGTGACCACAAGGTCTGATGGTACTGTTTTCATTGACCCAGAAATGGGCATGTTATGGAGGGGTTGCTTGACTTTTAGGAAGCTATTTTATTTATACTCAAAGTTTGGTACATTTTCTGGTGTCTGTATTGGGTTTAGCAGACAGGCGCCCTGTATGTTTTCATGTTTACCTTGTTCACATAATCAGACATAGACATACATACACACACGCACGCACGCACGCACGCACGCACGCACGCACGCACGCACGCACGCACGCACACACACACACACACACACACGCATACACACATACAGAAAGAGAGAAAAAGAAAGAGCTGTTAGAACACCAGATGTGGGAAGGCCACCACTGAACTAGATACAGCGCCCCTGACACAGCCTGACCACAGAATGGTGCGGAAGCCCAGTGCTCTTCCCCTCTGAAACAGAAATAACCTCACCTGCAGTCTCCACCACGCTGCACACAGGCGCCCACGCCAGCTCAGGGTGTTTTTCTGCTGAGGGTCAGGGAGTCTCCTGATAACAATCTGTGCTGAAAGAAGCAGAAAAATAAGGTAGCCTGAGTTTGGTAATGTTGCATCAATATCCACAGTAAAATGGGTTTATGTGTTACTCATTATAACCCTCCCATCTCTCCGTCTTGTTTTCTGATTTGTTTATGATGAAATACATGACGAAATGGTTAAGATTGAAAATTTGACGAATGCCTTTGTTCTGAGAATTTTCGGTTGTTGCGGTAGCACCGCACCAGAATGGCTGCATAAGTGCACTGCTGCAGTCTTTCCTAAAATGTAGTAAACTTTTGTTTGTAAAGACGTAAAACTCACTGAGTGGTCAGTAATGTTCACTGATACGCTGACACAAAAATGCAGAGTATAGGTAAGCTTGTGACCCATAGTAGACTAAGAAATAACTAGGGATTTCTCCAGTATTTACCTCCTAATTATACTGCTTATTCACAGTAAGTAAGTTAGTTGTTATATGTTAATGTAACTATGATCTCAATATGCTTTGCTCAGTAGGAGGCTTATAAGGGGGTAGTACAACAGGAATGGTTAATCTCAGTCAGAAAGATGCAATTAGGATTTATTTGGACACTATTAGCACTTGCAGCTTTGAGGTTTGTTCCAATGAACAGACCATTTTTTCTAAGTATTACTGAATGAAAATGACTGTTCCTGTTGTACTATTACATTATAAGCCCTATACTAAACAAATCATATTAAGATCATAATTCATATACAACTAACTTACTAACTAACTACAAATGAACAGTAATTAGGAGTTTACATTAGAGAAGTGATTAGTTAATTGTCTATTATGGGTAAATAGTCATGCAGAATATGGTATTAATGAGTGGTTTATAACTAACTATAATAACTAACAAATGGCTAGTGTGCTATCAATTTGCATGTTAATAAGCAGCTAGTTAATGGTAAATTTGTGTGTTCCAATATATAGTGTTACCCTTTAGTGTAATGTGACCTACAGTGGCTACATCTGTGTGTAATGTGACCTACAGAGGCTACATCTGTGAGTGACCCAGTGATCTGCTACGTCTTAGATGCTTTTCTTCTCCTCTACTGCATCATCTTCACAGCACTCTACTTCAGACAAAAGGTCAGAGGTCACAGCATGTCCATCACAGACCTGATGAGAAAAAATTATTACTGTCAGTAGTGATCTCAGCAGAAGACTCATGTTTACCTCTCTGGCTCTCTTTCTTGCTTCTTCCTAGTTTTCGCGAACTCCACCAGCAGATAACACAAATACAGTAAGTGTCAGCAGAGGATTTCATTAACTAATTACCTCTATAACTATAGCATTATGCTTTCATTACATATGAACTGTATGTTTTAATACATATTCATATAGAAAAATGGTGTTATTCCCTAAATGGTGTTTGTTACTCAAGACAGTTGTCTTTGCATAAAGACATAAATTAATGTCTTCAGAGCTATTCTCTGCTATTCCCAACAAAGTTTTTAATAGTTATACAGCTAGTGGAAGTTATGATTTTAAAGATAGAAGCAATGGTCAGTGTACATTGATTGGTGTGTAACTATGTAAACTTTCATGACCTTATTACAAATCTCTTTTTTTAATTTAGCACTGCTTGTTCTCTGAATTTTATCTTTCAACTGTTGAAGTTGCCTATTTATTGTTGCTTATTACAAAAATGTATCAAGTGCTTTGTGCTAGCTTACTAGACTTTTGTACTGACAGAGTGAAAATCAATTTCCATTTATCTATAACATATACATGACTTATGACAGAAAAACAAATATACCCAAGTGGTTTGTTTTGTTTTACTACTTTTAAGGGCCTAACTTTTTATGACATCATAAATACATAACTTGGTGCACAACTTGACTTGTGAGGCTTTGACTAAAATGTATATTGTTCCTTTGAACCCTTTGCTCTGGGCCTGTGTTATTTCTGTGTATCAATGTGTGTGTGTGTGTGTTGTGTACCATCACCTGTGGACACTGGTTCTCAGCAGGGTGAAGGGGGCACTTATGAATCTGTGGGTACCCAAGGCAGAAACCCAGAGAGTGGGGTAGTGCGGCGAGTGAGTGCCATCTGTTACATCATCTCTGAGTCTGTGCGCGTGCATGTGTGTGTGTGTGTGTGTGTGTGTGTGTGTGTTTGTGCAAGAACAAAATTCATACCTTTCTAAATCAGCTTTAAGCATGGCACAAATTCTCAGACCAGCTGTCTGTCATCTCTCTTCCAGCCGTGTAAATCACAATGCTTGTGAGATAAGTTCTCCTGTACACTAATAATTATCATACCCTCATTTATATGCTGTTACGCTTCTAATCTTTCTTGCACAAACTTGCTTGTTCGTGTGCATGCAAGAAACATTCAGTAATGTTAAACACAGAGTTTCCATCATGAACCGGATGCATTGTTCTCTCTCTCAGCAGCGAGCGCCAGCAGCAGAAGAGACTCACTATGCGGTAAGTATGCAGACCACAGCCTATTAGCCCTGTGTCATCAGCACTATGTATGTAACCACAAAGTGTCAACGCAAAGCTGTGAGGAAACTTTAGCGATCTCCCAAACGTCTGACTGCTTGGCAGGTGTTACTAGGCCCTGCTATACACAGAAACGGACACCTGTGTTTCTTTGTTTGAGAAAATTAGTAATTTCAGGGTTAAGAAAGGCGGGAGATTAAAAATCAGAAGTGGTTACTCTTTGGTAAATTCATTTTAAAAACACAGTGGCACAGGTGGCTTTTTCTTCTTAAAAGTAGTTACAGAACAGAAAAAATACGTACTTAAAAAACAACACTATAAACAAGTGAACAGCAGCAGTACAGAATCCAGCTACACTCATGACCCACCTTTGATCCAAATTTCAAACAGGCGGGGATAGATTGTTTGAGTCTGAAGAGGTCAAGAGTCAATGAGTATAGAAGGGCTTCTGTACTTTTTGATAGAACCAAGGCTCGAGACAGGTTTGCTATTAGTGCCCTCAAGAGGTGTACTCTGGTACTACACAGAGACAGAGTGGGCAGTCTTGCCATGACCTGAGATTTTGTGTTTGCTATGTGTTTGCTGTTCATAGGCTCTGCAGCACCGTCCGGTTGACACCTACTCACAAATCCAGAACAAGAAGAAGAAGAAGAAAGACGTGAGTTCATTCTGACAAGTTGCTCTCCGGTTTGGCTGAAAGTCTCAATGTGCAAATAAAGCAGGAAAAGCAACCTTTCAGTGCTAGGGTGTACTGGAGTCCTAAAGTCTACTTGCAGTACATCATCATGTCCTTTTACCTCTGTCCACAGGCCCAAGCAAGCAGGTCCCAAGTGTATGAGGTACAGTGACATGGACTCAATCTGTCAGTCATTGGTCATTGGAAGCCTGATGGTGTCTAGATTTTCAGATGACTAAAAATGCCATTTCTATACTTCATTTACTTCACTTCTACAAATGGTGCCAGTGCAATTAAATAATGAGGGCTGTTTAGTCAGTATGTATAGTTGCCTTGACCTTGGTCATCTGTGCCCTCCTTCCCCAGTCTCTCCAGCAGCCAAGTGCAGATACTTACAACTCACTGGAGATGAGGCCTCTCCCACCCCAGCTTCCACCAAAGTGAGCTTTCCTCGCCTCGCCTCCTACCGTCGTCTTCCAACTCTAGCCAGGCCACATTCAGTCATCTGGTGGGCTCAGAAACAGGCCACTCATCACATGCTACACACACGCTGTTCTGTCTTGACTTTGCCTGGACAAGTCTTGTCTTTTGGAATGGATTAATTATTGGCACCTAATTGTTAAGTTAAAATGCATTCATTGCTGATGGAGGGCATTTGGGTTTCTGCAGGAGCAGGTCAAGTAAATTAAGTCATTACTGGAATTTCCTGAACATATCATGGCCTGCAGTAGAGTTTATATTACCTTTACCACCACAATAATGGTTAGCTTCATCCAAATGCTTGAGTGGCTAGAAGACAGTTGTTAGTGTTACAGGACCATAGCCAATGACAGACTGATTTGCCTACTACAACTAGTTCATGATTTGCAGTCTATCATTATTGTAGGTTCTCTTCGGACCACTAGGGATTCAGACAGATTCCAGTTTCAGATACTGTACGCTCACTGAGAGTTGCCTTTAAGGGATATGCCACCATCTGGGGGCATACACTCATTTTCCACATCCCCTCCAGCTAAACAACTGAGTTTTCTCCAGTTCATCCAGCCATTCTCCGAGTCTGACGGTAGCACTTTTAGCTCCAACATAGCATAGATCATTGAATCAGATTAGACCATTAGCATCTTGCTGAAAAGTGACTAAAATATTATATTCTGATATTTTTCCTAATTAAAACTTGACTCTTAGTAGTATAGTTGCAAAGTGTACGAAGTCCAAAGGCTAATGAAACGTGACAATTTTCTGGGCTGATATGAAATGCCATCATAGCCTCATTCTTAGTTTGTAGTCCTTTCAACCATAGCCCTGTTGTTTGAAGTCACAGAGTGCTGTCAGGTTGGTACAGCCGAGACAAAATAGTGAACTGGCAGCTAATAATTGGATGGGAACAAGAAAAATGAAACAAAAGTGAGTTTCTCGTCAGTGTTAGCTGCCTGTTTCTTCTTTGGCGTTTGTATACTAAACGGTCTTGTTCTTTTTCAATACTGACACCACTCAACAAGGCTATGGCGGGAAGCACTCCAATCTCGCTTTAATCACTTTCTCCTGAATTCTGAGGCCAGTGTTGTTTTGTTGTGTCTCAGATGCAGATTGTTCATGTTAACTTGCACATTAATCAATTCTATGAGTAAGTATCCCTGTGAGCCATCAAGATTGCTTTATACCTTCATTAATAACCCACAAGATGAGTGCTGTTGTATAGAGAACTGCAAAGTGCATACATATTTTCAGATCAAATTAAAAGACTTTTTGAAAAATTATTTCAAACGAGTGGTAAAACTACCCAGTAAGATGCATTAATGCGTTTGACAAAACAAGTGAGACAGTAAAATTCTGGACAAGAAACTATGCCGAGTACAATATTAAAACACTTGGAAAATGGTTTAATGATGTTTACAACAAAAGAAAAAAACTGTACATCTACAGTAAAAGGTTATCTTTTTATATATATATAATATAATATATATAAAAAAAAAAAGAAAAAACAATACAGCAGACCAAAAAAAAAAATGCATCTACAATGTATTCTGATTCACATACTTAAAAAATTCTACAGTCATTCAGTACTACGCCACCATGTTGCAGCCCATTTACAGTCTAGTCACTGATGTGTGTCCCCATGGTAACCAAGAGCCGTGTGGATATCCCAGTGCAGTGACATCCGGGCCCCACAAAACAGCGTCACTATGACAACAGTGAGTTTTACAGAGTAAAGATCAACAATTTTTGAAGAGAAAGGGGCACACATTCCTTGAGCCTTAGTTGCAGGAGATGAGAATAACAAATGCTTATATGATGCATTTCTTTCTTTTTGAACAGTTCCACTGATGTGTTATGTACAGTTTTTTTTTTCTTTTTTTTTTGTTTTCTTTTACCATTTTCCTTGTTTTAGTAACTTGGGCAGTGAAACTGATATCACACACATGGACACACCCAAAAAAACATACAAAAATACTATTTCATTTACCTACCAAGAGTAAGACAGATCTTTAAGTAACTCCATGCGGTGACAGAAAAAAGAGCAATACACCCAACAAACAAGAAATCGAAAAACGACAAAGGTTTTGTGTTTCTTTCTTTTTTTTTAGTCTCACGTTAAGTATCTCAGAAAAATACCAAAATATACATCTAAGCTTTGGAATTACTGAGGTTAGAGCTAAATCACCTGGGTTTGGGCTTGGTCTCCTAACACACTCACACTTCAGAAACAGAATAGAAGAGACAGAGGAAAAAAAGTCTTTGGTATCTGTGTTTGTCATACATGTAATATTTGGATTTTTGCTTTGGGATAGAGCTTGTAAAATTCCCATGAGCCTCTCAAGGGAGAGAGAGGGTCAGTCAGGGATCCATTTGGTGAAGCCGTCTCGTCAAGACTGAGTGGAGGACTACAATGCATAGTTGCACATCTGATGAGCCTAACAGAAACAAACAACTCACAAAGGCAGAGGACTGAGACACAGACCGAACGAGAAGAGACAGACATGAGGAGTCCAACGTCACAGAGATGTAGGGAGGGGGGAGAGACTGCATGTGCCAGAGCCGCCCATGGTGTCCATTGATCCAAGTGTACAACAGTCTTAAGAGTGTAGGGAGATGACTGAAAACCACATTTAGTGGCTATGAGGCAAACATGGAACGTCATAACATGCAGGCCCTCCCCTGTGTGTTTGTGTGTGTGTGTTAAGAGACCTTCACCCAGCCCAGCAAGGGTTGAACATGTCTGTTCGAGAAACCAGCCCAGCCTGACCCATCTCCACACAACCCCAAGTCTTTGTGACATGCGTGCATGCATGTGTGTGTGTGTATGTGTATATATATATATATATATATATATATATATATATATATATATATATGTGTGTGTGTGTGTGTGTGTGTGTGTGTACAAACACATCCTTGTGTACAATCTTAAGCTATAGAATGGTATCGGCTGACTCAGGGCTGTGCTGAGAGATGGTTTAGTCCATACAATCACTTCAGTAAGTCTTTGGTTACCATGGAGAAGTAGTGAGAGACTTGCAAGTCAAGCCAAGGAGAAGTAGTCAGACAACCCTTGTTCCAACACACCACATTACCACATTCGCAGCTACATTCAGATTTATGACACGTGGGAAATCAAAGACATGATTGTCAAATCATAAAAAATGAAATGGGGAAAGAAAATGTTATAGAAGAGAACACACACACACACATATCTATCTATCTATATACACACACACACACACATACATACATATACATATATATATATATATATATATATATATATATATATATATATATATATATATAAAAATTTACAAAAAAAAAAAAAAAAAAACAAAACCTAACAATACTGATTTCAAATAAGATGATTAACAACTCAGAAATGAGATATTTTAAATATATGAAACAAAGTTCAGCACTAGTCCTTGCTGACATTTATCAGTGTGTGTGTGTGGGTGGCATGTCTGTCTCTCCTTGGCCTCTTTCAGGTCACAAACACACACTTCAGACTAAATAGACGTGGGCAAACTTCTCGCACAAGACTATTCGTTCTTTGTATCTTTTTTTTTTCTTTTAATTCCTTTTTCTTAAGTAGGTTAAAGCAAAATGACTCAGTCTTGAGTTAGAAATGAGGTATACAACAGCTGCTTTGCCCAGACCAGTTACCCCACATTCCTGGTGCACCACCAGTGTCCAATCTCACCCCCCCCACCACAACCAGCACCGGTCGGAAAGACCATGAAGCAGACCATCAATTTCTGCCCAACATGGTCACTTGATCCAGCCTTTACCCCCATCAGGAACAGCAGTGGCTCAACTCCTAACCAATCACAGACTAGAGCATTCAGCCCTAAGCTTCTCTGTCCTAGGCCAAGCGCTGCAGCAGGGGACACAAGCATGAGCACAAAGGTTTATATATAAAAAAAAAAAAAAAAAAAAAAAAAGATTAAAAGAAGTGGTCACTGAGGAATTAAATCTCTGCAATTTTTGTTTCTCTTTGCAAGAGAAAGGAATCTTCTATTCACATAGAGATTCGCACCTTTTTTCTACCTTTTAAAAAAAAAAAAAAAAAAAAAAAAAAATCCAAGTGCTCCAACTGGAAATTCTACCTGCTCCATCAAATGCACCATGGCCACAGGAGGTCAGCTTGGCCACTTGCAAACACACAAGTTATTAATAAAGCTTTTTTTTTTTTCATTTTGCAGGTGTTGCACCTGTCCATGTCACTCCATTTCAACCCAAGGTAGCAACAAAACCTGAAAAACACCTTAAAAAAAAAAAAAAAGTAAAAAGTACTCACAGCGTCATTTCAGCCTAATAATGCATGATCGAGTGAGTTGTACACACTTGCATGCCAGGATGTGCGTGTCCCCCCCCCCCGCCCCCCCCCACCACCACACACACACAGACACTCATCCAATAGCACACAGTTTGCTACAATGTTTCCATCATCCTAAAAAAATAACAGTAAGGCATAAATGATAAAGGTAATGGTTATGTTTGCGTTGTCAAACTAAGAAAGCCAGTGATGTTGCTCCCTCATGCGATACAAACAATACAAGGCAAAAACGAAATAAAATTGAAATGATTGTTAAAAACACAGCAAAATCAAGTCTGCAATCATGAACAAAACAATCAAGCAAAGAAAAAAAAAGAAAGATTAAGATCAGGTGCTTTAGAGTCAGTTACCCCAGCAACAGCAAAACAGGGGTGCTGTCTATCAGGAGCACCTGAGCTACCACACTTCTCCACACAAGGGCCCTGTTGACAGCGACTCACCCATGGGGGTGGTTTAATTTTTGGTCTTGACAAAGATTTGAGAATTGCTATCATTATTAAAAGATTTTTTTTGTTTTGTTGTTTTTTCTTTGTGAATAAGCATGACAAAAACACTACATTCAATCTTGATAATAGTTAAAATATAAAATATGAGTATCTTACATATGTGTGTGTGTATATATATATATATATATAGGATTTAGAAGAAAAAAAAAAAGCCTCTCTAAGCGTTAAGTCCTTCCTCAGATAAATATTTCAGTAACTTCTCATGGTCCCTGTGCTGACTCAGATGACCATGCTACTGCACTAAAACACAACCACAAACAAAACTACAAAACCCATGGGGCCGAGCTGCGACCTCAGGACAGAACCAGCGGAGTGAGCAGCAACGAGACATCAACCCAGCCGCAGAGACAAAGGCTTTTTTTTTTTTTTTTTTTAACTTTGGCAAGTAGGATAAATTAATCTTTACTGGATAACCTGCAATCACCCTAAAAGTAGTAGTACTTGAACTAGCAGTAGTAGTTATTAGTTCCTTCTCATGGAGGACTTTTTTGGTGTTGTTTTTCTTAGCAGAAAAAAGGTTAATATTCGATTGGCGGGTGTTAATGTTGTTTAAAGTGAACCTTTCTTCTAAGTGCTGCTGAGGTATTTAATAAAGAAATGTGATAATATACAAAAAATGACAAAGACAAGTAGAGATGAACACTGCCGGTCTGCTTTAGAGGCAAGGGGCAGTGAGCCTGCTGACTGAATGCAAGGGAGGATGAACAGAAACAGAGAAAAGTAAATATGCAGCACTATTATGCTCTACACAGGCACAGTAAAAGAAAGAAGAAAAGAAAGAAAGTTGGCATTTTCTTTATAAATTAGGCTCCATAGGGGTTCTCCATTTGACCAGATAACAGGAGCTTGGTTTCTCTCTTTGGTGAAAAGGGAGTCTCACAATGTTTTTTTTTTTTTGTATTATTATAATTTTTTTTTTTTTTGGCGGTTGGCTTACTGACAACAAGATGACAAAGGTATGAGCAAAAAGGGAGATGGCAGATGATGAGATGTGACCTGACCAAAAAACACTCAACAGCACTCTTGAGAAGGCTCAGAGATTCTTTGGATACACTAATATTAAGAAAGCATTGTTCTATTTCGTTTTCTCGATAACCATGATAATGCACAAGCTCTTGTCATTTTATAACTTTAAATTCTTGCTGTAAAGCTGAAATTAGTTGAATATTTCTGTAAGTGGAAAAAAAAAACAAAGATTTTTTAGTCAGTAGTGTGTTGACGAGTGAGCGTGTGAACAGCCTCGACTGTTCAACACAGGCACAGCAGCTAGTGAGAAAACGACTTTGGTTCAAGCTTTACATCATGGCTGAATATCGGTAGGAAACTTGACAAGGAGAACAGGACAGGCCAGGCCCTTTGACGCCATAACTCCGCTCCCTAATGCCTCCAGTACTGGATTATCGCTGTTCTGCAGAGGATCTCGACTCCTAGTCTGCCAAAAAGGAAAGGGCAAGGGGGAATGGTGAAGACTCAGGATTCAAACCCATACTAGCACAAAATTCATGAAAGACCACCAAGGCACCCCATGCCCTGTAACTGTTAGGAACATCCTGGAGTTCTCTGAAAACTCCCTCTACTTGCGTCCACACATACAAACACACAACCCCAAATATATTAACATTTCTTTTTTTTTTTTTTTTTTTTTTTTTAGGGAGAGGGTGGTGCATTTGCCCCACCTCTCCTCTTGCACTCATAGAACATCTCATCAGTCCAACCACCAAAGAAATGGAGCGAGGCCTCAGGTCTCAACCCCTGTGACCTACCGAGCCAGAAACACCACACACAGCTGCTTCACACTCGCTCTGCTACAGCGGAAGTGTCCTGCTCACCCAAAACCCACGCCACCCTCCTACCCGAAAAGCCGCGGCCCAAAGCTCTGAAACGCCCATCCCCCGCACAATCTTTTATTTTTGGTTATCTGCATTGAAGCTACAGAGAAGAGCAGGGAAAGCCTCTTACAAATTAAAAAATAGGTTTGTCTTTGGACGTGGAACTTTCAAAATATTGCATTTTTAAAAATCTCCTGCTGTCTACCCAGAGCCTTGACTCATAAATATTTAGGCTTCAGCTACACACTACAATGACAATATACAGCAATAGGTTAACAAATATTTTTGGTATATCTTGGAAAAAAAGGCCAGCTGAAGACCTTGAAAAGAACGACCTCAACGTGCGACAGAAGAATTTTCTCCTCCAGAGTAGGCAGACTGCAGCTCTCTAGTCCAGTTCTTTTGGTACAGACACTGTGCACAAGTAGAAAAAAAAAACAAACACAAAACCCCTAAAAAAAAAAGAAAATTGAGACCAACAAGTATTTCTTTGCTCAGCATCTCGCCAACTTCCCACGAAAACTTACGGCTGGTTCAACTATCAGCCTGCATAAGTCCTGCTGACTACGACACAACAAAGAATAAAAGCAAAACAAACAAACCAAAAAAAGCCCACCACCAGGCCTTGTCCAATTTCAGACCAGACCAGCTTACAGTATTGGCTGTGTTTGAGAAGACAGAACAGGCTAACATTCATGTAGAAATAATTACACATACGAAAAAAAAAAAAAAAGAAAAAGAAAACCTCTCACTCGACAATCACCATATCATTCGCTGACTGCGGTCTCAAAGCTAATCGTCCATCATACATAAAGCCGAGACACAGCGGATGTCCTCTATACAGGGTTCCACATAAGTGGTCACTATTAGTCTGCTCATCCTGCCAGAGGTTTTACACCATGGGATATATACATACATATCAAAAAATTTGAGTGTTCTCTGACAGACAGTTGTACATTTCCTTAAAGCGATGACACCATTTATCTGCCAGTTATTACTTCTTTTAAAGCCTTGTAACCACAATTGTGACGTTCAACTTAAAGCTGATTCGTGGATATAGAACCGAAGAAAGTGGGGGGAGGGGAAGTCAAATTACATATGAAAAACGTCAACGACCTGTGATACAGTAGCTAGAAAAAAAGATCACACATAATTTTTTTGGTAAGAAGAGTCTTCAAAGCAGCTCTGAAAACCAAAGAGGAGGATAGATTCAGTTCAGGCAAGATAAGTGATGAGGGAGAAAGGTGGGGGCAGGATCACTGAGTCAGTGTCAGACACTCTGCTCAGTCAGAAACCCATAGGCGAAACCCCTACCCAAAAAACATTAATGATAGTGATAACAAAACAACCCCTGTCCCCCTCCACCCCATCTCAACATTCTGGAGTTAATGCTAGGTGAACACTTAATTAAAAAAAAACTCTGTTTTCTTAGTGTCTTTTTTTTCCCCTCCCCAAGATGGCAGCAGAGATTAAATAACGAGAGGCTCTCAAGACAGCGCAGAACGCAGAGGAGAAGCAGAAGAATGAAGGGAGGAAGTAGTTAGAAAGTAAAGCGGAGAGAGACGTCGGAAAGGAGGAGGAAGAGGAAGGGAGCGGAGCATAAGGGCTCTGTCAGCTCCCCGTGGCTTTACTGTGCCTTGGAGGCGGTGCTTATGGTGGAGGCGGGCACAGCGGCCGTGGTGACGGCGCTCTGGTGGGTGTCGGTCGTGAGCTGCAGGTTGGGACCTCCGGCAGACACCAAGCTGACGGGGTTGCTGGCAAGCAGCGACAGATTCTGCAGGTTCTGTGGGTTGAGGAAGAGCGGCGCCGTCACCAGGTTGGGCGTGCTGCCTGCACTAGCATTGGCAAACAGCAGGTTTCCGCTGCCATCCAGAGAAGTTATGGGCAGAGTTCCACTAGAGGCTAAAGCTGTAGAGAGATAGAGACAGAAACATTCGTCACAGAAACATCCAGAATTCTGCTGAATGTGCTGTGCCGTGCGAGTCAGTGGCCATGATGTGGTGCAGTTACTCTCAAAGGTGCAATAACAACCTGATTAATGGAAAGCCACCTCAATCTTCAGGTGCTTTGATAAAAAAAACACCACCTTTGAGATTGGTTAAGGTGGGTTTTCTATAGGAGGCTGTGGCATACATGAAACCGTGGCTATTGTTTATTGTTTTTGTGTTAATGCTGAAGGTTGGTGTACTTGCCGCTCCACACACCTTGGATAGTGGCCAAGGTGCTGTTGCTCATCAGTGCTGGACTCAGCGCGCTGCTTAAGCCTCCTGGTGTCAGACTCAACAAGGCCCCCCTGCAGACACCACACACCAAAAAGAATACAATTATAAGATAAATAGTTACATAAATACTTTCAGAAATACTTTTCTCGTTTAAGTAATTTGTAGTCAAACATTTTGTCTCAGTGAGCAAAAACATTAACATTAATGTTTAAATTATTCATTGAATTATCCAAGATACCCAAGGCATGACCCATTGGATTGGTTATTGTTTTGGCAGCATTAAACACAGAGGCCTTTACCCAGCAGTAAATTGTGAGGAGCCCATGCGGCTTACAAGCGCGCGCACACACACACACACACACACACACACACACACACACACTTACCCTGGAGTAAACTGTGAGGAGGCCATGAGGCCTGGGTTGAGGCCTGCGGCGGCAGCCATGGCTGCGATGCTGGCGCTGGTGGGGAGCTGTGCAGCTGCTGCCCCCTGCAGGGCGGCCGAGAGCCCTGGCGCTGCCACCATCACCTGGCCCGTGCTAAGAGCGGACGCCAGCGTAGAGGTTGAGGTGGGCGCCTGAGACACCACAACCCCACCGGAACCCTCCTGATGGCCGCCGCCCGACTCACCAGAAGAGCCGCTGACAGACGTCTGCAGTGACACCCCGTTGGGGGACGGGCTTAGCGAGGGAGAGGAGGCAGATACCGCCGTAGTGACTAGTGTGGGCGTAGCAGAGATGACCGAGGCTGTGTTGGTAGAGGTGGGGGCCGCAGTGATGGTTGTGCCTGCAGGCAAAACAATACGTAGGATATGAAATAAATATTTGGCTCTCATTTACAGAACGACAGAACGTGCGCTCATTCCCAAAACTTTTGCGTTTATCGAACTGAACATGAGCTAAAATGAGCAGTATTCACGCTCAAATCTACATCACGTCAGGACATGGTGTACGCATGATTTCAAGTTAGGGGATCACAAGACAACATTCTTGTCATGAAATATAGTCTACATTTACATCACATTTATGCATTTAGCAGACACTTTTATCCAAAGCGACTTACATTTGTCAACTATCAATTACGTTAGGGCCAGTCTCCCTTAGAGCACCTTAGGGCTAAGTGCCTTGCTCAAGGTGGCAGCCAGGACCCAAAATTTGAACCCACAATTTTCCAACATGCTAGCCAGGTTCCTTAACCACTACACCACCACCGCCCATTGAACTACAAATGGGACAAGTGACTATGTGACTAAGTGACCTACGCACTGTCGGTCTGTATCAGCAACTCATATGTTCTGTCTGGGAAATAAAGTTTTATATCCCCCACTTACAAGCCTTACTTTGATGCTGCCTGTCAAAACTAACTGGCTAAGCTAGAGCTGCATGTCACGGAGGTATCTCTGGGGTAGAAAAGAGTGTGATATATTTGGGCATGACATAAATAATTTTCATTAGTATTAACCAACTCTGATTCTTTACACTAACATTTAAGCAACACAAACTGCTTCATAAATTTCACCTGAGCGAAAAGGATTCCTGTACTCAAACTTGTGCTGGTTTCTATGTTCCTTTGATAAATGAGGGCCACTATGGGGGGCTACAGTGTGATGAACCTCCCTTAGCTAAAATGGACTACAAAATTTCTACATGGCCATCAGCATGCATTGGTCTACTTCTTGAGGCAGTGGGAATGGCTTCTTACCAGTGAAGTTGAGGCTGGAGACACTCGTGCTGGTGAGAGGCAAAGCTGGGTTTACAGTCAGTGTGGTCGGTGTGTTGCTGCTCACAAGGCTTGCCGTGCTGGACACCTGTGAAGCACAGGGGCAGAAACACACACATCAAGACCACACAGAACACAGACAGACCACAATGCTTCGGGCCTTACAGTCATGACAGTTTAGGAGCTACAGGATTGTACAGTGTATGCCCCAAAGGCTTTAATTATCCTCTCGTCTTTCTAATGACTATGAACATCAATGTGCTCATGTACAGGCTGGAACTGACAATAACAAACCATCCCAAAATATACCACACACACACACACACACACACACACACACACACACACAGGGTGTCAGTACCAGGGGAGTGGAGGGGGAGAAGATTGCTTTGATGGGGGTGGTGCCGGTGCTGCCACTGCTGGGGGGATTAATCCTCTTCTCTTTCTGTCGCCGGTTGCAGAACCACACGCGGATCACCTCCTTCTCCATGTTGAGCTGGTCGGCGATCATGGTAATCTCCTCAGAGGTAGGTTTTTGGTTCTGCTTGAAGAGGACAAAACGCATTGGGCACAAACGCCCTTTCAGTACTGGGCCACAGTGAGCGAGAAGGCTACACTGTAGTCTGTGATGGAATTAATGGTCCTAGAGAGACACAGCTCCAAAAACACATTATTATGTTCCTCAGACTGCCAAACGACCGCACTACTCTGAAAACATCTCTGGCAGACTAGATGGAATGAAAATTGTTTCTATGCAACATATTTCACAAAAAATACCTTTGCTGAAGTACAGAAAAAACACAGAGTTCCAACAAACAGAAAAATAAAATCTGGAATATTTTTTCTTTGTGGCTGCCTCTGATCATCACACCCTTTCACTTTTTCCTTAATTTAAGATGAACTCCTGGAGTGCACTAATGACCACTCACGTGTGGGTAGACGACAGGCATTCAAAACTACCATCAGTAACTGCAGTAACACACGGGCAGATCCTTCCTCCTTGTTCATGTACACAGAGCCCCCAGAAACAAACAGCAACCTCTCATCTTACCTTAACAGCTTAAAGGGAGGAGTCTGGAGTAATTCCAATCATAGCCCTGCTGTAGGAAGGAGAATAAGAGACCGAACACAGGCCGAATAGCGAAAATGCAGCCTACGTGAACTGAATGGCACTAGAAGCTCACTTTGACTTTTATTACCCACAGTACCATTCAGTTAGCGTTAGCTGCCCGTTCGCTGTTTTGGTCTACATTGTTCCCTTTCCTACAGGCAGCACTGTGCAAGCTTGTACTTACCCAGAACTATCGCTTTAACTGGAGGTCCTTGACCACTCACCTCTAGAAAGCTCTTCTCTAAGGCCACACGGATGTTGGTCTCGATACTGGTCCTCTTTTTGCGCCGGCGGTTCAGCCCCTCCATGCCCAGGCCTGGGGAGCCCAGGGAGCTGGGGCTGGACAGGGCCTGGTCAGATGTCAGGTTCTCTGCACACACAGCACGCACACAAGAGCACAGGGATGGAGGTAAAGACCAGGGTTTTGCAGATGTTTACATTTAGCACCCAAATAATAAGCAGTAAGCCACGAGAGGCCGTTTCATACCGTGAATACAGCACAGCTGAGAGCCGAGTTAAGCACGAGGCGTGCGGAGCAAAGCTGAGTGCTGTTAAACCCCCGCAGCTGTGCTATATTTCAGAGTATAGAACAGCCTCTTTGGGCTTATTGCTAAACATATATATTTTTTACTTACCATGGTTACCTCACATACCTATCTTGATTTCATATGACAAAGCTACAGCAACAAGAAATGTAGCGATTTATTCTTTAACATCAATTCCTTTTTCAAGATATATACTGCATTTCCTTCAGCTGGATGGTTGCCAAGTAACACTCAAATGCAGCCGATGTAACTTTTGAACGGTGCAGCAATATAGATCAAAATGTGTTTTCACCCGTGCTATAATTGGGGAATATACATTGCACGTGGTACAACCAATCATCATCAAGGACCGGAACTATCCGTTTTAGAAATATACATCATCTACTTTGTCTAATGAGTAGGTTTGTGGTGGAGTGACCAGCATCTGACCACAGCAAACAGCAATCATGAGAACAGAATACACCCCCTGCTGCCACTGCTCCACACTGCTACTGATGTACAGGTGCTTATCTGAAGGAAGCTGCAGTCTAAGAGATACTTTAAACATAGTAGCTTGACATTTGGAACTGATTAGGCCGACTTAGGTAGAGGTACAGGAAACACATCTCATAAACACAAACACACATTCAACATACCGTCACATCTGACACACATCTGTCTTAGCTAAAGATGCACCTGTGCACCCCCCACCCCCAACACAGATTGTTCTAACATCTAATATCCTGGTCTGTTTGTTCTTCTGTTCGCTCTCGTGTGAATCGTAGCCAGAGGAGAGACATACCTGCATCGTTGAGCCACTTCTCCAGCAGAGGCTTCAACTTGCACATGTTTTTAAAGCTCAGGTTCAAGGCCTCAAATCGAGAGATGGTGGTTTGGCTGAAGTCATTGCCATAAAGCTTTCCCATGGCAAGGCCAACATCCCCCTGAAAAATGCAGATATCCAAAACACACCTTAATGAACTTCTCAGTGTGTATGCTTGTGTAGATGTGCTGAAAGCGTGTGTGTGTGTGTGTGTGTGTGTGTGTGTGTGTGTGTGTGTGTGTGTGTGTATATATATATATATATATATATATGCGCATGTCCACCCATGCACAAGCATGTGTGTATGTACCTGAGTAAAGCCCAGCTTGATTCTCCTCTGCTTAAAGGTCTTGGCGAACTGCTCAAGCTCCTCCAGGTCACTGGGCTCCTCCAGGCTGGGTGTATCCATGCGCTTTGGTGTACTCTGGGTGTGGGGCAGGGGCTGGATTGGAGTAGCTGCTATCGTGCGAGTCGGGGTCGCGGGCTACAACACATTACATACAGTACAGTGAAAAAAAAGGAAACATTCCATACGCTAGTATCAGGGACCAAACAGAGGAAACAGAGGATTATGGGATTTGTAGTCCTCTTTATACCTGGGTGGCGAGGGTGATGCTGGGTTGGGTCTGCAGGAGGTTGGCTTGGCTTTGAGGTAGTTGTGTTAGTAGGTTAGGGGCCTGCAAGAGACCTGATGGAGAAGGAAAAAGAACTGCACAGTGAAACTATAATATGTCAGTATCACAATAATGCCTTTTCAATATCTAACATGTATACCAGATGTAAGAATCTCTATGCATTTTCAACAAAGCATTTTTAATTTGCCGTTTTTGTTTCTGTTTGTAATTTTCAAATTTCACTCAATGCAGGACATGGTGATGACAGCATATTGTGGTGAAATGTGGTACAGTGTATTGCGACATGGTGCATTTCTGCGGCGCAGGGCGGTTCTTACTTTGCTGCCCCTGCGGCGTTTGGGAGATGATAAACTGTGCCGGCTGCAGCTGGGTGGCGATGGGCAGGCCCGGCTGCACCAGCACAAACTGCTGCAGGTTGGGGTTCTGCTGCTGGAGCTGCTGCAGCTGCTGCACATCCCAAACACAGACAGACAGACAGACATTATTATCAGGGGAAAAGAAATTCCAGAGAGGCCAAGGAAAAGTGTCAATACACACTTGCTGTTACATGTTCCAACCATAGCTCAAGAAGAGAGGAAGACATCAACTTTAATTACTGTTCAACACTGGAACTCTTTCTGAGTCCCAGCATGAGTAATACCCAGATCTACCCCTTTTTTGAAGTTTCACAGCAGCTGCCTTATTCTGTCACTTTACACAGCAGGGCTACTCATCTTTCCTGTCCTAATTAGACCAAAACTTTATCACATCCCAGTTATTATCCTTGACATTATGAAATCTCATGTTAAATGAATAAACCCTCATTATATGCCTAGGACAATCTGGGTCATTTAAAATAAAGACTGTACCGACAGACAGACAGACAGATTCAGTTTCAAACTCAGCTAGCCTGAGTAGTTAAGTGGATAGAGGACTAAAAGTATTTCAGGCACCGCAAGTGCAGCTGAAGCAGTTATGTTTTTTTTCTCTCCACCCCACCCCCTTTTTTTTTTTCTCCCGCCGAGCACAGCAAGTGATTGCTCTCACACATTTAATGCCACTATTTCCTCATTTAGAGATTCAGTTAAACAAATCAATATGGACACAAGGCACTGGAGTGTTGCATGCGCTGCTCTGGTGGGAGGTCAGGGGAATTCCACAGCAGCTAATGTGTTTCGTTTGCCTTTCGCAGACCAATGCACGATGGAAAGCAGCAACACACAAACTAATCCTCTTAACTATCCAATTGTACCATCAGCATAACCAACCGCATTGTTTGCCACTGAACATTTCACACTGACTAAAAGACGCCGCCCTTCCAACAACAACACAAGATAAGGAGGAGGTTCAAAAAGGAAGCAGAATGTCTTTCTTACAGGCGTGATCTGGATGGGCTGGGACAGGGGGATCTGTGTGATGGGTGTGGCCGCGGAGGCAGAGATGTTGGCCCCGCTGGTGCTGCTCTGCTGGCTGGCTGAGTGCTGCACGGCCGCCGCCAGCAGCTGAGCCTGGGCTTGCTGCAGCAACAACTGCTGCTGCGCTGGAGTCAGAGTCAACTAGGGAGAGAAAGAGAGTGGGTGGGGGGGAGAGTTGTTAGCAAATAAATCTAATGTCAAACAAAGAGCACATTTACTCATTAAGGTGGGGGGGGATCCTCATTAAAAGCAGGCGGAGAAGCAGAGAAAAACAAAAACAGGCACAATACACCAAGTGAATGCAACAGTCAATGTATGGATGACACACACGTGAGATCACGGTGAGTAGCACTGAACGTGCATGTGATGGTTGGACGCCCCCCGCTTCTGCAGCGACGTATATCTTTCGGGTCAGATACAAACACCATCATGCAAAAATGTGAGACACAGACCAACTAGTGAGCAGTGACAGGGTGGCGGCTCTTGCTGTCCCGGGGCACTCTCCTACCTTATATAGGCCTTGCGCTGGTTGAGTGCATAACTGACAGGGGCAAACAGAGCCCATGGAACTCTGATAAAATGGAGACTACAATGCGACCCTCTCCTCTCTTGCGCTTGCCTCAGTTTCCAGTCATAACCCAACAGGGCTAGCGGCGGCATCAAGTGAGCCAGGTTTGCCAGCTGCTGAACCGTTCACACGATGAGCGAGCCAGGGAAAAAAAAAAATTTTTTTAAAGTGCCGCAAGGTGTGTTTACAGTAACCAGACCATACCAATTAAGCCAAGTCAATGCTAATATTTTGAGATTAGGCTAATAAAACATGTTAAGCGGCAAGCACGGGCAAGCCTTTTGGAAAGCAACCAGGTGTGAAGGCTTCTAATCTTGCAGAAGCCCTAGATTTAAAAAAAAAAAGAATATAAACAACCAAACACCACCTGGCGGAGTGGCTCTTTCCAGACCCTAACAGACAGTACATCTGAAGTGAAAAACATTGGAGAGATGTGCTCTGGTGCAGTGCTGAAAAAGGGATGGCCATGACCAGTGTGGAGTCATAGCTAATCCCATTACATTCGCTTGCATTCCTCATTGTGCACTGTGCAGCTCTGCTTTTGCCAAGTACCCCAAAGGGTGGACAACAGAGAGGGGAGTGGATTTGTTTGATTGGTTGTTTATTTAATTTCAATAATTTCAATGCTATGTCAACTACGGCTATTTTATGGCCAAAGCAGATATGATTTTTTTTCCTTTAGTGTTGTAGAAATGTCTTATCTGTTGTGCATGTCTTTTTCACCGCTGGATAGCAAGAAACATACTTTCAATTCCTCCGTATGTCTAGTATATGTGAAGAAATTGACAATAAAGCTGACTTGGCTTGACTTGCCAAAATGAAATCGGTGACAAAGAGAGCAGCATGGCAAATGGGGGCTAGAAGGCTAAGGAATCGGGCTGTAGGTGAAATAGGCCGTCTTGATCGTTTACCATTCTTACTGTCACAATACTGTGCCTTTCCGGGTGGCGAGGCTGCAAGAGCAATGAATGGGAATGGGGCTGAATGTAAACCACTCTACTGCTGGACTGGGAGAGACTGAGAGCAAAGAATGCTGATCTTCCAAGCACTGCAGTTGAGCAGAGTTTACCCCCAAGGTGTCCATTCCTCCACTTGGAGATCTCCGGCTGTGAATGGTGCTTATTCTCACTGTTCACCCATGACTCACCCAATTATTACCACCAAGTGATCTCCTGAAGGAGACCATCAACCCTGGGTGATTCCAGTGCAATGACACCATTCGTGTCCACACACACACACTCACAGACTTTCCTTCCCAACCCATGAGCAGGCAGCATGGAGCAACATGCCACTTACTCCAGCGATCTGTCCCCCGGCCAGCATAAGCTGGGTCTGAGGCAGTGCCCCCGCCTGGCTGGAGGCCACTGGCTCGCCAGCCTCCTCCGTCTCGCACTAGAAGCAGAACACAGCGCAGAGGTCAGAAGTCGTTGGCAGTCACAGGCCAGAGGAAAGGGTCAAGCAGTCAGTCTCAGTAGGGCGAGATTTACTCAAGTTAGGGATTCTAAATTCAAGTGATTAGTGTGAACATTCAACCATCTTATTGCTTTTTCAACAAGGAAGACAAATTGCAACCAAATAAATTCGCTAGGAGAGCTGGGTTGTTCAACAAATGCTTGTAACCTATCCATGAAAAATCTCCAACAATGGCCCAAAATTAGGCATTATAAATGAGAGCAATCTGAACCAAAACCTTTCAGTTAAAAAGGGGCTTTCTGAGTTTGGATGTGTAGTCTCACTTCCTGGCATTCTGCTCGATGTTAAGTGAAATGCAGTCAACCGTAGCACTCCTTGTGATGCTCTAACAAGTTCTCTCATTTTGACTAGAGAAGTTGCTCAGTTTGCATAAATTCTTCTCAATGTACCCCTGATCACCCTGGAGCGGGCAAGTTGGGGTGGGTGGAATGTTACACACTGCCCTGTGACACTGAGGCGCAGTGCTTTGAGGGGATTTAGAGAGTCCTCTTTGACCCGACTCACATCACTGGGGCTTGTGCACACTGACTGCTTTTGATGGGGAAGAAAATCTTGTTCGGATTAAGGCTCGGACTGAGGGTTAATTAGGTTGCCATACACTGCTGACGACACAGGGCTCCACATTTCCGCTCACTTCAGGCAGGAAACATTTGAGGAAGACACTTGAAAACACTCCGAAACCTCGCCCAAATTCATCGAAACAGCGAAATGCGGGGCCTTGCATTTAAAAAAGCGCTTGAAAAGGACGGTGCTTGTTAGGAATATAATGCTGCCACTGAGACTTGAAGGAGGGCAGAGGGAGGCAGGCTATGTTAATTACAGGATGGAAAACACAGAGAGGAAAAAAGGCGGCAATGCTGTGCATGTAATAATTCTGCATAGATTTGCATATTCTCCACCATCTGTTTCCGAGCAACTGCGGAGCAGCTAATTAGCATACAGGACTGATTAATTTCCCTTGTTGCTGGGTGATGGCAGGCACTGCTACCTCTCTCACTCGCTCACTCACTCTCACACCACAACCAAAGCTTCTTTTTCAACATACTGTGCACAGTAGATCGTCCAAAGGAAAAATGAATATGCATATGCGCAGACAGACACACACTAGTATCTAGCCATAGCAGGCAGCTGTAAGCCTTGTAGAGGTAATGATAATAACATGGCAGTTGTTAAGCTGTGTGGACAGGACATGTCATGTCAGTCGAGACAATGACCTCCCCCCACCCCGAGACATCTGCACATTCCTACAGGCAGTTGAACAAAGCTTTTGCGAGTGTGGTTCTGTGTGTGTGTGTGTGTGTATGTATGTATGTATGTGTATATGTGCTCCCAGCCAAGTTGCTCATGTGAACAAACATTAGGCCTACCTGTTGGGACAAGCTTTTTTTTGGCATGTGTCCAAGTTACCTGTTGGAGCATGATTTTTGCATGTGTCTTTATGCATGCGAGCATGTGTGCTCTACCTGTTGGAGCAGAGCTTGTGCGTGTGCGTTGGTGATTGCGCTTGTTGTTTGCACTGTCTGTCTCTGAAAGTCCAGTCCATTTGTTTGGGCACCTGGAGAGGAACGGAGAGGAGAGGGGTTAAGATCCACAAGCTCAGACCCTCACGCTGGACTGCAAACTCACAGCTCTCACGTACTTAAAAGGGAAATTCCGGCACATTCCAACCAATGGCCTGGTTGTTCGAGGTCACCAAATGCTGCTTGAAGGAAAAAGGAACAAGGAAATTCAGACTACATAAACCAAATGACATAACTGCAGCTAAAGTTAACCAGTGGCAGTAAGGAAACTTTGTTTCAGTGCTCAAAGACGTGGAAAATGAGGGCTATGGATTTCAATGCGCTGCAATTTCCCTTTAAAATTGCATGCCCTGCCCCAGACACCCATCCACTCACCTCCCCACACACATTTAATTTATACTCAGCTTTTTTTTCTTTTTTTTTGGGGGGGGGGGGGGGGGTGGATAATCATCTTGTGTATTAAAGACACCTTGACAATGTAATGAGATTTTCCCTTCCTTTCAAAACTTCCATTGTCAGTTATGAAAGGAATCCACGCTGGGTTTGAATATCTGCCCAACTCATTCACTGAGCACATAAAAGAAAAATTGACATTGATCCACACAACACACAAACGTACACAAAGAGAAAAGGGAACCGTAAAAATAACTCCAGGGCAGGTGAATATCTAGGGCCTTGGCAGGCAGTTGGAGTGGGGTAGAGCAGTTGTGGTGGTAGGGTGGGGAGGGGCACGGCAGGTGAACTCACCTGTGCTTCCTTCGCCACTCTCCATTGCACATTTACTCGATTCAGACGGAATACTCATTTTAGAATCTGAAATAAAGGAGACAGGCGACACACTTCAGTCAAGCGCCCACCATTTTCAAAAAAGGGAAAGGAAAAAGGGAAATAGAGAGGGAAAAAAAAAAATCTGTTAACTTCCATGAGTATGGCCGCCATTTATCTGATCTAGCCCACCCACGTGTGTCAAGTCCCCTGCGTCCCAAAACTGAGCCTCTAGACCCCTCTAATCTGGCCCATGTTAGCGCCCACTTGCCGACTGCATGGACCACTTCACTCCAATGACTGAATTGGATCACAGACATTCTTCGTATTCAAATCTTCACAAATGCCTGCAATACCATCTCATGCACCAACAGCTAGACCAGAATGTGCCGAACAAACTGGACACTGGCGATTCAATCAAATCAACCATTTTTCAAAAAGACAGAGACTATCCACACGCACACACATACGCGCACAAACACATGCACGAGACACACAGTGAAAAGGAAAACAAAATGAGAAAAAGGAAATCACTGTATGCAAACATGAAAGGACAGGCAGAGGCTGTATCTCTGGAGGACAGAGCCAATGTAGATTTAAATGCCGTAGCACACCCACACCCTTCCCCCCCCCCCCCCAACTCACCCGCCAAAGCTGCACCTGCACTTTCCAGCATGGCTCTGAAAGATGCCAAGTGGCAGCACAGGTCTCCTCCGGCAGATGTAAACTCAAGGATAATAGCCTAAGTGGGGGAGGAAAGGGTCCGACAAGCGAAAGGAGTTCTGCCTTGATGGGGTGCAGACACACACTCCGGGATGTGAACACGATCGTCCCAAACAAACAAAATCGACAAGATGTCCACAGTAGGGTCTTCTGCACACGCTCAAGTAGTACAGTAGGGCTAATGACTGCAACGTGGCTCTCTCAATCGCTCCTGTTTCTCTCCTCTCTCTTCTGGCTCCCTCTCCCTCTCTTTTCTTGCCATAATCGTCACGGCAACTCGAGTGTGAAAAAAGTTCCTCTCTCTCTCCCTTTTTTTTCAGGATTGAAACAGAAACAAAGAGTGCAGCTGGCAGCAGCCATAACGAAGCACAATCAGTATTCAGCTGATTAAAGCCGTATGCAAATTTCCCCCTGCCTCGTTAGTGGCGCAACACTTTGAAGTCCTGCGAGCAATTCATTTCACACAGGGCTCTGAAAGCTTTCTGCATAATTTAAAGCCTCCATAAATATTTATCAGCTCATTAGCATATTAATTGGATGGCTTTGGAGGGAAAAGGAAGAGAGCAGGGAACGAGTGAGGGAGGGAGGGAGGGAGAGAGAGAGCAAGTGGGGGAGGTGGCACGGGCCCAATTACTGGAAGAGTGAAGGCATTATAATTAGAAGCACAGGTAAGCAGAGACATTCCCATCATGCACTGCAGAGATGGAAAGCTCACAGTGTCTTAGGCCAAACTGGTAAACACTGTAGTTTCAGGCAGCTTATTTTGCTCCCCCAACTGAACTGTAAGAAAAATGGGGGGAGGGCAACTCACTTTTCATCGTTAATAAATAACTTGTCATTAATCCACACTGAGAGAATTATAATGACAGGACCCCCTACTGCTCAGGCACTCTAGTGATCAAAACCAGACAGCTCTGACACACACACACACACAGTGTGTGTGACTGTGGCAAGATTAGCATATTTAGATTAACTTTAGATTCCATTAACTTTTTTTCCCGCTCACTGAAATTAATTCAGCCTTTGCAAACCGAGCTTTGGCAGTAAGCTGAAAACCAGACAAAGTGTCAAAAGCAAATGCAAAGTTAACTTGCTCTGAAGTTAGTGCTCACTTGCCCACCCCCACCCCCACACCCACACCCACCCCCCAGGCCAACACCAGAGTGATTGTGGGGAATGTTTCAACTCCTAACATTCAAACAATGCCAAACTGGTCTTTACTGCTGCGGGATATTTTGCGGAGCTCACTGACCATGTTGGCTTACATAGATGTGCTAAAAACGAATGAAGTCACAACTGACAGGTGGCTAGAAGCTGCCGTCTGGTCAAAAACAGCGCACACACATTTAATTCCAAAACTGGGCCAACATTACCTCCTCAACAGAGGAGCCAAATCAGAACAGATTGGACATGTTAACAATCATTAGCCATGCTGCTGTCAGGAGCTGTTTGACCAAACAGTTTCCACTCCAACTGATGTTTGAACGTAAGTCACGTTTGCAACTTGCAAGGCAACTAGCTTGATGATATAATTAACAACAAAAACACATTTCAGGGGGGAAAAACGGTAGAGAACGATAGAGGACATTGTTAATGTTCAAAACTGGACATTGCGTTTCAGGTAAAAAAAAAAACCTTAGTTAGAAGGAGGAGGGAAAGTGAGAGTAAAGAGGACTGAAGTGGGGCGCATTTCCATTTTTGCTGCCGCTATGGTTTCATAAGCCTAAACATGTAACAATGTATTATGCAAATATTTTACTTGGGTGAATTTTAAACAGGGGAACTCATTAGCCCTGTTTTATTGAAAAGGGTGACTGAATAGCGCAGGGGAAGATTAAGTGGTTTGAGAGTTTGGATGTGAGGGACCACAGTGATGAACACAGAATATTAAGCATGTTTAACTTCCACACCCATTGAAACAAAAACAAGCAAGACACTTGCTTAGTGGAACTGCAGTTTCTTTTAATACAAAACATTAATTTATGCATTATTTTTTGCCATTTCACTTAAGATGGGGGGGGGGGGGGTGACACACAATATTAAACCTAAAATTAAATATACAAATTAAGTCAAAAGTAGGCTAACTGAGGTACAGATGTAGCTATATAATGTAGCACTGTCACTACTACTATCCAAATGAGCACCATGAAACAACTCTGTCATTGGGTGGAGTCAAGCGTCTCCTGGTAGTCAAAAGGCAGCCTATTTCTGTCTGTCTATTTACCTTCACATGGAGCGATTCATGTGTGACCACTATTCATAATGCATGACTTTTCTGTTTACACTAATGAATATTCAACAGTCTTTGGCTCAAATGACTATCGAGGGACAAGAGTGTGGACAGAAACAAAAATAAATTAATAAAATAATTATTTGCCTATTATCTCTGGACAATTTCCCTCTTGGGAAAAAGTCTGAAAGCACACAGCCAATCACGTGTAACAAGTGAGGTCGGATAGTCTAGATACAGTTGTTTATCTAAAGGCAATGTCAAAAATCTACTTTCTTGTAAAGACGGGATGTGCAATAAACACTCCGCATTCTAGTGTGAAAATGATGCATAAAATTAGCGGGAATAATCTCAAAACCCTGTTAAGTAGCGTACTCCAGGCAGATGCCTGTTCTCCCGTTTTAAGCAACACCTCCCCGAATTACCCATTCTAATGAGTTCATGTAATGTATTCACTTGTCGTAAACAAACACCACCCACACACAGCTGCGATACACAACAGCACAAGTGATTTCTGGAGGGAACCGAGTAAGCTGCTTAAATTTCTGAATTCACCACAACTTTTGCTACATCGTGTTCAACAGCTCACACAACACAGATGAAACATTTACACTACGTTAATATTGTGTACGTTATTAAGTTCTGACGCATCAGTGGGCTATCTACTCCAATGAATTTTGCAGGAATTATTCAACACATTTCAGATCAAATAATGAATAACATTACAAGGGTTCAAATGTTTGTTGTATACCTACACAACTTCTGCAACCGCTAATCTGCAACAAATTATGTTTAATGCAAGTGTTATTATTCGGCCCTTTGTTCTAGGAAAAGAGCCAATTTACATTAGGTGATCCAGCTTCAAAGCAAGATGTAGTAGCATGTGTCGTAACATTGGCCAGGCAAAACAATGCTAACTTTAATTGACTTAAAAATAGGTAAGGTAAGATAAGGTTGTGCTTTTCTTAAAATTGGCTTCTCTGAAGAGCCATCCAGCACAAGATAAAAGGGACATAGGAAAATAAATTCTGGGTAGTTAGCTCGCCAACAAGCTAATGTCTGCCCCTGATCTGTTATAGCTAGCTAGGTAGTTAACGAATTCCCATCTAATATGCAGTTGATTTACTAAACCTAACTTAATCGTTTCAAGGGCGTGAGTGTTACTTCAGTTACATACCACTATTAGTAAGAACAGAATAATATAAAATTTGCCCGGCTCGTGACCCAGCGTTACCTAGCTTTCGATACCTAGGGTAGCAAGCTAGCAGAACTAGCTTAATCTACTGTAAAACAATGTGATTACCGTTAGCTACATTAAACTAAGAAAAAGTAACATCTTAGAAGAGACAGTTGCGCTATCAACAGACGACAAATAAGTAAGTTTCTTTTTATACAAAAAGAAAACTAGGGAACAACCACACTAGATTCGTATTCAGCTAAGCGATGTGTTAAATGGATTCATTCTGATAGAATATGCTGAACACCGCATTCTCTGGTCTAGAAGGCCCACATGAATAACACAACAGGCTACACGCCTGCAACGAGCACAAAGGCTGATCAGAATAGGCATAAAAATCACAATGTACTAAATCTTCACCCTGTACTAAATACCACGCGACCTTTCTGTTGTCGTCTGTCTTTTATTTTAATTGTAAACGTATGCCAAGGCCCTATGCGATTGGAAGCGAATGAATATGCAAACCTTTATCAGGGAATGGTTCATGACAATACGAAAACACAAAGCCGCTGTGCCTAGCGTTAGCAAGCTGCTAGCTCGGCACCTCTTATTTCGCTAGCTAGCTGTGATTCAACACTGTTTTTCAACATCACCTGAATATGGCCAAGTAACAAACAAAAGTTCTCTCGCCGATTACTAATAAAATATGCTAAATCGCATTTGCTCGGCGGCGATATGAATATGTAACGCGCTTAGCCCTCTAATCACACAAAGAGAGGCAGTTTTCCCATTTAATTTGCCGTCGCAGTGCCTTGCCAGTTTCCCCACTGTGAATTATCCGCTTGCAATGGTTAATTCAAATCCTACAGTGCATAGACATTACATAACATTATTTTGTTTACACTCTTCCTCCATGGTTATCTGGGCTGAGAGAAAGAGTGTTTGAATATGAATATGAATATGTAAAATGCTGTAATGATTACCTGGTCCTGAACTCTCATCTTGACTCGCTGCTCCTCCGTCCGCCATTTTGAATATTTAACCCGAAATCCCAACCCTTATACAAAAAACCCCAACACCCCAGCTGCCATACTACCACATGTATCGTCAAGCGATTTTCTTTTGCGGACTTCCTGAGACACTATGAGTAGATGTTGTAATGTACGATAGATGCAGAAAGAACTTTATGTTTAAGAAATTTTCCACACTTTTCACAAATGCGGCGTGCACCTGAGACGGCACTTGAAGTTCAAAACTTCCAAAGGGCATGTAGCTTATGGAGGCCAAGTTATCAGCAAATGAGCTAAATTAGACATAGTTTACGCATTTGACTAAAATAAAGCCTATGATTACAGATTCTGTTTTTAAACGGTCAGATGTTTACCTTTAGACGCATAGATAGGATTTTTGCCCAGGATTGACGTCTGTTTAGGCAGATGAAAAACAGATCCACACAGTGCATTTCGTAAATCCCTATCTAAAATAAATAGCCTAGCTAACAAAGCGAAGCTGTAATTATGCCTTAAACTGTTGAACAAAATTTTGAATTCTCTACTCTGTCGAGTCCTTTCACAATTACAAGCTGAGCAGAAAACGATGTACGGCCACACAGACTGCGTGGATCCGTGTCCATACAGGGCTTGGGTGGCCAGGCCACAAGTGCAGCAAAAAAAGACAAAACAAAAACTCTGCTCTCTTAAATTCAGAATAGCCTAATTAGTTAAGGTATTGAGGTAGAGTTGTATGACCAAAGTGGAAAAGAAGCACACTCTAACGTTTTTTTTTTTTTTTACGTAGCAGTTCTTGTGTTGTTCCAGACATTTCATTTAAATTACACAAACTGTTCTGAAACTCAAATAAGTAAATAAAATATTAAGAGTAAATAAAATATGTGATTCAATGCATTTTCCTGTCATGCACTTTTATGTGTAGCCTACTTTACAGAGCATGGAGAAAGTATTAGAGGGGTATTAAATGTGCACTTTTAATGAGCACTAAAGCACTGAAGCACTATTTGAAAATACACTTGTACGGGTTAGTTAATTGTGTAATGAAAGATAGTTAAATGATAGTTAAATACTACATTTTAACGTCAAACACTAAGTGCATGTTAATGTATTCTCGAAAAGTCCTTAACAAAGCACATTATAGGCCAACACTTTTTTGGCTTTAGAAGAAAGACCCTGAGGTATGGGCAAAATGTAATGTATAGTTAAAGTTTATAGTATAAGTTTAATTATATAGCACACTATCATACTCAATAGTCATTCAGTGTTGTTATTGCATCTCATTATACTAGTATATAAAAGTAAAAAAAAAAATCTTTGCTCCTACAAAATAAATAAATAGTGTGTTCAGTGGGAAATATGTGTGTGTGTGTGCAAATATGTTTATGTGTCTGTGCATGTGAGAGAAAAAAAATAGAAAGAAAAAACTGACAGGCAAGATTTAGGCTGCAATTGCCATTAGGTTGCCTTATGGCTTGATGGTGGTTCTAGCCTCAAGACTGCGATATCACTTGCCAGATGGTAGCAGCTGAAACAGACTAGGATGGCTGGGGTCCTTAGTGATTGTTTTGGCCTTCCTGGTGCATTGCCTGTCATACAAGTTCTTGGGCAAGTTGCAGCCACAGATGCCTTGTGCTGTGCGCACAACTCTGTGCAGTGCTTTTTGGTTGGTGGCAGAGCAGCTTCCATAGTGCATTGATGACTCTCTATGGTTCTTCTGTAAAAGGCCTTAAGGATCTTTGATCTCATTCCAAACTTTCTTAGTCGTCTGAGGTGGAAGAGACGTTGTTGGCCTGAATAGACAGTTAGTCAGTTTTAAAAGGTAATAGTTTAATAGTGCTCATTGAGCCCTATTATTTATTTTAGTAATTTGTACAGAAATAACACAGTTGCACTGCATTACGTACATATTACAGGCATAAGCACACTTTGTAAATGCACAGACTATAAATACATTTGGCACTTAATAAATGCCAAATACCATGACACCATGATACCATGAAATTACTAGAATAAGGCATAGCTGCAAGCGGCAATAGGGGAGCATAGCACAGCTGGACATGTTGCTATAGAAAAATCATAGTTTTTGGTCGGTGGCAAGGTGACAGAGGGCTTGTTTGAGATGGTTGGCTGGCACTGCTAGGGAGTAATGAGGCTTTTTCACTGTGTAAATGTCTGTGGTGCTGCTATCAACCCTATTGAGTCAGCTAGCCAGCCAGCCATCTTGAATGAGATCAAAAACTCACACCAGGTTGTGTAGCAATAATCCACAGATGGCCTCACTTCCTGTCTAGCTTCACCAAACTTGTCTCAGTGTAGCCTATGGTATAACTTTTAGTCGGCTTAATAACTTGTTTTCCCTGATTGATAAGGCCATTATCAGCTTTCTACTTGATGTACAATGCAAGACTATGTACAGTGAAAGGTATGAAGAAGGGTAAGACAGGTTAAACAGCTTAAACTAAAGTTTCTAAAAGTCTACCCTCTAGATGTTATTTAATATATCAGTCGAGTGTTCCAATGTCTTACTGATTGTTAGATGAACTCTGGCCCTGTCTCTGAAGGAGCTGATTTGATAGGACTCATGACTTTTAGAAGAGATTCCATGGATCATATTTGTGGCTTTTCAAAGTATGGCTAGAGAGTAAACTTTATCAGTGCAAAAGAACTTTCCTGTTTAATGCATTGCGTAGTACATCACTTCCCTGCTGAGATGAGTTGGGTAAATGCGTTGGAAAATTATTTTCACTTTCGAATAAAATACAATTCGATGGAAGTTGACGCTGAACTCAACTTAATCTAACTTACCCAGTGGTGGTGTTAGAGCATTTGACTAGCAGACTTGAAAAAATTGTGCCAGAACTTACTTCAAACCAATTAGCCATATTTCATCAAGGCCTACTGTTCAGCCTGTTTGTATAAGCATCATCACACACTACCAAACCAGGCAAGCACAGTGTTGAGTCTGGTTAGAAATTGGATTAAAGAATGCACAAGTTAATAGTTTTAACATCATTGTTTTATATTCAGGCACCTTTGTCTGTTTTCATTGTTGATTTGCTATGAGGGAGTCAGTTTCACCGGTTTTCCAGATTACAAAATAAATCCAATGATCTGCTTAAATGTCTTCACATGAATACTTAAAGCAAGCAGTATTTTACTAAATTGAGATTTTTCTGTGTGCCATTTTCTCACATTCATTGAAAGAATTCATTTCATTAGCACAGTTTGTGATGTTACTTTTCACCAAAATACTGTAGTTGGTTTTTAAAGAATCCTTAACTCTATCTCAATCCAAATGCCTGCAAATGTTTTAAATGCTTTTCTTCCTTTAATAATTTGAATAACACATGTATGCACTTTATTGCTGGAAATCTCCTACTATTACAATGTGTAAATTGCATAAATGTGTCGATCTGTTGATCCTCATCCACATCCAGGTTGTATTAATAGCTTTAAAAAGTCATGGATATTGAAAATGGTTGTTCTTCACTCATTTGTGTATGATCAAAGACAACAACAACAAAACATATTATTATTTTTTTTATTATTATTTATTTTTTATTTATTTATTTATTATTTATTTATTTTAATCACATTTGTTTCTGTTTGAAAGAGCAATTACAGGACATCTACAGAAGGGGGCTGTAAACCATCAGTAAAGGCTTGGCTTGGGAATTTTTACTATAGGTGACATAGCAAAAAAAGAGAAAAAGGGTCAGGCATTTTGTATCCAACAGGATGTCAAGTGAGCAGTTTATTTGTGTAATATGAACTGCCAACATGTCAGGCACTGTTTATACTTCTTGGCAAATGAGTTTCTGACATTGTTAGTGCTACAGTACACCTTTCATATAACTGAATGGAAGTTACATTCAGCTAATGGAGAGATTTCACTGTCTTCATCTATGGCCACCCAAACAGACTTAGCTTGAAGCCGTGACTGGGAGACAAATCTGCTTCTATATCTTCCTTTAGGTCACATTCCTCCATAATGTGTGGTTCTGCAACATCCTAAGGATCTTGTCTCTGGTGCATATGATTGACATGCAATGTAGCACTTACCCTGGGGACAAAGGTTTATGCAGTTTTTGCCAGTAGATTAGTCTGTTTTTTTCAGACAAGATGGGAAAGGAAGATAACAGTCTCATGATCCATAATATTTGGAAAGAGTTAAGAAAACAAAGCTGTTTGGTTTCTTGAGTGACGGTATATTGAATATGTGTTTGTGTGAGTACTTCTGTCAAAACAATTTCTACCATAATTTAGGAAACCAAAACAATAATGCGTGTAGTAAACCCCTTTATTTTGTATAATAATTTTTTCCTCTTCTCTTCTGACATCAAGACGCCATTTGAGTTTTTTTAAACTTTCATCAAGTAACAAGATTTATTCACATTTTATTCATTTTATTTTTTTTTAAAAAAGTACAAAACATCACTATGAAAGAAATAAACATTCACCAGGCTCAGTCACATGGACAGATTTATCTGAGGTTACAGATTATTCATTGAAAACATGTATTTAATACAATGTCTTTAACCCTCTTTCATAAACAATTTCAATTGTTCCCTGGTTTGGCATGTAGTCTGCCTGTTCTTCAATATCAACACTACAACCACTGGATAGATCTTTTCATGTTCAACTCAATTAGATTAACTAATGCACTAATTTCAATAAACAACTAATCCATTTCAAAAAACTGCCTACAAAAATAATATCTATGTTTTTGCTGTTACTGGTATCTACATTTACAACAAATCAAGTTTTGAATTAGGACATAACACATACATATGCCATTATCCAAAGGCACTAAATTACACAGCAACAATTATTTCAGTCTCCTGAAAACTTGCAGTCAAGTAAAAGACAGAATGCAAACAGGAAACAATGTTGTGACTTGAAACATGGGTGATGGCATGGGTCCATTTCTATGATCTTGGATCTCTAAGTGGGTGGAGACCAAGAAAATCTATAGTAAACAGTTCTGCTGCTGGGTGGCAGTGTAATTTTTTCCTGTCTATTAGAAACATTAATCATGTACAAAAACAGTGCTGCCACACAAACATCCTCTTGGGGGATGTAGAAGAGGATCCTCTTCACTCACTTCAGTCACTCATTTACATTTCCATCCTCTTTCCTTAACCCACTGTAGAGAAAAACAGACACTGTGACATCATCTAAGCAGTATCATTAGATGATTAGATGATCAGTATCACAAGAAAAACAACTTGTTCAGACATTCGAAAGGAACTTAGAATGCAGTGGAATACACTTTACCTGTTCATCCATAGACACATATGTTCTTGCACTCCTCTTCCGTTTCAAAACGGTTGTCATTGCCATCACAACCGCCATACCAGAACTGTGCACACGCGTTGGCCTGTTTGTCATAATACCAGCGAATAATGTACTCTCTACAGCTGCCCTGACTCAAAACAAGATCACAACGAGGATCTGTGGGGAGTCTCTCTGAGAAGGGGAGAAAACAGATTCAATCAAAACACTGATTCTCTTTGAGAGATTCAGTTTTAAGTTTAGGATGGAATAAGAGTGGATGCAATGCACGCATACATACGTGCAATCACTACAGGAGGTATCTCTGGCTGTAAATGTGTAGTGGACCCTGAAACCGCAGTGGACGGAGATAGTGCTGAAGATGACGAGGATGAACTTCTTTCTGTGGGAAGGCTATCTTCCTTCTCAGAAGTAACTGATTGAGCAGGCCGAACCATCTTGTTTACTAAGGCGATTGTGCCACCATGTGGTAGGTCCAGATCTTCTCCCTCATAATAGTCATCTTCTTCATGGTCCTGTAGCAGAATGACAAATGACACAGGTGGCAGACAATTGTGTTAGTGAGAGAGAGGGAGGGAGTTGGGAGTGGGAGGGAGGGTCCACACACAGTTTTAGCTCCACACAATCTCATTTTATTTATTCTTAAAAACAGGCAACGTTTTGAGAAAGAGTGTGCAGTCAGTGTTCACAAACATTTATTATTATTGGAAAGTACTCAAAACAGCTATGTTGAAGCAAGTACTTGCAAAGATGATTTGGATTTCTTTGCCTCTGACTGTTGTAAAGAAGCATAAGTGTACCTGAATAGGAGCTGGGCCAGAGTTGATGGGAAGAGTGAAGGTGTCTCCTCGGCCTCTGCTATAGCTCTCTGGCGTGATCACTGGGTTCTTGTCCACTGTCTCTGACTCTTGGTTATGGTTGCTCCAATAGCCGTTGTTTCCATAGATGTTATAGCCATTTTGTCCATTTCCACTGGTGCCATGACCATTGCCGTAGCCATTTGTGATGCGGTTGTAGATGAGGGCGCCATTCTCATCCTCACAGAACTGGCTCACAAGTTTCGATTCCAGAGCTAAACAAAGTAGAATATCCTGCTGAATATTGTATATAACACTATCCACTATTTGGAATCAAATGCACTCCTACTGACATATACCTTATCGCTGAATAACTTCTGGTATTTGTTAGATCAAACTAACACTAAAGGCTGCACAAACTAGTGTGTGGATGTGTATTGAGGAAATGATGTGTGAGTATGTAAGGCTGGTACAATACCTGGCAGGGTGTTGAAGTCATCAATGAGGTACATGTGCTCGCTGTCTGGATCAGAGGCGATAAGATTGAGCTCACGCAGGAACTCAGCCTGGGTCGGGTCTGAGCTGTTCACAATCCCCAGTGCGTACATCTCAATGTTGGCGGCATGAGCCTCCCGCACAGCGAGGTCCAACTTGACAGGCTCTCTCTTGTCAGTCTGTCCATCTGTGATAACGATGGCCACTTTCCTTACTCCAATACGGGAGCTGTAGAAGGCCTCCTGGGTTGCCCTGCGGATGGCAGTGCCAGTGTAGGTGCCCTCACCCATGTAGGGCATCTTCCTGATGGCCTGCTTGACGTCCTGCTTGGTCATGTACCGTGCCAGGTTGAACTCCAGGTGGACATCCAGACTGTAGAGCACCATGCCGATGCGTGTAGTGTTCCTTCCCACAGTGACACGGTCCACCAGCGCTGTGACAAAGTCTTTGATGATCTCAAAGTTCTCAGGACCCACACTCTCTGAGCTGTCAATCACAAACACCAGCTCCATGGGCCTCTCCTTGCACTTGATGCCACAACCTGAAAGCATGAGGGATAGAGAGGCATCTTATTATAGATAAACCCAATGCAAATGTTTTGATGGATGTCATCTTTAACTCTGAAACTCTGGGCCTCACCACAGATCTCCTTGATCAGTTTGATGATATCTTCCCTCTGAAAGAAGTCATTTGACAGAGTTGGATTGGAGGAAAACAAAAGTAATGCAGACCTTACTGTAACACATAACTTTATTTCTCAGTATCAACATCTTAGTATTTAACTCATTGTGTAGGTGTAAAGAACTTACAGTGAGTCCTGTTTCCCCCTTTAGTCCTGGTCTTCCCTGAGATATCAAGATAACACATTAAAGTTGGATCAGTAACAGAGAACACAATCTCTGATTGTTTACAACTTTTAAAGCTTTTGACAGACTCAGTATTGATTACTCACAGGCTCGCCAGGGTGTCCGGGATCGCCCATATCTCCCTTCACGCCTTTGTTTCCTCTCTCACCCTGCAGGCCTCTATCACCCTGGGTGGACCAGACACAGCAGACACCATCAGACAAAGGTTACGACCAAGCAGCATTCCCAAACAGCTAGAGTCATGGTTCGCCACTATACGGCTCCTACCTTAGGGCCTGGGAAACCCTCTCCTGGTGGCCCCCTTGGCCCACTTACTCCCTGACTTCCAAGGTCACCCTAAAAATGATCAAATGTATAGTTATTACTCTCTCCTCCCTGTTTATACAGTTCACTGCTAAATTACACCACGGAGCATAAAAGGCAGAGGTCACGGGCCATGTCTCCTTCCCTGTGATGGAGACCCCTATTAACATACCTTGGGGCCTTGTAAGCCTTCTCCTGGGGGGCCGGCAGGGCCTTGCGGGCCTGGCCGTCCAACATTACCCTGAAACAGCAGGTGGGTGGGATTAATGAGAGAAGGCTGGGGAGAGTCCTGCTGCTGCCATGGCAATGGTGAATAGTGAAATAGCCAAGACTTTCAGTCTCCACACTGTTGGATGTTTCTATATGTAATTACTAGAGTGTATTATTGAAGACACAGCCTTATGTTTTATTCATATTATTTTTGTGCCTCATTTGAAATTGACTGATGTTATTGCTGTTATATTACTTTTACAGACTTTAAGCAACTTTCATTGGCTGTATGCTTATACCATTCCATAACAAAAGGAGAACAAAGGGTAAAAAGAACCCAAATACCTTTGGTCCTGGCAGCCCCTCCCCTGGGGGGCCTGGCAGACCTGGCAGACCTCTGAAGCCAGTATCACCCTTTTGACAGACAACAGGCATTATTTCCTCCATGCACAAATTACCCACACACACCTATTACCTCAAAGAGACTCTCACTAGGACACATGAGTAACAGTGATACAGTGATGTTACCTTTGGTCCTGGAAAGCCAATTCCCTCAGGTCCAGGCTCTCCTGGAAGTCCAGGAAGACCAGGAGGTCCCTGTGGACAAAGCATCTTATTTACCTGGATGTACTTTTCTCTCATGATAGCTCCAGAGGCCAAGATGCATGCCCTTCACAGGGTCTCACATAATAGCACTGTATACTCACCGCTGGGCCAGGGAACCCCTCCCCTTTGGGGCCGAATGGACCTGGTGGACCAGAACTGCCACGGTCACCCTGGTGTTAAAAAGAATCAGTTAGTTAAGTCAGTCAATCAACTGGGCTGTCTTTTGTATATCAGTATAATTGAGATATGCCCATTGGTCAGTGTCCATCTATTCAAACATTATTTATTGAGATTCCTACCTTGGGTCCTGGTAATCCATACCCAGTCTCACCTACGGGACCAGGAGGCCCTTGAGGACCGACATCACCCTATAGTACCAGAAAGCATGATGTAAGACTTTCACAATCCCCTCTGCAGTGAATCTCTCTGTGCACTGTCAAAGCATTCTGATTGTTGGCAGCAGGCCTATGGAGTACTCAATGACATACTGTATCAGAAATGCTGGATAAAGACAATGTGAACTTGTTACCTTAGCCCCTGCAATGGCACGTCCTGGCAGTCCCGGCATTCCAAGTCGTCCTGGTGTACCAGGCTCTCCCTGTGAAATGGTTGTTCAACTGTTAATCAAGCAAGGATTAGACAAGGAGATAAATGTTTCCTCATTAATTAATGCTTTATGCCCACCTTTGGTCCAGAGGGGCCGCTCACTCCATGTGGTCCAGGCAACCCTCGGACGCCTCGCTGCCCCTGGTCTCCCTAGAGAAATAACATTGGGGCACATCAACAGCTTGCAGCCTACTGTTTCTTTAAGACATGCCCCTTACACAGTAATAACATAAATAAAGATAATTTCATACCTTTTCACCCTGGGTGCCAATTCCTGGTGCTCCCTCAGGGCCTCTGAATCCAGGAAGTCCAGGTTCACCCTAGAAAACATATGGTTACTAAGTAACTGGGTTCTCTTATTAAGAATTACTTTTTCAGTAAACCTTTGAAAGAATACAGTGTTGTTATTATAAAAAATATATGAGTAAAGTTAATTGGTATTTAGCAGACCAAAGCAACACAGACTCCCAACGTTGTGATGTGTAAAAAGGAGCGTGAAAGTTGGTCTGAAAAGTCACCTTTTGCCCTGGAGCTCCGTCTTCTCCAGGAAGCCCAGGTAAACCTGCTAACCCAGCAGCACCTGGATCTCCCTGTATAGCACAAGGAGGTTAGCAATCTTGTGTGCATTGTGAAAATCAGCTAAGATCTAAAATTTCATTTGCAAGCCCTTTGAGGCTGCATTAAAGTGCAAGATATGGCTTTACCTTTGGCCCAGGCTCTCCAATCCCCCTCTCACCAGGGGCTCCAAATTCCCCTGGCAGGCCCTGGTCACCCTATTACATACAATACACCCAGAAAGACAACAGGATTATTTGAGCTCTATTTTGCTCTTTGCAGGTGATCTTTTGTGCTTGTATATACGGTATGGGTAAAGGTAAGTAAGATCAGTCCAACTTCAAGGCCTCAAGGTTACCTGATGTCATACATTATTGTAATGCTGGATTATGTGTGACTGATTCTGAACTACTATAGGATTCCTAAAACAAATAAATATATTACCTTAGGCCCAGGTAAGCCTTCTCCCGGTGTCCCTCTGACTCCTGGTGGACCTCTAGGACCCTCTACGCCCTACAAACAAAACATTAGGGAGATTAAAGCAGATTAAAACTGGTGGCTGATGAATGGAGTTTAAAGATGAGGGTCATCAAAAAAGAGGCCCATAGCGCCCTCTCTCGTGTCGTTGCCACTGACAGACAAGTGCAATTTGGGTCAAAAATAGCCATGTGATACAGGTGAGCTATGTTGCTGTGTGGAGTGTGGGATAGACATGGAATGGGAGGACGTAAACCACGTCCTTGTAAACCACAAAACTGAAGAGAAAGGGTAGATAAAAAATTACAACGTGTAAGGACAAAAGGTTACTGAGCACTAATGTGTTACTGGTTACTGAGCCAAATGTCTGTCAGTTCAGTTTATCCAGCTACAATAAATGTAACGAATCAATGATATATGATTCGCATTGCAAGGTCAGCTACAATTAGGCCTACTGGCAACACAGATAGCAAAGTATGTGAATGATAGTTCGATAAAACTTTGTAAGAATGAGAGATAGAAAGAGAGAGCAAGATTTGCATCATAACATTAGGCAACTAGCCTGCAACCAGCTTAGCACTCATTGGCTAGCAGTTATAACATGACAAGTAAAGCCTAAGTATTTTAAATGTTGGGAGCATTGTCTGAAGGTTTAGATGCTAAATTTTACACACTCACCTTCTCTCCTTGAATGCCAAAACCAGAAAGCCCTGTAGGCCCAGGTAAACCAGATGGTCCAAGCTCTCCCTGCACATTAAACATAGAGTGTCTTCAGCAGGATAAGACAAACAGTTAAGTTTTTTTGGCATGATTCAACAGATAAAATATACACATTTCCTATTCTCAATGCAGTCTGTCACATAGACAAGAGTATATGGCAGGGACTTGTGCAATCCTCTGGGTTGCAATGATACATTGCTGGTTGGTTCAAATGTCTTGATATGATATGCTGTATTTTTTAATAGTAGGCCTAGTTCACCAATCATATTGTATCATATGCAATGTGTTTAGAGGTTTTGAGACTCGTATCGCTCACCAGTTTTACTTAAGTCACATAGATTAAAGTTCTGCTGTTGGTTTCAAATGCTGGTAAAGTGAGACGTTATACCCTTACAAAAGAGAGTGACAGATTAAATGGTTGCACCTCAAACCAGCAGACAGATGCTGACAGAGACTGCTAGGTAGTGAGACTTTCCCCATCTTTTCCCAAAGGAACCAGATCCTTGCCACCCCTTCCCAGCTGCCCCAATCCCATTCTTCCAATAAACTTCCTTAGCATGGTCCCATGTGTAATTGCAGGCTAGGCCTATTCATTACTTCATTAACCCTATTGTGGCGCAGACATGGCATGGCAGTGAGAGAGGTATTCATTAGCTGATGTATTTACTGCCTACCTTTTCTCCTTTAATTCCAATGCCTGGCTGTCCGCGGGGCCCCCTCGGCCCCTCCACTCCACGGTCTCCCTGCCAGACAAAAAAGAGGTCATCAGCTTTCTCCCAAACATATAGCATATATATATATATATAAGTAAGGGGAGTCTACGTTTCCTCTCATAATAATAGTGCAGTAAGACTTACTCTTCATCTCCTCAGGCAGTGTCACTATGTGCTATCAAGACAGGGACAGAAGCCTTTTATACCATATTGTGGTGAAAGAGGTGGTGGTTACCGCCTCAGCAGTGTTCAGCGGTAATGAAACCTAGACTCACAGATGGCAGCTGGCTAAATTAAAGGGAGTTGACCTTGCCCATAGAGTCTGACCTTTTTTTGGTGTTTTGACCTTTTTTCTGCTTGACAGATGTTAAGCAGTCTGCCGAGTTGTTCCTGTGATTCTTATGTTTCTAACATGACATTTATTCCAAATGTTAAGCACAATTATGGTAAGTATAGATGTGTAAAAGCATTCTTGAGAAACTGCATTTCTCTTTGAAGTTAATGAAAGCTTACCCATGCACTATAGGAGTTTATCTAAGATGTGGATATTAAATCACCCATATTATAACAACACCTTTTAAGATCCCTTTCATCATTACACACTGCTGTTGTTGCAACTAAAATCACAATTCCCCTGATATGTTTCGCCATGGTGGAATTACAGCCTAGTATTTCAACCATGTCCAAGCATGCATGACAATAAAATGGCAATGGGAGTGAGCAAGTCCTGTCAGATCAGGACCAGGCTGCATAAATGCAATTCAAGTTATGTAATAGTAGTGAGGCATGCATATATCGGTGAATATTACACATACAAGGTGGTGATAAGGCCCTGACACAGAGCGGAGCTTTACACCTCAATAAGTGCAATATTCACCGATATACGCACGCCGTGGTGTTCATTATCTCGCTGATACCACTGTTGCCAAGTCTGCACTATGTAGTTTTGCTAACAATTTGCACATTTTGTAATAGACTTAAAACCCAGCAAGTTACAATGTCGCTGTACTTCGAACGTCGATCAAGCCGCTAAATTGTAACCTTGTGTTAACGTAATAGTTCATCTGAACTTCATATTGACTTGGGCAAATTGATATGGAAGTGTAATATGGCGATAACTGCACACCTATGACTTCTTCTTCGACTCTAGTCACTATGACCAGTTTGTCTTTTGGCCATCTGAGCATCCTACTGTCATAGGTTATGTGTAAAAATCAAGATAAGGCAAGTGTCCTCTGTTTGTGAATTTGGCCCTCTTACCTTTGGTCCAGGAAAGCCCTCTCCCTGTGGTCCTTTTTCCCCTTGAACACCCTGTGGCCCTTGAGGCCCCTGTATCATGCGTCAGTGTGAACAGGACATGTACAGGATGAGGAAATGCATGGACTCTATAGAAGTCACAGAAGTGTACAGAAAAATATGTAAAGTAGTATCAGTCTCTGGCTGTTCAGGTGTTGATGGCTTGAATACTCACAGGTGGGCCAGCCTCGCCAATCCCTTGAGGCCCAGGAGGGCCTGGTCTCCCCTGGAAACCTTGGTCACCCTATTTAGACAGGAGAGACTTTGTGGCTTGTCCTATAGATCACCTAAAACTGCTCATATAAAATGATGTCATATCTTAATGTACTTGGAAAATCTACCTTTGGTCCAGGTAATCCAATCCCACTCTCTCCTTGAAGTCCAGGTGGGCCTGAAGGACCTCGCTCACCCTGAGAGGACAGTCAAGAACATAGCAGAGCATACTTTTTTTACAGTTTACAGACAGAGATGTTTATTTGTGAACAATATGGTAATATATCAATTGCCACCAAAATAAGTTCATGATCAAACATTATATGTATAGAATGGTATTAATTTGGAATCATTTTAACTTAAGCTGCTATACTGTACTTGACATCAGGCATGTAATTTTGCATGCAGATTGAAATAGTAAATCATTCTACTGTCTGGACTGTTGACACCAGGCATGTACAAATATGTAGGCCTAGTTACCGAAAAAGCCTGGGAAAAAACTACTTGGACCTCAAATATTCAAAACTCTACAGCAATTTTATCTAATGTGCATAAATTCCAATGTGCATAAAAACATGTAGAAACCAAATGAAAATAAAGCATGCAAATGACATATAACTTCATGTATTTTAGCACAACGTGAAAAAATGACATTGTCCATACATAAACAGCCCTCAGAGCTTAGAACTCATTGAAGATGGCATGCCAATGCCAAACATCACAGCATAAAACTAAAAACTATCTGACCATTGTAAGTAGTGTAAACATGTTAAAATAACAACAAAACGCCAACCCCTGTCTGAGTGACCCAGCAGATCTCAGTGTTCTCGCCTGAGGTATTGCAAACACTCCCATGTCTCCCACTTTGGGATCAGAGCTGTGCAGGGCCCACAGCCTCTGTTGTCTGAGCCGAATTCCAGTTTTAACATGGCTCACAACAGCATTGAGAGTGTCAGTGACAGCAGACAACCTGTGACTGATGAATGGCAGGATAAATAGTTAATTTTGCTACTTAATGTCGTCCGAACAAAATTTACAGGCTCTCTCTTGAAGTAGGACAAAACGGCTCCTATGAGTCATTGGTTCCCAAACTGGGGTCCGCAGCACGTTGCCAGGAGGTTAGTGAAAAAGTTTGCTTCAGAGTATAAACTTGTATAAAGCCTGTGCTCATTATACCCTTAGTGACAAATTTATCAATCTGTCAAAACACATTCCTAAGGCATTAACATTAACTGCAAGCAGAATGAATATTATTACTGAATGAATATTATTATTAGTCATGTAAAACAAACTCTTTTTTAACACAGTAGGTCTAGATTTGACAAAAAAAATCAATCCTTTTAAAATTGCTCCTGTGCTGTCAAGTTTTGTTGTGGTATTAGCAAAATATGTTTTTAGAATAAGAGTTCAAAAGCATCTGAAAGAACAAATGGCTATAATCTTATACAGTTACATTTTTGAGGGTCCTTGAAAAAATCTCTGCTTTCAGTAGGCTATTGTTTTCTTCTTCAGAACACCTGTATGTCATCATATGGAGGTATAGCATGTATATATTTTTTCTTGTAAGGACAAGGTACACCCATGACAAACTGCAGGCAATCTTTTGTGACACCTTATAGATGTGAGACTATTGCTGAGGGCACTTTCTCACTTGCATGCCAAAAGAGGAGATGTCAGTCACAGATCTAAGAGCTCATTTACTTTTGGTGTCCAACTAACCAAGTGCGATTGCCTTTTGGCATAATTCCAAACATTTCAGAGGTGCCTATTACATGAGGCTGGAAACAACCCTCCAACAACAGCTTCCGCTTCCATGCTTAGGCAGTGAAGAGCTAATTAGAAGGGAGAATTGCCAATTTTTGTGACAATGCCAGACTTAGGATTGCGATACTTAGGTCATAATCAAATATTATTGCATTACTTTTATTTTATAGCGACTATTGTGACTGCAATATATCATTATTTCTACCATAGTTTAGAGTTTGTAGAAATTCTGGCTTTGCATTTGTCTAAAAAAAAAGATACTTTCCATACAATAAATCTGGGAATTTATGACATATTGCAGACTATATTAATGGATAGGTAAATGCTAAAAACTAAAATGTAACAATGTAATATCACAAATTATGTGTTACTTTGTATGGCAGAGATATGATATATTGTGCCCTAAAATATTAGCCCAGTGGGCCAGACAATTTCACCTCACTTCACTTTGCACAAAGTCTGTACACTCTCGATAGGCATAAACTTACTTTGCAGTGCATGGGCACTTTGTTTGAACTTTAAACTTATTGATTCTGCCTTCAATTTCTGTTTGTTGATGGGCTGCTGGAAAATCTAGTTGGGGAAACCAAAGCCTTAGGAGAGTACCAACGTAGTACTGTAGCTAAATACAGTATTGAGTGGAGGTACTAAAATATTGTGATACTACATTATTCAATATATATTGTCTCTCTTCAAAGAGCTAGCATGTTGTATCGTCTGTTTTTTTTTTAAGTGCAAGATGCTATTACTGATGTGGCATATGCTACGGAATCAAAAAATTCACAAAAAGTCACAAACCTTCTTTCCTGGTATTCCTTCAGGTCCAATGTCACCATGTGGGCCTGGTAAACCCTGTGTGGGGAATTCAGAAAGCATGACTAGACACTACACAGTATAGTAGAGAGTGTGTGGGTTAGTCTCTGCTATGGTATTCTCCAGAAGGTTTTTATTTGAAGAACTCAAATCTAGCCACAATGTTGTTTCCACCAGTTTGTTTCAACAGTTGATTTTATATCCTTGACATGTCTGTGCCTACCTGGAGTCCTCTGGATCCTCTTGTGCCAACAGGCCCTTCAGGTCCCTGTCAGTAAATGAATCTTAATGATGAAATCTGAAATGCTGTCAAGCATTTGGTCAAAGTTTGAGAATTGGAGCAATAACTCAATCCTTGTGACGCCATACTCACCCTGTCACCTTTGATTCCTGGAGTTCCACATTCACCTCGTTCTCCCTGCACAACACAATTAAACATGGAGTTTTAATTATACACAACAAAAAAGACCAGGCATCTAATGTGACAACATGGATTAAGACTAATCACTGCTCAAATTACATACCTTCTCTCCTTTGTAACCAGGTTTACCCTAGACAGCAGACAAGACAAGATACAGCTTAATAATTGTCAAAAATTCCATGTAAAAGTGTTTTTTTTTTTTGTTGTTTTTTGTTTAGTTTCTGGCTAGACATGGTAGATTTCTCCCCAGGCATGTTGACCTCTCACCTCTCCTCCATCTCGGCCAGAAAGTCCCGGAATCCCTCCTTCACCCTGAGTGGAAAAGGAAAAACGAGTCAGCACTGAGTGATACACGTGCACTCATTCATCATGGTCATGTCCATCTTAATGACAGATTGGCTGTGTGCCGCCACACAGGTGGCCACTTGTCACCTTGTTTTCTTTTTTTTTTTTTTTTAGTGCTGCAGTCAGTGTTGACACAAAACAATAAACCATAGCAACACTCTGAAATTCCACAACACCGTATGAATGTACAAATGTAATAGAGATGGATTAGTGACCTTTTGTCCTTTGGGTCCAGAGGCGCCATCATCACCTGGTCGACCTTTTTTACCCTGTGGAGGTAAGAGGAGAGGCTTGAGCAAACCTAAGCAGGAATGAGATGACTGAAATGTGACATTCTCTTGAGACCATTACCTCATCTCTTCATAATGTGCTTGATGAAAATCCCGGAAGGTCATGTTACCTGACCTCAGATTTCCGCAAGTATGAGGTCTCTTTCTCTCTCTCTCCCTCTCTCTCTGAGGTGTATGGCTGTCATTTTTTTAAGAAGATGACAGGGACAGTGAAAGCTCCTCTAATCAAGTTGTTCTTTTGTATAGATGTTGTGGAGGGGGAGTAGGGTCTCACCCAGCCCCCATCACGCTGCAGTTGACTACCCCAATGTGAGGCCGTTCAACTAGGCATGTGTCAGTAAATGTGAAAGTGCAACTTTTCACTCTATAACTCCCCTTTGAGGAAACAAACAAAAAAATGCAGTTAAAGTCTGTATAATAACCAGGTGAGTGTGTAAGTGTAGGTTTGCGCTTGGTTGTGGATATGTTAGAAGGAACAGTGACTAGGCATGTTTCTGCCTGGTCAAGAGAGGAAGGAGTCACTTGATTTGGCAGCGCCTGGGCTGAACGTGACAACCATAATCCATCACAACGGCTGGTTTCAGGCAATTAAAGTAGTATGACCTTTCAAACGGCTACAAGGGTAAGGCAGACTTCTGCACCTGGTCAATAACCATGAGGCAACTGTTCCAGAGCACTGATGTGATTATTATATCAGTTACTCTTGCATTAATTTTGACTTGAGAGATGTCTATGGCTTGCTGGGTGAGATGAAGTATCTCACACACACACACACACACACACACACACACACACACACACACACACACACACACACACACATACACACATCAGCCAGTATTAAGCCCACTTTCTTCTCCTTAGCTGGGGGAGTAGACAGCAGCAGCCGTTAGTGTTATTTATGATGGGAACAAAGCTCAGTTTATTGACAGGGGAGACCTTTACTAGATGCACCCCTCAGCGTTTCCATGGGGAATGAATTCTGCTGTGAGCAAATGTGATGCTCTCTGACCAATGAAGAATGAGCTCAGTGTTTTTGCTTTGTGACCAGTGGGGAATTGGGTAAACTGTGAAACATGCTAATTTCCCTATGTAAGGTGAGGTTATTTTTTTTTGCCTGTATCGTGGAGAAAAAGGTAAAATCTAGACGTTGCTATAACCCTTTCAGCCGATATCCACCCAGAGGGAGACAGTCGGTCTGGGGGCGGGTGAGAGATGGTGGGATCTTAACAAAGGCAGCAATTATCCAGACTTTCACAAAGTATGCACTTACTTCTAAATGTCAGACCCTAGCCAGTTCCTCTCTTTGAAATTCCTCAAAGAATTCACGCCCCCGGGCAAAAGATCACCTGTCCTCTAATGATTCCAAGGAGAGAGAAGGTGATGTTTTAAAAAGCATAGGGAATTTTTTCATTGGAGATGAAACTCACCGCTGGTCCACTGGCTCCTCTCTCTCCCTTCTCACAAGAACATTTTGTGGCCAAAGGACACTATAAATATTGGAATATTCAAAATGATTATTGGGAAACCTCTTCTGTGATTAAAATAATTTGAATCATATTGAAAACATACATTTCATTGAAGTCCTTATAAAATACATACCCCTTCATCAGCCAACTCAGCCTGTTTGAAAGGAGAAAATAATGATATTTTAGATAAAAAAAGAAACAATTGACTGTTTTGGGTGGTTAATTACAAACACTATGAATGCTTTAATGTACAGTTCTAATGAATATGTGATTGTTTAGGCCTTTGTCACTGTCTAGGAATCTGACTCAGACATACATTTGAACACCCAATTAAGCAATTTGTGCTTGCAAATTCTACACAATCCAAAAACATGTCAAATCCTGAACTTTGGTGTAATCATTTTCCTGTCCTTGTTCTGAAAACAATGTTCTGCAAATAGACCTTTGAAAAGAAAATCACGCATGGAGTAGTACAATGAACAAGACAGAGATTTGAGTGGATATTTTAAGGACTAATGCTCAGACAACCACTCAGTGGTCTATGTACTTGTTTGAAATGTCAGGTGCAGAAAGATGGAGCTTATAGCTTAAGAGGCAGAAAGATAGATTTTCTGCTAAAAAAAACACTCTCAATAGACTCAGTGCAGGTATTGTATTATAATTGCAAGGCCTTGTAGGGAATGTCAACAAATCTCCATCACCTTGCTTTGTAACCAGATACATACAATTATTGAGGAATTTTTGAAAGAACTGTTAGCAGTACAACTCCTTTGTTGGAAATGTCAAATATACTTTTGTCCTGTGAGTTTTGTCAGTAAATATGCTAGCTACATAGACTGACTCTAGACCCTAAAGTACAATGGACTAAAAAACGAGGAAAGGTCAACCAAACTTTACTTACAATTTCTGTGAGTATCTTCTCAATGATGTCAGTGTCTTGTAGGTTGTGCAGGAAGCGTGAAGCGGGCGAGCTTGCCAGCAGACGCAGCTGTGCCACATTGTTGGGCTCATTGGCTGTGCGAGTGATGCCCACCATGAAGAATTTCAACCCCTGGTTTTTGGCATCTGCTGTGGCAGAGAAGATGTCTGGGTTGCGGGGGTGCGACACACCATCGGTCAACAGTATGGCTACTTTGATGGCACCAGGCCCTGACTCAGTCTCGTACATCTTGGTCATGTTGGTGATGGCGTAGGTGGTGTATGTGCCATGACCGATGTAGGCAATGGGCAGGATCCGCGTCCTGAAGTTGTCAATGCCACGCCACTGGCTGAAGGTCTGCTCAATGAGCACATGACTGCTGTACTGCAGCAGAGCCACCTTGCCACTCAGCCTGCGGCCTGTCTTGAGCCGAATGCTGGAAAGCCCCTCAGCCACATCAATGGCAAAGCGCTTCTCCTGCTCATGGTTCTCTTTGGCACTCTCTGAGCTGTCCAGCAAGAAGGCGAGCTCCACGCTGCAGTCCTCATCCAGTATGGCTTCTGCAGAGACAGGCCACAGATCATTGCTTTCCTAATGTTTAGATTTCTCTCACACTGTATATTGCATTGCTTTGACTGACCAATGCCATGTTATAGAAGCTGTAAGTGGCCTTGTCAGAAGTTGCATAGTGTTTTTCAAATGCATCTGAGGTGTGAGTTAGATCAATGAATTTTCTGTTATGCAGTAACCACAGGTTAATAAGTATCTATAACACTCATTAGGCTGTGCTTGAAAAGCTAGTTTCAAAGCTAAAGCATACTGCTAGAATAGAATTCAGTGATATCATATCCATTGTTCTCATTGGAACAATCAAAATGAATGGTGGCAATCGTATAGGGAGTCAAGCAAAATAATGTACAGTTTTTCATACACACTACAAAATAACTTCTGCATGTAAGTCAAAATAAATCAACCAAATTTGCTAAAGTAAAGATCTGAGTTATAGCCCTTTGGCACTGATAACATTAAACATGACAGACTCAGAGATTAGACCAACATATCACTGTGGGCTGAGAATCAGGTGCTTTCAACGAAGTGTTTGATTCTTGTCCACATAAATTGTTTAACATCTTTTAACTTTTAACTTGGCTTGAAATCAAATACTACTGATTTCTTTTAACAATCTCACAGACAGCTGTCCTCATCAGTGAGAGCATCAGATTTGGAGCCCACAACACATATTGGAGCCCAAGAGCTCTGAGTCCCCCTGCATGTTTTACCTTGTCCGTTTTGGAGTGTCTGCACAATGTTTCCAGTCAGATATCTGCCTCTTGTCCTCTTGATCCCATAGTATTCCTGAGCCAAAGCACCCAGTCCCACCAGTAGCAGGAGCCCAGTCAAAGTGTGGGGCATCATCTAACCTCCTGCAGGGGAGAAAGGTTGACATATAAAAGCATTAGCAAAGTTTAAATTACATGGCATTACATTTTATATGATTTTATACAAAGGAAGTGAATAAAATTAATATAGTGTGACATGCAGTAAAAAAAAGATCCACAGCAATAACTATAGCAATTCTGTGGCAATCCTGACATGTCAAGACGGGTGCTGAAGAGGAGCTTAACAAGAGTCAAATATTCCATTTGACAAAACCAATTGAGGTTCTGCATCAAAGATAACAATCTCCAGCAAGACTCACTGTGGACCCCTCCAAACGCCCCAGGGGTGAGCTGCAGATCCAGGTGTGCTCCTTTTTTGTGTGGTGTGCACCACTGAGTGAGGTTCGGGGGATGCAGAGAAGGAGGGAGCGAGGACAAACAGACAGGCAGAGTGTCAGAGAACACAAGATAGACAGAGAATGAGAGAGAGAGTGAATTGAAATGAGTGTGATGCCTGTCAGCTCCCTGGGTATGCAGCAGCCACTATAGACATCCTGGTTCTATAGTGAGCCCATCTCCTGCACACCCACAACCTTTTAAACTGAGGAGGGACCGTCCGTCCCGCATATGACCCTGAAAGCCAGACTCCCCCCCAAAAAAAACTTGGGGGCTGGCCCACTTATGCAGATGCTCTGATATGCCTTAATACACATGTTGTGGTGACAGTTCCCTTTGCTGTTGGTATTGTCCATATGCACAATAGTAAAAAAGTAAAACATTTTTTTTCACCTATAATTGTCACGTACTTTATTTTGTTTGCTTAGTTATAAAGTAGCCTGTTAGTGTCTTGTATTGAGCCTAGTGTGCAGTGTCTTTAAAGGCTAATAAAATGGCTTTGTAGCATTCCACTAGACACTATAGGGTTGTCATGTGATTGGAAGTTGGTGTGGTGGTGACCTCATCTGGCCTTTCCCTTTGTAAATTGGGGTCATTGTTTAGGGGCTCTAAGATGTTATTAAATTGATCTAAACATTATTTGTTCAGTACCAGGACTTATGTGAATAGTATCCCTGATTAATTAAATTGTGTAGAGTGTCAAATATAACAACCACATGACTTCATCTGTTAGAAAGCAATTCCACACAAATGAAATTCCAGCAATGGGGAAAAAGAAAATGATGCCTTTGTCTTCCTCTGAGGTTTTGGTGTAAATATGAGAGGTATATATAAAGACTTTAGTGAGTTGTAACACTCATGTTGTGTTTATCGTGTATACATAAAGAGTTTAGCGGTTCCTAAACAGGGAGTTATAACACTCAGGTATTTAAATTACAAAGAACATCAATCATGGAAGGAAAAATTGCCAGGAACACTAAGAGAAATATGCTGGATTAGTAGCACGACATATCCTTTTACCATAATCACATCACCTTTACTATAATCATCGCCTTGAGGGGATGAACTTTCAAAGACCTTTTTTTGAAAGAAACAGAAGACTAGATAAGACCTAATCTGAATATCTGTAATGTTGGCATCACCATTACTTTGAAAAGCATGGTTATTACCCTAATCTGGCACATTTTTGAATAAATATGTACCACATCATATACTCTGGTTTTATGAATCCCTTTCAGTATTTTTTTTGTCAGATACATGTCAGTTGTGAGTGATCAGTATTGCCACAATGATTGCTGATAATAATCACAGGTCTCTAGTTACAGAAGTTCAAAACCATTCCCAATGTCTGAAGGAATATTGTCAGTATATACTGTAGGTTCATACATATGTTTGTAATATGTTCTCTGTGCTATGGCAAAAAACTGTTAGTCCTAGATTCTGTTAGCTCTTTAGACATGGGTGCACTGAGGCAGAAGAAACTGTGGACAAAAGCAATCGGTGAAGTCATTGTTCAGTCACACTGGCCTCAGTAAAATGAATTAGGGGGTGGAGATAGACACCTTACATGTGGTTGTATATGACCTATTGGTCATATATCAATTAGTTGGAGTTGGAGGATGTGTTTTATGTAAATGACTATGATTATAGTACCTGGCCATCTGCATGGTAACTCCTTGCCAGCTGTAAACATTTTTGCCCTAAAGCAATAAAGTTCTGTCACTAAGACATCTACCATGAAATTTTATTTGTCATCATTTTCATTTTACCAGTAACCTGCTTGACAAAGGCCAGCCCCTGTATTGTTGTCTGAGGTCAGGATAAGTAATGGCTTTGAGAGTTCAGTTCAGAGCAAAGCCCTAAGGGTGACAAATCTCAGTAATGTAAGTTTCTTCTTTCTTTGTCTTCAAGAGATAATGCACAACAGAAAACACTGACGCAGATGACCTTATATGTCTCGATTTCAGAGCTGAGCTCACTCACCATGTCTGTTTTTCTCTGGCCAATGGGTCAAAGGTCACCGCCAAGGCATTTTGCCTGCACCTGAAGAGAGATGACCATCTGAATCCCATGTCAATAAGCAGCCCTGACCTGTATCCTGGCTGTTGGTGCATGGCAGGCTGGAACAGGCCCCTTGCACACCGGCTGAGGCATCACAGGGCTGTTTCCAGCTGTGTAAGGGGTGACGGGGCATTTTAGCCCCAACCTGAAGGCACAAAGCAATCAGGTGGCGAGCTGCCACGCTGGAATGCTACGGTAAGTAATGGCACACTGTTTGACTCAACACTTGGAGAGAGACACAGAAAGGATTATGCTGAATGGGAGTGCATGAACTGTTCAGCACCCTTGACTAGACAAATGCCACCCAGCGTTCGGAATAACTTTTAATACCAAAAATAACAAATGACATCCAGTTTTGCATTATTCTAGTTAACAAAAAATCTTAACTAACATATGGTGGATTTCTAGACAATTTAGTTGAGCAAATTGTCTATGAAAATCAAAATGTCTCAAATCAAGGAACTATATTAATGCGCTTGTCATGTTTTCAGCTGTATCTGTCCATCAGGGTGTACAGAGTTTAGCCAATCACAGCATAAGAGTCATGACATACAAAAACACTTGAATACCGGTATTCCGAAATTTTCCAGAGTTTACATTCTACTGTACTGTGGATGCATGAAATCCAGTCAGTGCTGTCTTTCAGTTTGTAAAAAAAACACATTCAAGTATAATCCGTTCCTTGAACCTTGGCTATTGAACATCATCTGATTGAATGTTGTTGGAGTCATCTCGAGGATTGATGAATGAGTTGAGTTCACTACACAGAGAAAAATATGTTGCATCATCCAGTGTGCAATTCAGTGACCTAAAATTCTTTCTGTGCCATATAATCTTTCCAGTCACTTCAAGACGGACCTGGGCATTTTCAAAAACATTACCGAAACATGTGCTACACTTCAAATCTCTGTCAGCATGATATTATAATGTCAGTGTCTGCCCCAAAGGCAAAGGGATATAGATTATTTTCTGCCTAGATCAAAGATCCTCTTCCTTAGGTTCAGCAACCAAAACGATAATTTTCTAGTAATGAATTTCTGCAAGAACACCTCAAGCAGTTTGAGGCAGCTCTTCAATGGGATATCTAGTTAACACATGTGGCTAGTGGAATGTTAACTACCCAAATGCATTTAGGCTACTCTGAAACAGATTGGCATCAAAAAATAGGTCTGGCCTCATTGTGTCAAATAACATAGTAGGGTTTATGACACAATTTGTTCTGAGAGGCTTTAAAATAATTTTGATTGATTGCCAGTCAGCCATAAAATGTACGTTATTTGTTGATTCATGACAGATCCGGTTTTAAGAAATTTCTTTGAAACTACAGTGGACCAGAAGTATTTCAGTGGCCAGTTTATTCTGGTCTCTGTAAAGGAATTTACTATAGAGACTGACATTAAGTCATTGCAGCTGAATCCACAACAGATTTTGTAAAACATGTAAGCAGAGCCAGAAATAGATACTTTCAGGGATCCCACTCAAAACAAATGTTATGTTCCCTGATTGATCCTGACTTTCATAGACTAAAATGAAATGTCACAAGAGTTGCCTTTACAAAGAAGATAAAAATAGCGGCAATATAATGGGAGCACAAATTATTATAAGAAAGAAAAACACTACACGGAGTTCTGGCTGACTACCAAAAAAAAAATGAACTTGCTAGACACAACATCAGACACCTTGACTTTCTATGTCTGGAATAGACTTCCAATTCCATGATATCCAAAACATTCCATGACCCAAGCTCTTTGACTACACTGCAGGGCCCTCTGGTGGACATATGGCATAGGGTCTTTCAGAATGGTCAGAATGTCAAATGGTTCACTTTTATTTCAGGAATACAGAATTTGTCCAGGACAAAAAAAATATATGGCACTCATTTTTACAAAGAATAAAATCATTACTGTAAGAGTACATTTATGATTTGCACAATAAAATATACCTGTACTTTCAGTGTAAGCCTATTATGACATATAAATCCAAGATCTTATCAACAGCTAAAAATGCATTGTCACCAGAAACTTTCTTTAGGTTGAAGAATCAACAGTCTTCAGTCATTGTGACAGATTCACACAGTATCATGCCTCTTAGTCATGTTTTCTATGTTACTTGAATTGTTAGATATACTAACTGCAACTTTCTATGAGTATGGCCATTAGACTTAAGGATAACTACAGAGGTTTCAACAAGATGATTCTGAAACTGATGATACATTTGAGCCCTTTTAACATTCATTTACACGTTTGCCTTGTCTACCTATGTTTACTGTAAGCCATAACTCTTGTCCATAGGGCTGGGAAACTATTTAACATAGTGGAAACTGTTGAGCTGTAACTGCTCTGTGACATTACGAGAACTTTTATAGTTTCCTATTAAAATCTTGGATTGGAAATGGAACCATTATTTTTTTATTTACATTGTTTTACAGCATTCCTAGGCTTTATAGTGTTGTAAAACTGATTATGGGGTTTTGGATCGTATTGTTTACAAATTTTCTGTCAGAATTTAAGTGATGAAATGAATAAACCAGTTATGGTCAAACTTTAGTCTAATGTATTTTTGAAATAAAAAAGTAAAGATGAATAAAAAAACACATTAAAGTGCTAATTTTAATGAGAAAACAAACAAACCACAACATGATGATAATGTTGAGAAGTGATGGAATGGGGCCCTCAACCAGTCATGTGGCGCAGCTTGGCATTTAACTCCCTCTCCTTTGCAAGAAGATCAGAGCTGTGCTTTTTATATGCTTCAAAATCCTGAGGATAGGATTTCACATATTTGAATCATAAAAGACATCAGGTTCATGCATTGTAGTAAAATATGAAAAAAAGTATTATCGTTGCCATTCATTATTTTTGCTTTCCTTTCATCAGACCTTCTTGATATCGCCATATGCCTTTTTAGCAGTGTCAAGGGCAAGCTGAAGTTCCTTCACTTTCAGATTTCCATTTACTGATGAAGCCTCTGATGCAAACCTATAGTCATGAAACAGTTACAAAGCAATTGACATGTATGCCTAGCTGAACAGCAACGTTGCACAACATGCACCTCAGGTATCTACGAACCGCTCCTCTGCAGCCATCCTGGAATTTTCTGCTTCCAAATATCTTTTTTCCAGCTCCTGTATATCAATTTGTCTGTCCTGCAAACAGCAAAGATGTCATGCATCAAACAGAGGTCTGAAGCCAAGGTAGCCTATTATTTTTCTCTAACATGTTAGATTAGTCATGCCAAATATTTTGTCCATAGCAGATCACCTGTATAATTTTCCCCCTCTGCATAGACAAATCCAATAGCTCTTCTTTCTCCTTAGTTAAAGCTTCAATTTTCTCCTGCACTTTACGCTCCTGTAAGTTGTCCCTGTCTTGTGAAAGCTTCAGTTTAAGGTCCAATTCTGGAAATATACCAAATCCGTTTAAATGACTATACATAACATGCACATATGTGGACCTTCTAATGCTCTTTCTTTTGGCAAAAAACTCACCTGCACACATGTTGACAGCATTCTTCAACTGTTCTTGAGTGTCCTGTAATTCATGATGCAAAGACGCCTCCTTGGTCTGATGTTGATTCATAAGTTCCTTTAACTTCCCTTGGAACACAGCTGTTTTTTCTCTATTTACACAAAGAAGACAACCTTGAAAAACATCCATATCATCTGCCTTGTCACAAATATACTGTTAAATAAAAAGTTTGAAGCCACTCACTGATACTCAGCCTGTAATGTCATGTGTTGCTGAGCAAGATCTTTTAATTCCTTGGTTAATGACAAAATTATAAGCTCTTTCTCTTGTAGTTCTTTACAAAATAACGTTTCGTTTTCCTCCCGAAGACGTTTGTTTTCCTTGGTTAATGCAGCATTCTGTCGTTTATATTCGTCTTTGAACTTTATTAGCTCTTGATGGTTGGCGGCCAGGTCCATGAACCTCTGCTCTAGCTGCGAAGACCGCTTCTTTTCATTGTCAAGTTCAGTTTGTACAGCACCTCGTAAGCTTTCAAGTTCTGCGTTGATTTTCTCTAGAGCTTGACATCGGAGTAGCATCTCATCGGCTCTTTGTTTCAAGATGCAAATCAAATTGGATTGCTCGTCTATTCTTGACCGCAGCATGCCTGTTTCTGCTCGTTCCTCTTGGGACAAACTGCGGAGTTTTTCCAGTGCCTTGTATACATCGTCCATGTCCTAGAAAGATTTTGAAACTAAACGTTTATTTTAAAATGGTCTATTCTTTCAGTTACTCTAACATTCACAACAGAGATTATAGCCTAAACCCAGTATATCATAGCTGTTAACCGGTATGATCTGTGCAAAGGAAATTTTAGTACAAGCAGCATATAGCTAACATTTTACCTCGTAACGTAATTAACACTGTATTGATAGTCCAATCAAGTATTAGGGGTTGACATTGAAAATAACGTTAATAACCAAAGATACTTTAGAACCGTCTCTGGCATAACGTTATTTGCCCGCTTGGCGGCTTGAATAGCCGTGCTAGGTATTCATGGTGATGTTGTCAATGGTGTCTTGCAAGATTATTTAGTAACGCCACATGACTTACCTGCTTTGTGTCCGTTATCATAGTCTTGAGGTCTTTTGAGTTCTTCTGGGGCGATGTCATTGCGTGATCTTTGTAAATAGGATTAAATTGGGGGAAATCACTGCACAACAGCGGTGCACAATAGCTGATGTTTTGCAATTGGGAGCTGTCATAAAGTTTCCTTGGTTGCCATTGGTAACAAGGAAGGCTGCACGACACCCCGCCCTTGTCTGCCACATTTCTTTCAGGTCAAACACCGTCTAATGCATAATGCATCTTGTTTTGCAAAACAAATTAGAACAGTCACTATAGTACTTACGGTATTTGTTGTATTTGGATTAATAAAGCTGAGCAAAATCTGTGCTTCCCCGTTGTTTTACTTGATGTCGACCTGATCTGAGATCTCAGATAAGTATGGCCGCAAGATGACGCTATTGTGTTTTAAGTATCATCAGCTCAGGTCAACTCTCGGCTGTTGGCAACATGCCTTCGTGCACATGTACAGAGCCAGACAATGTTGTTTTGGAAAGGTGTTGGCATGTTGGCAACTAAGTAATATCAGTACATTGTTAAATTAAACTAATACAGTTTACATGAACTATGTCCATTTAAAAAGACAACACTAAACAATTTGTAACATAACGCATCCTTTGTATACAAGATGACCGAGGCAGCCCTGAAATCATTACAAGGTACTGCAGGGAATATTGACATTTACGGACGCACATTCAGAACTGATCACAATTCTGTATGTCCAGTCCATATAGTTACTCTCAACAAATAAAAAAACCTTGCCATGCCCAGCATAAGTTTTTTTTCCCTCTCTCTCTATGAAACTTAACAGTCATTTTTTTTTTTATTTGACTACATTTAATTTATTTACTTTTTTATTTAAGTCTAGCTAATGATAGCTAAAACTCTGAAAGGACAACTAGCGCACTACTGGTGCCGGTCGCTGACTTGCGCTTGGTCAGTGGATTTATGCAGATTCCTGGGCGCCACGGTTAAAGGATTTGATCCAGTGGGCCGGAGTGGGGGAGCGTCATGTCTAAGCTGAATCCGCCCTTTTTCATCAACTAGAACAAGTGTGAGAGAGGCAAGCAACAGCATCCCAGTCCCAAGTGCACCTCCATCTGTCCGGCTTCACGAGGAGCTGGCCAGACCAGCGGGGACCGTGCATCAGAATGTGGAGAGCACTGCTCGCCAAACTTGTAGTTTTACTTTTTTTATACATACTTTCAAGTCACGCACAAGGTAAGTCTTAATTTGCTTTCTTAAATTTCAGTTTTGATGGCTTTGAGCACACTGCAACACAGATGGACCGTCTTGTTATTAACAATGGAAATAAGATTTTAACTTTGCGAGTAGCCTTGCCGCATGAGATGAAGGTAAAAACAGACGCACTAAATCCGTTAGCTAGCAAATCTGATTTCATAACTTGAGATGTTGTTTATACGTGGGAAACTCAACCAGGTGACTAATTGCGCCCATTTCATTGCAGACTTTCTGCAATAGATAGCCTTGTAGTTATTTAGAATTATCTCCTTAAAATTATTAAGAAAATTTTTGTAGGATGCGTAACATCAATTAGCTAACATAACACTTAGCAAGGGCCAGTCGTGGCTTCAGAACGCATCCGGCTAATTTAGTTAGGCTTCACTTAATTGGTATGCCAAACTGAAAAACGTGTCGAGTCAAGGCAACCTTAACCACAACTGTCCCATGCTTTAACATAGCAAATGTTATTTAGCATAACTATCGCCAGATACAATTGAGAAATGTTATTTAATCTTGAACACAAAGCCTCCCCTCAGACAGATTTGAAGTTCTCTTGAGGAACTTTTGCCTGAGCTTTGCCGTTGCTAGGTAACAGAGGCGAGCATGTGACTAGCAGACAATCTCCGGACCCTGAGCTACTGGTACAAATCTCAGTCTGTAACTGCGCCTCCAAACCCAAGCCTGCTGAAATTATGATATCCTATTGGCCATGTTCATCATTTCGAATTAAATATTCAACAAGTATGTTTATTTGAAATTCTCAGGCTACTATGCGGTTACAAATGGAGGCTGTGTAGCTAGACCTAACGGGCTTCTCAAATTGTAATCTGCTTTCTTTTTGCTCAACCCTTAGTATGTAAGCTCCTTAGTGTGAATCAAGCAACTAATTACGCTGCAGCTGCCGCTGAAAGCCACTATTACTGCCCTAAGAAAAAAACGTTTCTATCGAGTAGGTTTCAACACTTTTTCAACTGCGTGCATCTAATAACCAAAGATAGGCTTGTGGCATTAAAGGGACAGATTCTGAAGCTTATTATAAACCCACAGAACACAACGGTGTTCCATGCAATGCAACAATAACCACTCCGAGTTTGCATTTCAGATTACATGCTTTCTTGATGTTATCATATTATTTTGATGAGAGGCAAAAAAAACTTAACCCAACCTTAGTCTTTTGTGTAAAATACCAGATTTACTTAGCATTAGCATTTCAGAAGCATGTTGGCCTAGCTGTGGTAAGCATGAATTTGTAGGCCTAATTTCCAAGTGTTGCCTCTGGAATGGACTGGAGGCTATATGTGTTTGGCTATGTGTGTGTCAGAGTTGAGCAAAGTGGTACTTGTTGATCTCCTCAGAAATGTGAGCCAGTTGGAATGGTTGATTTAATCCAGATTTATTCAGCATGTGTTTGTGAGGAAATGACCAAAAGAGCCTTGATGCAGGAGGACAGGTTACTTTCTCTAATCCACTGAGCCTCATTTCCGCTGGATCCTCCACAGTCCCGAAAGACCAGAGAGTCTCCTCCTTCACCACACACCAAGTTTAAGAGAGGCACTGAACCTTAACTTGTTGATTTTTAATGTGTGAACAAATACCTTATGCTGTGTCTAAAAAAACCTCACCAGGCCTTAAGAAAACCTGTGTTGGCACTATTTAATGATGGTAAATTTGACACAGTGTCAGTGGTTGTTAATATGTAGTAATTTTACGAGCAAGGGAACTGCTTGCGCTGCTAAATTGTCCTGAAATGATCTGTGATCTCTGTTATGGTTTGCTGACAATCCCAAGCAGATTTTGCTGATTTTAGGTGTTTGAACATGTTTTTTATACACAAAGAATGCGATAAATTGCAATCATTAGCCCCCCAACACCACACATGAGTAAGTTGCCCTAAACTTTGCCCCATGCAGGGCACCCGGTGATACTGTGTCAACTACACAAAGCCCGGGCTTAATATGTTATGGAAGCATGTTGCCAAAGCCATTTTGTTAATAGGTTAGTGTAGGTTAATATATTAGATCCATGACCTAAGGAAGGATACTGCAAGTATAAAGGCTTAGCTCCCATTCATCTTCCCAGGACCCAGCAGTTGTAAGATGTCTTATGACGTAGCCTGTACACATTAAGCAGATGGCAGTGGACTTATTTAGGGTACTGTCGTAAGGACTCAGTATCTCCTCAGACAGTTAGGGGGTCACTGTTTGAACTTAATTGCCGATGACCTCTTCAGTAATGATGATAGTACAGGAATCACACCATCAAGAACTGTCAACTCCTCAAATTAAAAATTGGAAAAGTAGACTACATTTGTAGTTGTACTGACAAAGAACGGTTACTACTATAGATGGTGTTAATTGCCTGTTTCAAAGTGGAAAGTAGCTGAAAAATATCAGATGCTGCAGCATCGTTAAGCTTTCCCATAACTGATGAAAAAAAAAAAAACTTGCTTTCCTGTTCTGCACGTGTTTCTAAAACCTCACACCATCCTTTCCGGTATAAATCCTTGAGCAACAGTAGCGCAGTATTAGAAATAGGAACAGAAGTTAACACAGTTGGCAGAAATGAGGTCTCCTAATCCTCTCACTGTAAACAGCGCCTTTAGCATTGGTATTAGCCTGCTCTGTGATGCAGACAAAGGCACAAATGCCTGAGCTGTGTTGTCTCAGAGGGTGGACCGCACAACTGTGGAGTGTCTGAACAGCCACAGCATGGCTCTCTTTTTGTACTATTCTCTGGGGCTAGTGTTCTTATTTTGTTACATCTATGAAATTAATTAAATAAGATAGAAGGCTTACTCAGACTGCTGGTGAAAAAACAAAACAAAACAATGGAAGCATTCTGAACGAGGATAATGGCTTTAATCGGAGAGGCCTGGGTGTACATCATTCTATATCTCTCTCCATTCTACTGTTTCTCCACCAATGCCAAACTCCTCGGTCAGCCTGCAGGCCTTTCTCTGTTTTGTCTGTGAGCTGGAAGAGCTCAAAGTCAGTTGTTCAGCAATTGACTGCATTCTGTTGAATTGATTTCCATATGAAATGGCTCCACAGCACTTTTCAATGACAGCGTGGACGGGTCCAGCGCTCCACGTTGCCAGACGTTTTTTTTTCTTCTTCTTCTTCTGTGCAAGGGGTGCACCACAACAAGGCGGCATTGATGAAAGAGGGGAGTACCTCTCTCTGGGCCTCCATGTGATTGGAAAAGAGATGTTGTGAGATGTGTACCTACGTGCACTTGAGTGTGTGTGTGAGAGAGAGACTGTGTTCACGCACTTGTGTGTGTGCATATCTTTTTTTTTTTCTTTAAAGGTAGAGTGGAGAAGTGTGGGGGATTTGTGCTGCACTTTTGTTGGTTAGAGGAAGCTATACTGTATTCTGTGTTTGGCCATCCATCTTCATAGGGCCTTTGGTGCGCTGACACCTCAAGTTATGAGGTTGCTGCCCCAGTGGCTTGTCCATTGTGCTATTGTGGTGTCACAGTGGGGACCGAGGCTTTGGGAGACTTCATTCTAATGAAAATTCCAGCACCACTCTTTGTGTGGCACTAGTAGGGCGTCCTTATCTTTCTCCTCAGACATTTTTTTTTCAGGGGCTCTTGCCTGCTGTGGGTTTAAGTTGGCTAATTAGAAAAGACATGGGCAGAGAGGAGAGGAGAGTGAAAAAAAACACTAAAATTAGACTAAACGTGACCAAACAAAGGGTCGAACTAAACAAGAGATACAAACTCCTTCTCTAGGGGGAGACAGGAGGAATAGCCTACATTTGCATAATACAAGCCACTTTCAACACAATGGCTAATGAAACAATCACTGCTCCATAGCCAGCATTGTTGTTATTCAGTTTTAAACCAAGCAGGATTCCAACAGGTTTGGACCATGGCTCTGGGTTAGTAGGAATACTTGAGAATTGAATGTCTGAATTCCCTAATTTATCCCTTAAAGGATGAATCAGCAGCTAACACTAACTGAATGGGGCACAGAAACTCATTTTCCTATGCCCCATTCATTTAACGTCAGCTCGGTTCATCGTCGGTTTACTATTCTTCTGTCCTATCAAATTTTCATTTTCCTATAGTCAGTGACCTGGAAAAACAGGACTATGGATTGATCATCAAATTTCTCCCTTAAGCCTAAATGTTGAAAGAAAAACTATTTGACCAACTGTCAAGCTTAACATTTCAGACATCACAACAGTGTTTTGAGACCAAAACTACCAGATGGTCATTGAAAGTGCTGACATCCTAAAGTTTGAAGTAGCCTGTGCTCTTCATGCTCTTTTCCTAGGTTTGTACCAAGGTCATCCTTCAAACTGGCACAGAGGAACCTATTTGAAAAGCAATTCCATGCGGTTCAAACAAATCCACTTCATACCATGCCTGTTTTATAATAGCCTTAAATAGTAATTTTGCCTATGTTGAAAGGTCTTGAGCCCTTTCCAAGGGGAGGTAAAAAAACAATAACAAAAAAAACATTGTCATCATAAAATAAGGATCTCTGAGGAGCTGTTGTTCTGAGAACCTAAAGGAAATTAAAGCAGGAAATTGATGGTAAAAAATAATGATCAAAGTGTGATTTCATATGTCACCAATCAAGTGACCAACAACAACAACAACAACAAAAACTACAGCAGCAATAGCAACAGCAACATAGAAACCCTGGGAAGTGATTGTATACTTCTCAGATGACTGAGTAAATGGTTAAGTTTGCACAGTGCCGTACAGGAGTAGCTCAACACAAGATAGTACTGTTTAAAAAGCTCACTTCAGAGCTCCTGTCACCTTTCCCAGAACTGATACTGTCAGGAAACAGTGGCTTTATTTGAAGGTCTCCACAGATTAGTTTCCATTTGGCAAAGGTTGGTTAAAGCTGTTAACCTAATGTATAGTGGATGGGGATTATGAATATGGTCCATGTTGCATGGAAGCCTTTTACTTAACACTGTGTTTTGATACATCTTGCCATTTGCAAACAAAAAGCTTTATTTTCTGATGTTAGTGGGGAAAAAAATCACCTCAGCTGCAGTGGCATCATCACTACTTATTTGTTTGCACTCTTGACAGAATGTGATCTAAAAGTTCACAATAGCCTCCAAGAATTGAGAAAGAGTAGGCTAAATCCTAATGCTCTTCTTTGCACTCATGTTTACCTCTATGCTACCTCTCGTGTAGAGGTGCACCCAGGCGCATAGAGATCTTTGTGTTGCCCTGGAGGGTCCAGAGGTAAGTTCTCTCATTTGTCCGTCGTGTCAGTGAGTGTGCCCTGCTTTTCCAGTGCTGTACGGGGCAGTTTGTCTTACCTCTGCGTTTACAGACGATGCCGAAACCTCCGGGATCATGTCCTCTTAACAAAGGCAGCCTTTGAGCCACACGAGGAGCAATTTTATCATTAGTAAACTGAGCAGGAAAGAGGCTCGCTTCCCAATTGGCCGCCGAAGGAGTTAAATACGGAGTGCATTTGGCCAGCGTTGTTTGAAAGTGGCTGCTCGGTGTGGGCTAATTAATCTGAGTCAGGACCTTATGATATGAGTAGCTCCTCTCACACAAGGCTTTTAGCGTGGTAGCACAGGCAGTGACCCCGCAACTCACTCTCAAGTGGGAATGATCCATCTTAAAGGACCCCATTACATAAAGCTAATGATAAATTACTGACATTGCAAAATGATAAACTCTCCCGCAGGGGGTGAGGGGACGTTTGGCTGCCATCTGCAGCCTGTCTGTTAAGTCCAGTGCCTTGCCACAACCCTGACCCCATGAAGGTTTTGGCCCTTCATTGGCCGTTTTGTTCCTGTCTGGTCTCAGCCAGGCTTGTCTTTCTAAAGCAAAGAGCAGTGTGCCTGCTTGCTTGCGCTCTTGGCTCCGCCGTGGTGCTGGCTCTTAAAATGTCTGGCCTTTTCTCTATGGCAGAAAAAAAGGTTGCCATGTCAATAAAACAAGTGTAGACAATGCAGCACCGGGAATCCGAGATTGGGCTGTTTAATTAGAGTACCTTAAATTTGGTCCACTCAGCTGTGGGTATGTGGGAAGGGCTTTTTGTGCTCTGCTTAAAGCAGCTCAAGATCAAAGACGGGCATCATACTGCCCCGATATTCAGAGCTGTTCCCTTGACTCCTTTCAAGATGCGTTTGTTCACATCCTTTCAAGATGCGTTTGTTTGTACCTTGTCTTCTTGTTGTGCACAGGGCTCTGACTTACATAGCCAGAATTCTGAGCTGAAAGACTGTAGGCCTAGTTGTACAGCAGTGTTGAAATGCAAACCCAATAATAGTGTGTTGTGGTAACATACTATAAACCTGCTTCACAGATGAGGTAGGCTATTGTTTTTTGATGATCCAGCTCTACTGGTGTGTTTGCAGAATTGTTGAGTTTGCTGAATGTTTTAATGTTCAATGTATAAATTACATACACAAATGTATGAACTGTAGTGGTATACAGAGTTCCACATGCTACTTCAAGCCCTGTTACAGCAGGTAGATGCAGTTACAGCTGTGTACCAGCACAATGTTCAAGTATGATTCCATTTCTCAGTATTTTGGGATCATTCATGGTCAGAGACTTCAACAGTGGAAGGTGCTGTATCCTCTGTTGAAAAGATTCAGTAACAAGCCAGAAGGAAGTTAGGTAGTTGTAGCTGGGTTATACATTTCCCTCAAATTCAACAGCTTTATCTTGTTTGTCTGCTGGTCATATCCATTTAACTCAACAATGATTCACATTTGGGATTTCTTTCTCACTATGTACCAATATGCAGCAAGATGTCCATTATGTTTATTTTGTAATAAATCATAAGTTGTCATAAATCAAAAGGAAAAACAAGTATTTTATTGCCAGTTACAGCTAATGTTGAGCTGAGGTGCATGTACTGGGCGGGGTGCTTGATTGGTTTAGTGTGTGTGTTCAAAGGTAGTTGATAAGGGAGAGACACTACTACTAGACCACCACCAACCCCAGACATGCACCACCAACCACCACCTTGCATCTCCCTACTGCAAAGAATTTGGCCGCAGTACCAGCCGGTACCACTATTTATCCCAATTACATTTCTGACAAGGAGCAGCATGCTCCATAAATCAGTGTGTCAGCAAGAGACAATCAGAATCACACATTCCGATTCAGAAGGGGGGGGTGTGTGTCTAGGGTTGGGATTGGGATTTAGATGGGGGTGGGGTGGCTGGGGTTGTGTGTGTTTGAGGTGGGGGTTGGTTCTGTTCTGACGGAGCACTCTGCCACTGAACCCTCCTGCCCTTGTCTATCTCCTGGGGAGCGTCAGGAGAGGTAGAGCGGTTGGTACCTTATCTCTGGGGGGGTGGGTTGCCACTCAGGCGGGGGAACATCAAAAGCACGGTCCAGGAGGAGAGTGTGGTGGGGTTGTGTAACCGGCAGTGGACGGCTGGCACGCTCAGCTCCGGCCTGGACCTGTCAATCCAGTTAATGACGTGCTCCATCAATGGCAGTGATCCCCCAACCTCTGCCTCAGTGCACAGAGAATGTATAGGGATGACTGATAAGAGAGTAGAGACGGAGGGCAACAATATTTATACCATGCCACTCACTGATGGCTATTTAACCCACCTATGTGTTGCTAAGAATGAAGCAATGAAGGCCAGTTAAAAAGATTAATGTCAGTCAAAATGGGATCAAAACCTGTTTCCTGAATCAAGTGAATTCTTTTCTACTGTCATTCACCACCTGTGACTTCACCATTCATGTGTGTACGCTCAGTTTGTCCAAGTTTGTCCTGACAAATGCAACTCTGCTCTCTGGCAGAATGTGCAACGGGACAGTTCCGCTGTGGGACAGGCCGCTGCATTCCACAGGACTGGCGATGTGACGGGACCTCAGACTGCACAGATGACTCAGATGAGGCTGCCTGTCGTGAGTCAATCTCAGTCTTGTTATCAAAGCATCATGTAGATGATTGCAACAAAGACAAAAGAGTGTTTACTGTTCTGTTGCATTTTACTTTTGTAAACTGTTAATAGTATTGGTAAGAATAAGAGTAACTGGTTCATGCTATCTGAAGTATCATATTATATTGTGCCAAATTTGTTTACATGGGATTTTAGATATAGATTTACTTTTTATGTACTTTTTTAACGCAGACACAGCGTTTAAACTGACTTCAGATAATTAGTTTAATGGTAAATTAGTTTAAGTATTACTTTGCAAGGCAAATAGCATCCATCAAGACTTCTGACTGGTCAGAATGTAGTCTTTCATTGTTGAATAGTTGTATCATTTTGTAACGTGTTTGTTCTGTTCTGCCTGTGTGTCTGGGCCTCTCTGTCTTCAGCTGAGGCAACTTGTGAGCCAGGTCACTTTCGATGTCTGAGCGACCATGAGTGTATCCCCAGCATGTGGCTATGTGATGACGAGGAGGACTGTGAGGATGGCTCAGACGAGCGACAGAACTGCCGTATGTACTCTCGCCCCTCACCCCCTCCCTTCCCCATACCACTCGTAGATTAATACCAGCCCGTCGCTTCATTAACCTCCAGTTATCTGCAAAGCTATGCAACCCTTCAACTATTTGAAACGTGATAGTTAAAAAGTATATGAGGAGATGGGTACAGCCCCCCGCCCTGGTTGTTAAGGATAAAAAAAAAAAAAACAGGAGGGCTCCTCTTTGTAGTCGGTGGAACACCCACACCCTACAAATTAAAGACCTTCTTTTTCTATCTCTGCAGCAACGCGGACATGCGCCAGTGGCCAGTTCAGGTGCTCCAGTGGGGTATGCATCCCTGGGGAGTACAGGTGTGACCATGTGGTCGACTGCCACGACAGCGAGGATGAGAGGGTCTGCCGTAAGTAACACACAGACACAAACACACACATGTGTAGCTGCATACCTAGACTAACACTATAACCACCACCACGGTCCCCTGCCCTCCACCATCTAATCACCCACCATTCCCACGCAAACCCCATCCCCACCGACACACACACACACTCACACTCACACACACACACACACACACACACACACACACACACAATTCAGCTCCTGTGGCATTTTAATAAATTTGTAAGATTAAGAGCCTCGCTGACTGACAGAAATGGCCACAATAATGCTTCTCGTTGTCAGAGGTTGATTGCGGTGGATTCTTTAGTGGATTAGGGCTAGCCGGAGTTTGGCCAGTCACTTCATTATTGGGGCTGTATATTATGGCCACCACCACCTTCCATAGTGCCTTCATACTCACTGGTTGAACACTTGTAAAACTTCATTGTGATGGTGTGGAGCATGTGTGCATGTGAACATAAAAGTCCATGAGCCTTTTTTCTAAAACTGTATCTATTAACGCTCTAGTCTCTTAGAAGGTTATCAATGAGGTTGTTCATACTCAACCATCACTGTCATCTACAATGTTATATCTAGTTTTTTTGAAGAGGACTATCAAAAAAGGGCAGTAGGGTAACCAGTTGGGGTTGTTACTGTGCTGTCATGCTTGTTGCTTGTAGACTATGCTGAGTGTCCAGAGCTGAGATGTGCCAACGGTGCCTGCTACAATCAGAGCCAGCACTGCGACCAGGCCTTGGACTGCCGGGATGGGTCAGATGAGGCCAACTGCAGTGAGTGTCCCCTTCACCCACCCCTCCTCTATCCATTCTGCTGACGCAGGCCAGGCCAGCGCCACTCAGCAGTGCAGAGTGCAGTTGACTGGGTGCCGAGGGCCCGAGCACGTCACCATCCTCACTCAACCCTCTACTCTGTGCTCTTTTCCTCTGCCCCTCCCTTGACAGCCCAGCGCTGTAGCAGCGGCATGTTCGAGTGTGCCAACGGCGCGTGTATCCCACGGCGATACCTCTGCGACCATGATGACGACTGCGGCGATCAGAGCGACGAGCAGAATTGCAGTGCGTGTTGCAGCTTTGTCACTGACCACCATCAGGCTCAGTAGGCTCCTGATGTATCTTTCCTCATGGACTTGCTCCTGACCTTCTCTAGCTTGTAGCCACAGTTCTCTGCCCTTTACTGGAAACACTGTAATCTATGCTGACCTAGATGGAAAGTCTTCACCGCTACAAACAATGATAGTTTCTGCTATTCTTAGGAGCTGTTACGAAGCCTTTCATGTCATAATGCAATGTTAGGACCACTGGTGACTTCCTGCTTATTTGCTGTGTTTGATAACTGTCTCTCCCTGTCCCTGTGTTTAGCTTACCCCACCTGCCGGGGTTCCTACTTCACCTGTCCCAGTGGTCGCTGCATCCACCAGGTGTGGCTGTGTGATGGCGAGGATGACTGTGAGGACAACGCTGATGAAGTAGGATGTGGTACGGATCACCCACCTATAATCTCAAAGATGCAATTCTTTACACACACACACACACACACACACGCACACACACATCTCATAGCCAAAGTTCACACTGGCTTACACATACACAGAGGAATTTCAGTGAGAGAAGAATGAGAGGAATAAAATGTAGAGATAAAATAGGAAAAATAGCTGTGCAATGTTGACCTGTCCCCCTTCCCCCAGACACACGCACACACACACACACACACAACCACAACACCCTTCTACCAACCACAGACATGGTCTTTGGTCTCCAGTGTGAGTGTGTGCCTGTGCACCTTTTAAGTGTGCTCTTCAAGTGTCTCTTTCAGAGAGGATCACTCAGGCCACCGGAGAGCTTTAGAATTCTCTCACGCTGCTCTGGAGAGGGTGTGTGTTATCATAGGACGGGTCCGTAAGACCCTCTCAAACCCCCTGTGTGAGGCCCTTTCAACGCGGCTTCCACCCATGATTTAAAGCGACAGTGAGTGTTGTGTGTCTCCCACCCCCACCCCCTGACTCCCTCAAGACAATGCCACCACTAGAGTCCATTGCCCTCCTTCACATCCTGCATTCCTGCGCTAGATAACACACTGTTCCTTTTCCACACAAAAGCATCACACATTGTTTCTGGTTACAAACAAGATTACAATAGTTTGCTTAATGCTATTACATAACTGACTGACTCTCTTACCGTCACCATCACCACCACCACAGTAGCCAGGCCTCTCTATTCTTTATCATATCCACTGGAAAGTATGTGAAATGAAACCCTTGATTTCACGGGGACTTTCGGTGACAAGGCTTCTCTATTCTTTCCAAAGAGCTGTAGGCTGAGAACAGACACTGGCGTGATGATAATTTCCTGGATGGCTCGGATTTATCGACAACAACAGATTACATTAATTTAATGCTTCGGTGGCTCATTATAAGATATGTTAGGTGGTATTAAAAAGGCAGAGCTTATGCACCCGCAAGATGACACTATTTTCCCTAACAGTACTTATTCCTTAACGGATGGTTTACTGTACATGGATTAAACCTAATGATAGGCTAAAACCTTTTGTCTGTGGAAATTTCCACTGCTCAAATCCATCTGTCCAAAAAAAGAATAAATCAATCTATAATATATTTCTGTAGTATTGTAGATTTCAGTAGTAGATTAGTATAGTAGATTTCAAAAGTTTGAATTACTTCATGTAGTTTTAATCATTGATGGGCATGTGTGGAGCCCAAGTACATGAAGTTGTGGTGATAAAAATCATTGTGCCCTCTGATGGTTGTCCTGTGCTACCTGTGCAGATGCGGTCCCTCGGGAGTGCTACCCCGGCGAGTGGCCCTGTCCCTCTTCAGGACAGTGCATTCCCCTCCAGCAGCTGTGTGATGGTATCCCGCATTGTCCCGGGGGAGAGGATGAGACCAACAGCACCATTGGACGCAACTGCAGTCAGTACCACTTCATGTCTCTCCCCCTTTCTCTTAATAATCAAGCATAAAAAGACAGATAAATTCTATCCATAGAGTGTAATTGTTACTGTTAAGTGAATTAAAACTCAGATCAGAATAAGAGAGTAACCATGTAGTAACCATGACATGCTTGAGCTACCCTACCAAGGCCATTTACCTCTGAAACCATGTCTGTTATGGGGTTTATCCATTAAAATATTATGAGATATGTGTGCTACCATCACACCAATATCATGCAATATTTTTTTCCTTCTTTTATCATGCTTTTGTTTGTAGTATTTGGTAATGGGCATATTGAGAAAAGAGTTCTTTGTTGTGATTGTCATGGATCTGGTAAAAATATGTACAGTCTGTCTGGCTCCTTGGCTTCAAAAATTTGTGAACTGTGAACAGTGCCTGGGGCAATGGACCAGGAAAAGCAGATAAAATTATCACTTGAAATACCAATATCACCTTGGAAATTCCCAATGCCTGAATTTCCTTAAAGATATAATTTGGTATCAGAGTTTTGGTGGATCGGGTTGTGGGTTTGGGCAGTCTGGCAAAGCAATGTTGATGTGTTGATTGACAGGTCCTGTTTCTGTTTGCGTACAGTAGGGCATTGTATTTCAATGTCTGTTTCTGCTTAAAAGCAATTTGCTGTACACCAAGACCATTTCCCAGTACAAAACTAAAATAGGTGTGTTTGACATGGCCTTATGCCAGAACATTGTGCAGCCACAGCTCCTAGGGTTACACCTCTTGTTCAACAAAAGTCTCGCTCTAACTAGCCAATGCAGAGCAAGGAGTCATTGCTCTTGATTTGGTCTTTCTCAGAGGTCAGGGAGGCATATGAGGTCGGGCATCCATACCTCCACTACCTCTCATGTGCTGTGACAGGTCTTGGAGTCACCACTGTAGCTTATGAAATAAGGTTGAGTAGAGTATAGTAGTTCACATTTCTGTGGTGTGCCTTGATTTATATGTGGACATGACATGATCAGTGTGGTCTCAATGCCACTCAGTTGGGTCTGAAGGAATAATTTGCAGTTTTACTTTGGTGAAATTATGATGATTTTTACTCTAGCAAGTAGCTTGTTAGCTTGTTTTTTCCTTTAGAAAGAGAGCCATAATGCTCTGGTCCTGTGAGTGGATTGTCAGTACTTGATGGTGATGTGTGAGTGTGCCGTTGCAGGTATCTGGCGTTGTGCCTCCCTGAGCTGCGAGCACCGATGTCACAAGTCTCCTGAGGGAGGCACCTGCTACTGCCCCGCCGGCTATGTGGTCAGCAGCAACAACAGCCGGTCCTGCATTGGTAATGCTCCCTCGCTGTCACAAGCTTCTCCACCCCATATCCACACTGGGATAACTGTTTGTTAAAGAAGTATTTCCCTGCTGTGTATGTTTGTGTGTGAGTGTGTGTGTGTGTGTGTTTGTGTATCAATGTATATATGAGGATGTGTTAATGTATTGGGTGAAGTTCTGTCCCTTACTATCTCTCTCTCCCTCTCTCATTCTCTCTCTCTGTCTGTATGCATGTATCTCTCCATCTATGTCACCCTCCATCAATTCATTCTCTGGCTGTCAGACTTTGACGACTGTAAGATGTGGGGTGTGTGTGACCAGCTGTGTGAGGACAGGATGGGCGCCCACCGTTGCAGCTGCCGTGAGGGCTATGTGCTGGAGCAGCACCGGCACTGCCGAGCCAACACCTCTTGTGAGTCTGCCAGCCCACCCGTCTGTCAGTCTGTCACTCAGTGCCCCAAACCCTGCACCTCATAGTTAGCACCAGCAAAACATGCTCCCTCAGCCGTGCTACCACCACCCCCTCTACCAACCCTACTCCACTGCTTACACAAACAGCCATCCACCACCACCACCACCGTGGTCCCCCTCCTCTCCCTGCAGTCGTTTGTTTATGCAGAGGAGCAGAATATGGCACAGGACCAAGAGTAAGGTCCCCCTTTCTGTGCCCCTGTGCCCAAGTCAGTGTTGTCCTCAAACGCCTTGTTAGTAGCTCAGTCATTTGTGTGATCTTTTTACCCTAAATGACTTTTCTCTTCATAACTGTGAATCAGAGTATAGCTATATACGTACAGGTATTTGTTTTAGTGATAATATTTGAAAAAAAAAAAAAAAAAACTGTTTAAACCATGTCCTCAAAGTCAACCAGTTTTGCATTTTGTTTTTCCATTTGAAATGTGCATAATGTGTTTCATGTGAGACTGGCCTCTATTGAGTGTCTGAATGCTGGCTACTGGGTGTTCTACATGCAGCTGGAGTTCCTTATCTGATTTTCTCCAACGGCCGAGACCTGCTCATTGGGGACACCCATGGGAGCAACCTGAGGACTTTGGTAGCATCCCAAAACAGAGGGGTGGCTGTTGGGGTGGACTTCCACTATCAGAGCCAGCGCATCTTCTGGACTGACACCATTCAAAACAAGGTGTGTGTCTACCTGTAATCACCCGGAGGTTTTTGCACAAACCTAACTGACAATCAAAATGTTTCAAGATTTTAGAACGTGTCTGTTAGGTAGGTAAAAACAAGTGCTAATTCCAAGGATGCGTAGTGTTCTGTTTCTCATAAGTATAGATTAAATTCCAGAGCATCACAAAACAAGGATAACGTCTTCACAGATATTCAAGGAAGCCATCTGGTCAGTTGGAGGAGCTATCAGTGCTACATTTTGTTTGTTGATAACGCCAAGTGCTTCATTCTGCAGGTTCATCCCCTTGACATGAACTAATGTTGCTCTCCCCCACGCTGCACCAGTCTCCCTCGGCTCGGCTAGTTACCTTGCCTCAGAGGGTAGAATGCCTTGGCTCCACTCCCACGGAGAGCCATCCTGTCAAAAGTGTGCCTGTCAGTCCCATTTATTAACTCTTCAGCAGTGAGCACACACACACACACACACTCCCCTTCCATGCCCCCCCAAAAAACCATAGTAACAGTGTTCAGGATAAACAAGACGGCTGTTTGTGTCTGTGTTTGCTGTTTGTGTTGAGCAGTGTAGGAAGCTGGCCCCCCACGTTGGATGGAGGGCATTCTTTGACCGATGCCTCTAATAATAATGCTGTAATAATGGTGGCTCCCAAGTGGCGTGGGGGGGGGATCTGGAAGAGGATTCCAATTTTTTTCCCCCTCTCTCTTCCTTAGTCTAGAAAACCCTGTCTGATATACTGGGTAAATGCTCACATATTTCCGTGCAATTTTATGCAACCCGACCATGTTCAAAGTGACCGGTGCAGTATTTGTTTTCAGGCGCTCTGTCCCATTCTTTTTTTTTTGAGGCATTCTCTGGCCAACTCAAAGGTCTTTGTTCGATGCTCTTGGCTGCTCTATGGGTTGAATCCCAGCCACAGCGGCTGAAAAGCTGGGACATACCAGCAGCCGACCGCCAGGGTCTCTGCGATCTGCCACCAACACCACTAGTGAATGTCGTGGGCCGTAAATGTGAAAGGAGTCCACAAGCACAGTCTGCAAATGTTGCCTGGGAGGCTGTGTTTTCCCCAGCTTGGGTTTCTTTGAAACAGGTCAGCTGAAAATCCGACTCTCTAAGCGCGTCAGGGTTTGGTTTTTAAAGATGGCCCAAGGCTGCTAACAGCCACTAGAGCAAATGAAGTGCCAAGTGATGGTGCCTTAGGAGGTGGTGCCATCTTGGAGGACAATTTTACAACACTTTCACAGAAGATGCCAGCACATCCATAATGACAGACAAGATAGTTGGCCAGTTTAATTTATCACAATATACAGGAATGATCTTTCTCATCCCAAGAGCAAATGTACCCTTATTTCAAATGCACATTCAAATGTCTTAATTGTGACCCATTTACAGCATTAGCTACAGCAGTATCCCATGATCTCCTAACAAGGATGCCTTCTCTTTTGCTTGCCAGGTGTTTTCAGTGAAAATGGATGGTTCAGACCTACAGGTGGTCTTAAATATATCAGTTGACTACCCCGAGAACCTGGCAGTGGACTGGGTGAACAATAAACTGTATGTGGTGGAGGCCAGTGTCAACAGGATCGACCTGGTGGACTTCGATGGAAGCAATCGCGTGACCCTGATCGCCGAGAACCTGGGAAACCCAAGAGGCCTGGCAGTGGACCCAACAGTCGGGTGTGTGTGTGTGTATGTGTATGTGCGGTGGAGGGTAAGAGGGATCTTCTCTGGTCCCCTATCTCTGCATGCTTTCATTCCAGCAAGTCAAACTTAAGAGAGCGTAACCCCCCCCCCAGATTGTCTCCCCATGTATTAGCGGAATGTAATCAAAAAAGATGAGACCAGTTGAAATCCAATCGGCAGGCACAGCCAGGTGGCCAGACGCTATATTGGCAAGTGCTAATGAACATACACAGCGATGTAGCACTTTGATAGCACTGTTTTTTTCCCCCTTCCCTGTCTCAGTGAACCCAGGATAAGAATCTCTGGGTTTGAGTGTTTGATTTCAGTTACACTATAGCTTAAACCGCCCAGGTTTTAACAGGGTCGCATACTGTTGATACTGTTCATTCCTTTGAATCAGATTGACAGAGGGCATGGTCAGCGGTGTAATGAGATCCTTGGGGTCTGTGCTATAGGTACCTGTTCTTCTCTGACTGGGATTCCTTGAATGGGGAGCCTGGGCTGGAGAGGGCCTACATGGATGGGACTAACCGATACGGCATCATCAGATCCAAGTTGGGCTGGCCCTCGGGGATCACTCTGGACATTGACGCCAAAAGAGTCTACTGGGTAGACAGCCGCTACGATTACATTGAAACCACTACCTATGATGGTCTGCACAGGTATGCATACATTATTGCATTTCAGCAAGATACATCAGATCACTGATATAAAAACTACCCCACAGACCACATGTCATAGTAGCTAACCAGTTAACAACTTAGTTGATTGGCAATGGGCAATTGCATTAACTTAGTTAGCAATTACCATATTGGGAAACACCCTTGCCTGATTATAGTGCTTTTAATGTGCAATGTCCAATGTGTTCCCTACCAGAAAAACAGTGGTGCATGGAGGCTCCATCATTCCACACCCCTTTGCCATCAGCTTGTTTGAGAGCACCGTCTACTACACTGACTGGACCAAGATGGCTGTCATGAAAGCCAACAAGTTCAGTGACAGCAGTCCCCAAGTGGTGTACAACACAGCTCAGACGCCTCATGGGGTGGCCGTCATTCACAGATACAGGCAGCCAAATGGTGAGCCAGGCATCAGGCATCAGTCTCCTCTTTTTATTACCAGAGTTTGAAAAACTGTTTTTTTTTTCCTCATACACTTCATATATTCTCATGCATGTTTTTCTATGTAGCTAAGTTTCACAGGATTTTCATATTTATTTTATACTAGTTGCTTCAGACAATGTAATCGTCATGAGAAAAAACCCTACAGTGTTACCAACCCTCATCAGTTAGTAGCAAGTTAGCCTTTGCCAATGCTATCTGTGCTATTCTTTTTGGCCGTTTGGGGCAACTCTGCTGTCCATAATGTTTTAGTCCATAGCGATTCTTCAGGAATTGTTGTGCAGCGACATTAGCTGTGTGTTTTTGTGTGTCCACAGTGAGCAACCCATGTGGGGCACACAATGGTGGCTGTGAGCACATCTGTGTTCTGAGTCATAGGACAGATAACGGAGGCCTGGGCTATCGTTGCAAATGCCGCATGGGCTATGACCTCCATGCTGATGGCAAACGATGCGTTGGTAAGTCTTAACTTAGGCTTGCCCAAGACTTGGATGGATTTTGAGAGGGTGGCAGTGTATGTACTGTATGTCATAATGTGTGTGTAGTGTGTTTTATGTGATGTGGTGATTTGTTTGTAATTTGGCGATTTTAGAGATGTTTTTGTTGATGATTTAATGAGTGCTGATGTGTTGATGTGTGTAATTGAAATAATATTAATGAAATAAAAAATTGTAATTAAAATTTCTTCACTTAAGTTTGATATTTGCTTGTACTGTAGTACTGCGTATGAGTGTATTTATTGTTCAGAGTGAAATTCTGATGGATGTTGCCGTGTGTGTCTCAGTTGTCCGTCAGTTCCTGCTATTCTCCAGTCAGCTGGCAGTGAGAGGGATCCCCTTTAACCTGTCTGCACAGGAGGACGTCATCCTGCCCATCACAGGCACCCCTTCCTACTTTGTTGGGGTGGACTTCAGTGCTGAGGATGACGCCATATTTTTCTCAGACACCGCCAAAGACATGATCCTCAAGCAGAACGTGGATGGAACAGGTGTGATTGTTTACCTTTCTCCTCACAGAAAAAGAAATAGAAAGAAAAAAACAAAACAAAACAAAACAAAAAAATTCCCAAGCTCCCAAAGCACTGGACCCCAGCTCAGCATTTCAAAGTGGAGGTTTCAAAATGCCTGAGTTTAGCTCCTTTGTCCCTCAAAAATAGCCACGGCTGTGACTCTTAATATGAGCTTATTGAAACTCTGCCAGTGGCAGTGTATTTGTTCCTCCCTGTGGAGAGAGGCCGCCGGGTCCAGAGCCCGAGCATGTGATCCTCTGAGGTCAGAGCATGGAATCTTGGGAGTGTCTTATGGGGCAAGGTGGTGTGGGGGAAGGGAGGAGCCAGTAAAGGCTAAAGTAAGCAGGGTTCCTAATCACGTAACACGCATAGTCACCATGGCACCGTGGACTTAACAGTACTGACCCACAAAGACACATATAGTTTTAACAGGAATGAAATTCAAGTGTTTTGGATATCTGGTTGCAAGCATACCTACACAGACATGACTTTGTGTTTTCGTATTTAGAACACCTACTGATTCATTGTATGCATTGCATGTATGATATGTAGTGTATGGTGAGTAATTATATGATGTTTATTCACTGCATAGTGCTCTATGTAGAGACTGAGAGGATCTTCCAAGCACAGAGCAATTTGCAGGGCTAGTCCAATTGAAATGACTAGGAGTAATCTCTGCAGCAGCGAATCCCAGAGAAACAAATTTGTCAGTTGTGTGTTTTTGTGTGCCTGTTTGTTGGTCTTGCCCGCATCTTGCCCCTGACCTAGCTTTGTTCTGCGTGTGTTCCGCCTGCTCGGGGGACTAGATTCGGCCTGACAGTCTATTTGCATTAAGGTCTCCCCACTTTCATCTCTGTATTAAAAATTGTGCGGCCTCCCTGCTTTGATCTGCGCAGGCCGGGAGGTGCTGGCTGCCAACCGGGTGGACAGCGTGGAGGACCTGGCTTACGACTGGATTTCAAAGAACCTGTACTGGACCGACCCGCGCTACCGTAGCATCTCAGTCATGAAGCTGGCCGACAAGTCCAGACGGGCCATCGTCAGGAACCTCAACAACCCCCGGGCCATCGTGGTGCACCCTGTCGTGGGGTAAATGCTGCCTGGTTAGGATGTGGAGGGTGGGAGTGTAGAGGATGGGGTGATATTCAATGAGCGAGGGTCAGTTACTTCAACTGTGATGGACAGTTATGTGATATAACTGTTACTTGAATTAAGGAACACCTGTTATTTCTATAGGGTAGTGTTGTGGAGCCTTGGAAATGTACTAAGAAAATGAATGTGAGGAAGATAAGTGAGAATCAACAGCAGCCAACATAAATGAATAGAATCAACAGGTGGTTGGGGGGGTGAAAGAGTAGCATAAGCTGTAGACCACAGATGTCAATTGAGCAGACCTTTCACCATAGGGGTAGAAGTGAGGGCAGGCTGGGGGGGGCGAGTTTGCCAGAAACACAAATCCCACCACCCACCCCCTCCCCTCTGTCCACTTTGACACCATGCAAAAAGCCAAGCGGGCACTCGGATCCAGTCACACCTCGAATAATACAAGAGGTGTCCATCCATCCCTGGATCCCTCCCGGCTTTGAACCCCCAAAATCTGATAAAAAGGCTCTTTATTTAGTGCCGGTGGGACATTTCCAAGGGCTTCAAAGTCGTAAGGCTCCTGGGCCAGAGAGCCTAGATTAGTGCTGCATGAAGGCTGGTATTGTGACCAACACTAAGAACTTGGCTTAAGGGGAAAAGCCCCATGGAGTGCCCAAAATACACTGTCTCTAGCAGTTCATAAATGCCACCATGCAGTTTATTTTTTCTCTCCTATAGTGTCAAGCCCAAGCCAGGTTTTCCACTTCCTCTTTCTGGGCAAAACAAAGTCAAATGAACATACATGTTTTTCAATGAGTCCTTTTCCTCTCTTGGCAGATACATTTTCTGGACAGACTGGTACCGTCCGGCGAAGATCATGCGTGCCTGGTGTGACGGGTCACATGCCCTGTCAATTGTAAACACAACTCTTGGCTGGCCTAATGGCCTGGCTATTGACTGGAGGTGAGCCAGAAACCCTGCCTGGTCCCCAACGCGTCACTGGCGCGAAGCAACACCTGCACAATGCCCCATTCAGCCAGAGTCACTGTTGCGGGAAAATATGCCTCCGTCATTTTTCATTCACCAAAAGTAGCCCCATTGCACTGAGTCACCATTTTTTTAACCTTTTTTTCCCTGTGGCTGAGAATAGGCAAGAAATGGCCCGCACTGGCGCAGTTTGTTTTTGCTGTTGTGTTTCTATTGTTTACACATCTGCCTGGTCAATAAGCCCCTTACAGACGTTAGCCTGCGGTAATCCTTTGCTCAACGCTGGCCCAAAGCTGACTCATGAGTCGTGTGTGTGTGTGTGTGTGTCCCTGCAGCTCCCAGCGCCTCTACTGGGTGGATGCCTACTTCGACAAAATTGAGCACAGCACGTTTGACGGACAGGACCGCCAGTCCCTGGACCGCATCACCCAGATCTCACACCCCTTTGGACTGACCATTTTTGGAGGTCTGTTCTGGCTCCTTCATTATCTATTTGACCACATGTATGGACAACATCCACTTACCACTATGATTCAGAGTACTATATTGTTTATCTTTAAAGTCAGTTTGGATATGCTGCAGCTCAAACTGTTTGAAACAAACAACAGGCCTCTAGACGACCCTTCCAGTGTGTTTGTTCCTTGTAGCTAACGTCTGTCATAATTTAATTATAACTTGCTAATCCTGTGTGTTGCCGATGTCCACAAACAATGCCTACTATTGATGAATTGCAGGCAATTACGTTGCCTCTTCAAACCACCAGTTTTGCTAATACTGCTGGTGGTGAGAGATAAAGTATCTAATGTCAAAGTTAGTGCCCTGGTATTCTTAGGGGCCACACAGCCCCCACTGCCGTCTGACCAATCCATCTTCCCCCTTGGCCAGGTTATGCATACTTCACCGACTGGAGGCTGGGTGGGATCGTGCGAGTGCGCAAGACGGATGGGGGCGAGATGGTGGTTATCAGAAGGGGCATCAGTCGCATCATGCACGTCAAAGCTTTCAACTCCAACTCCCAGATCGGTGAGCAAGGCTCCTTCAGAATTTGTGTGTGCATGTGTGTGTTTAGAAGTGTGTGTGATGTGTGTGTGTGTGTGTTTGTGTGAGTCAGTTAGTTTGATGTACATCCCTTCTTTTTTTCCAAAACATTCCTCCAGATTTCAGCACTGCATTACTGAGATGGGTCAATAGGCATCCCATGTAGTACATCCCACATGACTTACATTTTTTTATTTGTCTCCCCTCCCCTTTCTCAGGTAGCAATTTCTGCAACAGACCGACCAACCCTAATGGGGACTGCAGTCATTTCTGTTTCCCGGCCCCAGACTCCCAGCGGGTGTGTGGCTGTCCGTACGGCATGAAGCTGGCCCCCAACCAGCAGACGTGTGTGGATGACCCCACCAACGAGCCCCCCACGCTGCAGTGCGGCGCCAACTCATTCTCCTGCACCAACGGGAGATGTGTCCCCAACAGCTACCGCTGTGATGGCGTGGATGACTGCTACGACCAGAGCGACGAAGCCGGCTGCGGAACACACAGTAATACTGATTTTTTTTTTTTGATGTTAAGGAATGAAGTTAATGAGGAACTTGACAAGGGTTCCATTGCCATTCTTTTTACTGTGCTTCTGCTAGAGAATGAATGGACATGTTGATTAATGTTCATAATGGCTGACTGACTCACATATACAGCCTTCAGCCTTTAGCCTTCACACAGCTTCAGTCATTACTTCCCATGTTGCAGATACCACCTGTTCACCGACGGCCTTTACATGCGCCAATCAACGGTGCATACCCAGGAACTGGCACTGCGATGGGCACAACGACTGTTTTGACGGCAGTGACGAGCGCACCTGCCCCACCCAGGTCCCCGGCACCTGCCAGGCTGACCAGTTCACCTGTGCCAACCACCGCTGCATCCCCCACACCTGGCGCTGCGACACAGACAACGACTGTGGAGATGGCTCTGATGAGGCTGATTGCAGTAAGTCATGCAGGGGGCAGGGGTTATCATTAGACATGCCATGATCACTCTTCCTCATTGATGCTGCAGCACTTTGAAAATCAAATCAGTTGGTTTAGAGCAGGGGTCTCCAACAGGTACACCTCCGTCAGAGTAACTCTCCAAAGGGCCAAAGGAAATTGAAATAAATTTGATAACAGTTGCAAAAGGTATCAAATCTGTTATAATTTCTATTAAATCAAATTTAAACATCTTGTCCTGTATGGTACAAAATGATCCCAGTTTTACTATTCTCTGATGAGAATTGATGTTTGTAGTGCACACCAGATTTGCCTATAACTATGACAAACAAAAGCACTATAAAGTTAGATGACAACTTCAGGCAAGTGTTTGCACTGTGCCGTAAGTGTGTAGGATGGTAAAGGATGTTAGCATGTATCTGTAATACTGACTTAAAATAGTTCCTCTCAGGGGAAAGAAGGTTGGCGAGAGGTGATTTAGAGGATATGAAAGACAAAGGGTAGCACATGTGGTTGTTGTGTTGTAATGAGAACAGGCAGTGACACTAGTATCTGCTCAGATGTTGGCACATCACACGGCTCCACAAAGCAGAAATCAGTGGATGAATTTCTAGTCTTTGACATGACATGACATGACATTTCTTTTGTCATGCACCCAGACATTTGTTGAGACAGACGTGCGTGCATTTTGGGCCACTATTACCATGTCAAACAAATAGTAGCCCAATATGAGTCTTTATCTGCCTGTCCGTGGTTCTGTGTCTCCCACCCCTAGACCTCCAGGGCACATGCCACCCTGGCCAGTTCCAGTGTCCAGACCACCGCTGCATTGACCCTGCCTACGTGTGCGACGGAGACCGGGACTGTGTGGATGGGGCTGATGAGCAGGGCTGTGGTGAGTAATATTAGGATTGTCTTGAAGATTCTTCTTCATCCAGGTCATGGTAGTCAAAGTGTGCATGCAACACAAAGTTATATGCAACTGGATGTTAGAATTCGTTTTTTCTAAACAGTTTGTTTTTCCATTCCACTCCATCCTCCTTTGTAAACAAGTCTTCAATAAAATAACACCCTGGGTTTGATAGAATATTTGAAATGGTTGCAATTTCAACTAACCAAGCAGTTTGTCTGATGTAGTGTACAACTGCACGGCCTATGAGTTCAAGTGTGCCAATGGCCATCAGTGTGTGAACTCCTACTACCGCTGTGATGGAGTCCATGACTGCAGTGACCGATCTGATGAGGCTGGCTGTCGTAAGTGGGACCATTGTTTGTTTATAGATGTATTGTTGCCATCCGTAGGTCAGTTGTCCTCTGAGAGATTTGATTTTCAGTCTTTACATTTTTTTTGTATTTCTCAGACATTTTACCTCCAAATACTTGATTCACTGATTTATTTTAAAGTGATGTGTTTTTACTCAGTGAGTTCAAATAATGGTAGTTATACTGTCTGTATACTGTACAATATGTATAATAATAATAATAATAATAATAATAATAATAATTCTAATTTTCAGTCATGTAAAGACACTTCCTTCTCTTGCTTAGCCACGAGGCCTCCTGGCATGTGCCACCATGAGACAGAGTTCCAGTGCCAGTCGGATGGCAGCTGTGTCCCAGCGGCCTGGGAGTGCGACGGGCATGCCGACTGTGCCGACGGCTCTGATGAGCACCACGGCTGCCCGCCGCGCACCTGTACCTCCTCCCAGTTCCGCTGCGACAACGGCAACTGCGTGTTCCGCGGCTGGGTTTGCGACGGCGACAACGACTGTCGGGACATGAGCGACGAGCGTGACTGCCCCACGCCTCCTTTCCGCTGCCCCAGCTGGCAGTGGCAGTGTCCGGGCCACAGCATCTGCGTCAACCTGAGCCGTGTGTGCGACAATGTACCTGACTGCCCCAACGGTGCTGATGAGTCACCCCTCTGCAGTAAGTCCACTTCCACCCTAGACCTAGAATTTTTGAGTTCATGCCATGCACTCACACAAATTCTCTCTGTTTTCTCAGACACACACACATACACACACACACACACACACACACACACACACATACACACAACCATTCCCACTCTCTGGGGGTTTGAATGGTGTATATAAATCATTGGGATTATACAGTTAATTGTTGGTGTTTTTCGTGGTTCACTATCCAATGGAATATCTTTCTGTAAATTTTGCTGTTAATTGATCCTTTTGTGTTTGTTCCTTTTCCTTCTGGTGGTTAGACTTGTTAGTTGATGATTACTTTTTTGTTTTGTCACCTGTGTTGTTTGTTTTGTGTTTGTTTGGTTCATTCATTTGGAGTCATTTGTGTCAGAGTGGAAAAAACCCTTTGCATACAAATCAAGCATGTTGTCAATCTGGTCTGGATTAACTTTAAAGTGACCTGTGATTTTCCTTTCATGCCTTCCTCAATGCTTTCAGATGAGCCTCTACCAGGTAGGCAAACCCACAATCATTCACCCAGTCCCTTTTGCATGTCGCTCTGATCTCTTCACCCCCGCCACATGCCCACTAACCCCTACAAACAGGTAGAACAGTTCCATACTGCTGCGCTGAAATCTCCTGGACGTCTGTAGCTTAGTGAACTAGCATGAGCAAAAGCACTGTATGCTACCATTTGATTCCAAAAGGAATCTGTGATGTAGACTTCTAGCCAATAACCAACTAGAGTGTTGAAGTTAACACCTTTTAGTGTGAAGTATTAACCTGTCAAAGCCCATCTGCCTCCCATCCTCCCTTTCCAATGGTTTTCGTCACCGTTAAAAACTCGTTGGACAATTCATTCAAAGAATTTTGTTATCTAGTGCTGTGCGAATAGCATCTAAAGTCGAAAGCCCAAATTCCCTGAATGAATTCCCCTTCGCTGCATGTTTGTTTGTGTGTCTGCTGTGATGGAGGGGAGTGTTGACTGTCTACCTGTACCTCACCTCTGCCCTCACCTGTGTTACCCTCCAGACCAGGAGAGCTGCACGGACAACAACGCCGGGTGCACGGACGGCTGCATCCAGGGCCCTTTTGGCGCTCAGTGCACGTGTCCCGTGGGCTTCCAGCTGACCAACGACTCTAAGACGTGCGAGGACATCGACGAGTGCCAGCCGCCGGGCCTGTGCAGCCAGCACTGCTTCAACGAGAGGGGCTCCTTCAGGTGCCACTGCCAGGACGGCTACATGCTGGAGGCTGACCAGCGCACCTGCAAAGTCTCAGGTTTGTGTGTGTGTGCGTCTGTTTGTGGGTTTATGTGTGTTTGTGTGTGTGTTTGCTTGCCAGATTACATTTGAGAATGTAAGAGTATACACCCAATTTGTAAGGCACAATGAATTGGTGAAGAGGATTAAGCTGGTTTATGGCTACCAAACAAGAAGCTACTTGACGATGTCATCACTAAGCCCTACAGTATCTGTCTTTGCATACAGCAGTACCAGGAAGACTCTTAAGTCTCCTCTGGAGCCATGCCCATTAATGTCCAGTGAAATATGCCCTAGGAATCTGATTGGCTCACTCTGAGGCATGACATGCCCTGTCAGTGGCCGACAGAGAAATTACCCAGGGCACCCATATTTGGCCCCTCCAGCCTTGGAGATGGTTCTGCTGCCCTGTTGCCTGGACACTGTTTGTGACTGCCTCCCTTTCCTCTGCTGACGCCCTGCTCAGATTACAGCCGATAAGGCAGAAATCATACATGTGTCAGTCAGACTTCTTGAGATGAGCCTATTTGGACCTAATCAGAAACAAAGGCTTGGTTATGAGTTGCACTACCCCCAGACATGAGGCCCTTCCCCAATGAGACATCACTCACTGACACTGACACAGGGCTTGACAGAAATGCCTCCATCCACAGGATTGTTTTCTAAAAGTATTTTTTGTATTATCTGTTTGATTAGAGAAATTGTTGTCTCATAAAGATGTTTTGTGTTATTTTTTCTTCCTGCAGGCACAAGGGAGGCATTCCTGTTGGTCGCCAGCCGAAATCAGATCATAGCTGATGACATCTCATCCCAGCCCAACGTGGTGCGGTCTCTGGTGCGCGATGGACGCAACATTGTGGCAGTGGACTTTGACTCGACCACTGACCGAATCTACTGGTCAGACACAACGCAAGACAGGATCTGGAGTGCCCACAAAAATGGCAGCGACAGGACTGTTGTGAGTGCCAACCTACCAGTCCTCCATCACACACACACACACACACACACAGCAAAGCACGGCACAGCGCACTATGTTGTCATTATTCAGATAATTGATAAAACATGCTTTCTTGGAAACCAACAGATTTTTGACAGTGGCGTGACAGTCACTGAGAGCCTCGCAGTAGACTGGGTGGGCAGGAACCTCTACTGGACAGACTACGTGCTGGAGACGGTGGAGGTGGCCAAGCTGGACGGATCACACAGGACTGTGCTGGTCAGTCAGAACATCAGTAACCCCAGAGCCCTGGTGCTGGACCCCAGGAACGGGTAAATAGTTGGCTCAAACACAAACATCAACCGTTAGACCACAGAATTAATTTTTTTCTAATAGATGCCAAAAAGTGTTAACAGTCGCTCAATATAAAACAGAAGAAACAATACCAAGGTAAAACAGTGCAGGAACATAAAAACACTTATTGCCTCTCCACTATTTTCCTCCAATGTGCGCTAGGTTCCACCTGATGTTCTGGACAGACTGGGGAAGGAACCCACGCATTGAGCGCGCCAGCATGGATGGTAAAATGAGAACCACAATCATCAGCGACAAACTGTACTGGCCCAACGGCCTGACCATTGACTACCCCAACAACCTGCTCTACTTTGCTGACGCCTACTTGGACTTCATTGACTTCTGTGATTACAATGGGAACAATAGGAAGCAAGTACTAGCTAGTGATCTGGTAAGGAGCTGATTTGCACTCGTTGTCATCCATATTCCCATCCTTCCTCCAACTTGTTTCTCCCAAGTGAAAACAAAATGTGCTACAACATAAAATGAAGCACAGCTTTGACCACAGTGATAAAGAGAGAGGAGTATACACTACAGTACATTCTAAATGATTACCTGCCATACCCATTCAATGGATTTTTCTTTCCGTAGCAGACAAATATTTGAATTAGTTCTATTGACTGGTCACCATTTTTTTTTCTTCTATAACTAAGTTACAGTCCCTTAGAGAGCAAGGGATTCATTTAAAACTAGCATGACATTTTGATATGTGAAGACCAGTTTTGATCATCATCAGACACATTCCTAAAAGAAAAAGATGAAATATACATTTTCCTCGTGCCTTGAATGATGTAAATAAACATGCCATTTTTGTCTCTTGCCATCCTGTTTTCTCAATGAAAAGGTACTGCAACATCCCCACGCAATTACCATTTTTGAGGATTTTGTGTATTGGACCGACAGATACGTCAACCGTGTGATCCGGGCCCATAAGTGGCACGGGGAGAACCAGACAGTGATGCTCTACAATCTCCCCCAGCCCATGGGTCTAGTGGCAGTGCACCCGGCCCGACAGCCTCCAGGTAGGCAACACCTCACCGCCTCGCCATGCTAATTATGTTATGTAAGAAATAAAGGAGAATATTGATCCATTTGTTGTTGGGTGATACCAGGATACCATGCTGAGGGGATTCAATCCACAACACACCACAGTCACTCACAGTGGGTTGCTGGTTTGAGTCCCACTCTTCCTGACCTCATCAAAGTGTTCTTGAGCAACAAACTGAACCCCAAATCACTCCTGGTGAGCAGGTTGGCACCTTGCATGGCAGCCTCTGCCACTGGTGTGTGATGGGGTCAATGTGAGGCATACATTGTAAAGTGCTTTGAGTGCTTATAGGAGTAGAAAAGCAGTCGGTTCACTTGAGTTGTACTCACAGTGGACGCTAGCATTTGTCAGAGTCAGTCATGTAACTGTACGCAGATCAAGATGTTTTTTCGGTTGATCCCTGCCAAGCCCCTTTCCCCTCGCCCCTCCCCCTCAACCCCATTTACTCTGGCTGTTTATGTTGGAGTGTCTCATTAGTCATGTCTAACCTGCCTGGTCTTGCTCTTTCCACTTGCTCCCGCTCGCAGGTGATAACCCGTGCCAGGCGAGTCCCTGCACACACATCTGCCTCCTCTCGGCCGTGGGCCCCCGCTTCTATTCCTGCGCCTGCCCCTCGGGCTGGACCCTGGCCGCCGACCAGCTCACCTGTGCCAGAGGTAGGCACCGTGCCAAGCGTTCGACCAGCTGCGGACTTATCTCTCCTCCCGTGATTAAGGAAAGTTAACCAGGCTGGACTCTAGGTGCAGAAGTGAATGAGCTTTAGTGTAGCTATTGGGTCCACCTTTGAAACAACCACAGTTCTTTTTTTGGGGGGGGGGGGTTAAAGGTGAAGGTCATAATACAGTCTGCGGGCAAACCTTATGTCACAGGACAGCTGTGCCGTTGTGCCCAGCGCCATGTGGCTGCCAACCAATGGGTGAGGAGAAGAGAGCACTCTCTTCTGAAAAGACTGGCTCCAGCTCAGTCGCAAGAGAAGCTGTCAACAGTCCCCTATTTTCAATTCCATCCTTAAAATCTCAGTCCAAAAAAGCAAATATGTTTAATCCCAGTGCTGTAGCGCTGTACCTGAAGGCCTGATTGAGATGAGACGCACAAGAGAGAGAGAGAGAGAGAAAGAGTGGGTCCTCTTCAGGTCAACAGCTCAGCTCAGTCTCGAGTTTCAGCCATTTTCTCCCTCTCTCAGCAAATGTCAAATGCGTGTTCTCCCGCTGGGTGACTGATTGATTACCCCCGAGGGGAAAATGACTGCAGGTTCAGCCTGATGCTAATCTCTGCTGACAAAGCCAATCACCACCTCCAGGCCTCCAGCTTTCTCTGGCCATACCTGAACCTACACCTCCCCACACACACACACATACACATCGTCAACCCCAACCCACCTTCTCCCTCTCTAGACGCATAGCTTCCTCTCATTTTATAGATGTGATGGTGGCCCACGTCAAGAGAGTAATAACTGCCTTGTCTTGTCTCGTATGTCCTCAGTGGAGGATCCCTTCCTGGTGGTCGTCCGTGACAGCATAATCTATGGAATCTCCCTCAACCCTGACGACAAGAATAATGACGCCATGGTGCCGGTGGCTGGCCTCCAGAATGGATACGACGTGGACTTTGACGACTCGGAGCAGATGATCTACTGGGTGGAACACCCCGTGAGTGGCACCTCTACATCTAACGTCTAGATTCAGCCCTAGTGTCCCAACATCAGCACTGAAGCTAATCAGACACATAGGCAAAGCCAGGGAGGCCGTTCCATGAAACCAAAATTATTGCACAGTTAAATAAATACGATCTTATCTGACTCCAAAACTCAAAAAGTCTTTCAAATAAATTTTTGTTGTTGTTGTTACTTTGAGTGAATCAAAACCCAAAATGTAGTCTTTGTTTTAACAATTGAGCTCAGTAGAAGGCATTGACTGTAGTCTAATCTCAGATCCAACTTGCAGATTCATTTTGAGTCTTTGTTTTCAGATGGTATTTCACTTCGTGAATGGTGGTGATGGTGTTTCTCTTTAGATTCTGGACAATAGAGGATTAAATTTCAGTAATCTAGAAATAAACATCTAAATTTCATCACTATCACAATACCTTCCTTTTTGTAATATTCATTGAAGCATGGCTTTTTTTTCTTAATTCAACTTCTGTTTTGTGCTCAATGACCATTTATTCAGTTTTCTTCTTCTAATTTAACTTCTTTCTTTTGACCAATGAGTTTGTGTGTTCCTCTTCTCTTATCACTTCCTGTGTTTTTTTTTTCGATAATTTGACATGCTGATAAAAAACAAACAAACAGAACATACCCTGTTGTTGTCCCATAACTAAACACATTGATGTGATCTCAGGTCAGATCATTCAGTGTACCATTGTGCCTACTCTTAGGAGAAAAAGATGTCTTTAGTCAAATTTGAACTTAATTGAACAGAACTTACTCTTCCATTTTTTTATTCAGCATGTCATCATAGCCCTATGTTGAGTACTCTCTCTCTCTCTCTCTCTCTGTCTCTCTCTCTCTCTGTCTCTTTCTTCTAGGGGGAGATCCATCGGGTGAAGTCAGATGGCACAAACAGGACAGAGTTTGCCCCAGCTGCCATTTTAGGCTCACCGGTGGGACTGGCTTTGGACTGGATGACTCAGAACCTCTACTACACAAACCCATCCTCCCAGTCCATAGAGGTGTGCACAGAACAGCAACACTGCATTTGATGCATGATCGATGCACTTATACTGTACGATCATTGCCCCTATGAGATTAATACATTGCCCATGGGAGATTATTGCCCATTTAAGATTGTTGCCCATGTAAGATCAGTGCTAATGTGAGATCAGTGCCCATGTAACATCAGTGCCCATGTGAGTGTATCTCCTGCTGTTGCCTCTCTCTGGCAGGTCCTGAAGCTGAGAGGGGAGGTGCAGTACAGGAAGACTCTGATCACCAACAACGGCTCCCCCACTGGAGCTGGCACACCCACTGGCATTGTGGTGGACCCAGCGCGCGGGTAGGTCCCGTTCAGCATGCCACGCGCCTGCCTGCCTGTGTACCCGCTTGCTTGGCACGGTTGCTGATCCTCCTGCTCGTGGAGACTTGGCAGGTTCTCTGCCATCTGCCCAGTTCATGAGCTGACTGAACAAACAACCAAAGGGCACCAGCAGGAGAAGCACTTGAGGGAGGGACAAGATCATCTTGCCACAGCTGCTTGGTCTAACACAGACACACACACACACACGAACACACACACCCATAGAGAGAGAGATAGGCCAGGCTTCCTAAAGCATAACCTGAAATTCATTAAAACCATGCCATTATATGTGATCCTGCACTGCTGTCAACTTTATTCAGGTGCCTGTGCAACAGTGATGTAATGGCATGTACTGTATGCCAATGTTTCAATTACCAAGTGTGTGTATCAGTGTAGCAGTTAAGCACACAGTATTTACAGAGCATTCCTTTACCTATACCAATTGCTAAAAACGAGGTGGGCTCTGGTAAGAGGCACTATATCCAGAATACTGTAAGAAAAGAATGAAGGACAGAGTGGTAAAACCTTGCTTCTCTGTGTGGTTCTCCAGAAAGTTGTATTGGACTGACCAGGGGACAGAGAGTGGCATCCCAGCTAAGGTGGCGTCCGCTAACATGGACGGCTCTGACCCAAGGAACCTCTTCACCGGCAGCCTGGACCATGTAGAGTTCATCACCATTGACATCAAAGAAAACAAGCTCTACTGGGCTGTCACATCAACTGGAATGGTATGTGATTGAAATATCTTGAATTGCAGCAAACTACATAGATACATAGATATTATCAGAATCTAAAATGCAAGAGTACATTTAGAAGTTGAACATCAGGAATACTGACTGAATTCTCTATTTCTTTATGCTTTCTTTTATGCTGTCAGATTGAGCGTGGCGATCCAGACGGGACAAACCGCATCACAATTGTAACGGGGCAGTCACACCCGTGGGGTGTGGCCGTACACGAGTCCTTCCTGTACTTCACTGACCGGGATTACGAGGTGATCGAGCGCGTGGACAAGGCCACGGGCACAAACAGGGTGGTGCTGCGGGACAACGTGTCTGGCCTGAGAGTTCTGAAGGTGCACCACAGAGACAGTAAGTATGCCAATTATTACTCAGAATGACAATGAAGTACTTGGAATACATTAATTTAACATAATTTAATGTTGTTGTGTTACACTCTACTAACACTGTACACTTACACAGTATCACAGGGCGACACAGTATGTGTGAATGTATAGTGTATGTTTACATCAAACTGATTAAAACTGCCAGCTCACCATTGCATTAGTCAGGAGGATGACAGCTTGTGTGCTAGACAAAGAAGCTATGGCTCTCTGTTTGGCTTGTAAGCAGTGTGTGGGTTGAATGGAGGCCTTTCTCCCTGCCTGATTGTGAGATTAAGATAATGGCTGCCTCGTGGCTCTCCTTTTTTTTTTGGGAGGCCTTCCTTGTCAGCTGGACGTCGCCACGATGATTACCTGAGGGAGATGTCTCTGTATCGGCTTACCAATTAGTTCCCCCTGCCATCAGAAGAACACTGGCTGTTGTGTGAGGGGGAAGGAGCCAGATTCTCTTTGCTCCGAGGAGCAGAGATAAGGCCGGGGGCTTTCTCTCGCTCGCTCCCTCGTGGGACCAGAGAGAACAAATCTCATTGTGGATCCTCCAGATCAGATCAGCCTGCATCAGGCTATCATTAGGAGCAACAGAAAAACCTAGTTATAACTTCAGAGTCCTGCTACATCTCCCCATCCCCCACCCCAGCCCCCTTGCCTGCTGCATGTCATCTTTGATATGATTCTTAAGGGCATAGTCCACATAGCTGTGGCCAGATATCCTCTTCATTGGACGTTTAATAAGACATTCCATTTCTAGTTGGGTAGGTAAGCATAGCTGGGAGGTCACTGGTTCTGATTGACCTCTCGGCAAGCTTGCGATACAACTCCATCTTAGCTGTGACAATCCCAGTGTGAAACATCACTGCAGAATTAAAACTAACTTTTTAACTAGCTAGAATTAACTAGCTGAAACTCAACCTAAAACTTTTTTGTTGTAAAGTCACGGACATAGACAACGTGCTTGTATAAATAAAGACCAAAAGGTATTTGTAAATAACTTGCCAAGTCTGGGTATAGGACCTTGACTGATATTGAGACCCAAACTCTGTCTTTATTTTCTCTTCCTCCACAGCTTCGGCAGGCTCCTCTAACGGTTGCAGTAACAACCCAACGGCGTGCGAGCAGCTGTGCCTTCCCCGGCCCGGCGCCCTCTTCAGCTGCGCCTGTGCCACGGGCTTCCAGCTCAACGCTGACAACCGCACCTGCTCCCCCTACCAGTCCTACGTGGTCATCTCCATGCTCACAGCCATCAAGGGCTTCAGCCTGGAGGGCTCCGACCACTCAGAGGCCATGGTGCCTGTCGCAGGCAGAGGTAGGGGAGAGCCAATTCTTGGGTAGCCTAGTGTTGAGCAGTAAGTGCATGTTTGTAGATGTCCAGAATGAATGAGAATGGTCAGTATTGAAGATTAACAGTGAATATGATGCTGTGAAGACTGCTGTGAGGACTGACCTGGAAAGTTATTCTGCTCCCGAGATGTGTGGCCACTGTTTTATTGTCTCCTGTTGTTCCCATCTTCAACCTCTTCTCACCCGCCCCCAACTCAGGTCGTAACGCGCTGCATGTGGATGTGCACATGGCGTCAGGCTTCGTGTACTGGTGTGACTTCAGCAGCACAGTGGCATCCCAGAACGCCATACGGCGCATCAAACCAGACGGCTCAGGCTTCCGCAGCATTGTGACCTCTGGCATCGGCCGCAATGGCATCAGAGGCATTGCCGTGGACTGGGCTGCAGGTATGTAGGATGCAGTATTGCGGCTTTATAATGCATCAGTAACCATCTGGTAGTAGAGGCCTCATTGTGCTAGGGCCTTGGTTCAAAGGGGCCTTAACCAGCCTCTCAACTGCATAGGAAAAAATGAGTACTTGAAGTGGCCTGTGACAGTATGGAGTAATCTATAAAGCTACGGTGTCTGGCAGCCAAGGAACAACAGGCATGTAAGCTGCTTTATCGCCAAGAGTGGCCCCAGATCCTTGAGGAAGGGTAATAGAGACAGGTGGCAGAAAAGCAGATTAGGCCCAGGCACAGGGACAGGGCAGGGGGAGGGCAGGGACAGGTGAGAGTGAAAGACTGGGAGACTAATGAAGAAATATTTAGGTGAAGAATATTTTTAGCACCTCATTGACCTACAGTAGCACACTGTTGTCAGTGGGTGAGTAGGTGAATGGTTTGTAATAGTTTAGTGTCAAGGTATTTCATATTTTGTGAAGCTTAATGTTGCCTCCTCTGTCTGTACAGGAAACCTGTACTTTACCAACGCCTTCTTGACTGAGACATACATAGAGGTGGTTCGGCTGAACACCACCTTCCGGCGTGTGCTCCTGAAGACCCAGGTGGACATGCCTCGCCACATCGTTGTGGATCCTAAAAACCGCTACCTGTTCTGGGCTGATTACGGCCAGAGCCCCAAGATCGAGCGGGCCCTGCTGGACGGCACTAACCGCACCGTGTTGGTTTCCTCTGGCATCATCACCCCCCGCGGCCTGGCCCTGGACCGGCAGACTGGCTACATTTACTGGGTGGACGACTCGCTAGACATGATCGCTCGCGTGGGGCCTGACGGTGGCGAGACGGAGATTATCCGCTATGGCAGCCGCTACCCAACCCCATACGGCCTCACCATCTTCCAGGACAGCGTCATCTGGGTGGATCGGAACCTCAAGAAAGTCCTGCGGGCCAGCAAGCAGCCAGGGAATTCTGGGCAGCCTGAGGCCATCCGGGACAACTTGGGCATGCTGAGGGACGTGACGGTATTCGACCCGCACATCCAGCCTAGCTCGCCCCAGGAGCTCAACCACAACCCCTGTCTGGAGACCAACGGCGGTTGTGCCCATTTCTGCTTCGCCATGCCAGGCTCCCGGGCCAGGCAGTGCGGCTGCGCCTTCGGAAGCCTGGCGGCAGACGGCACAACGTGCGTGGTGTCCCGTGAGGACTACCTCATCTACACCACTGAGAGCACGGTGCGGAGCCTGCGTCTGGACCCCGAGGACCACGCGCTACCATTCCCTGTGGTCAACGTGCCCCGCACCTCCGTGGCCTTGGATTACGACCGCGCGGATGGCAGGATCTACTTCACGCAGAGTTCTGGTGCGGGACACAGCAAGATCAGCTACCTCAGTCTCTCCTCTCCCACCTCACCAGCCATCGTGGTGACCTCAGGTAATGGATCAGCCACAGAAACATCAGAGTAATTTTTAGACAGCCTGTATGTAAGAAACTTAATATAATAATGCATGGTTCAAATGCCATACTGATTTTTCTTTTGGCTATGGAATTTAAATGGTTTGCCTGTTGTGTCATTGATTTTGTTTAACACTATTTTTCACATTGTGAGTTCTGCCAGTGCATGCAGGTCAGGTCTTATTTTTAAGTCCACTATGCTGTCTACATAGATCTGGGGGCCCCTGATGGTATTGCTTATGACTGGATCAATAAGAGAATCTACTACAGTGACTACATCAACCAGACCATCAGCTCCATGGCTGTCGATGGCTCCCAGAGGACCATCATCGCACGCGTGCCCAGGCCCAGGGCCATCATGGTGGATCCCTGTAGAGGGTGAGGCACAATTTTGAGTTGGTCAATTATCAGGTCTGTGGAAGGTGTAGTACACTCTACATAAGTACTTAATTTAAGTCTCCAAGCCAGCCATGTCCATGTCTTCCTCATGCAGTTACATGTACTGGACGGACTGGGGGACCAATGCCAAAATTGAACGTGCTACCTTGGGTGGAAACTTCCGGACTGAGATAGTGAACAGCAGCCTTGTGTGGCCCAATGGCCTCACACTGGACTACGACGAGCAGAGACTCTATTGGGCCGATGCCAGTCTGTAAGACTCCTCATTCATTGAATCAGTATTAAACTGTAGAATCATGTTGGTCGTATTGTAGCATCCAATCCATTTCACAAACTGTGTGTGTGTTTTTGTGGGTGTTTATCAGACAGAAGATCGAACGCTGCTCCCTCACGGGGGCTAACCGAGAGGTGATTGTGAGCACAGCCATCTACCCCTTCGCCATGACCCTCTACGACCAGCACATCTTTTGGACGGACTGGAACACACGCAGCATCTACCGCGCCAACAAGCACGATGGCTCTGACCAGCGGGTCATGATCCAGAACCTTCCGTCGAGGCCCATGGACGTCCATGTGCTGTCCAACAGCAGACAGCAGCAGTGCAGCAGCCCCTGCCAGCAGTTCAATGGTGGCTGCAGTCACATCTGCACCCCAGGTAGGCTACTGGCTCTCATCTTGGAAAAGGTCGCAACTGGTCTTGGAGAAGGTGGCCTCTTTTTTTAAACTAGTTTGACTGACTACAAACAAATATTAAGGCTACGTAGAAACTGAGATTATTGGTAGAAAAGTATTTCCTTAAATGTGTAAGATTTGTTCGGGTTTGTACATGTATAAAGAAAGTAAATTAGAAATTATTGCAAATTGTCATTGATAATTTGCACCCTAACGAGCTGGCCAAAGCTGTTGTGTTGAGGGTGCACTCCAAACGGCTCTCTTGTGTGACTCATTGGCTTTGTATCTCCATCTCTATCTTGTTTCCAGGACCCCAAGGCGCAGAGTGTCAGTGCCCATCGGAGGGCCGTTGGTATCTGGCTGACAACAAATACTGTATCCCAGACAACGGTACCCGGTGCCAGCCAGGGCAGTTCACTTGCATGAATGGGCGCTGCATCAATGCCCAGTGGAAGTGTGACAATGACAACGACTGTGGGGATGGCAGTGATGAGCTGGAGAGAGTTTGTGGTATGAAGCCCTCACACACCCACCCACACACACATACGTTCACACACACACACACACACGCTCACACACACACACACACACACACGCACGTTAGATACTGTTCATTTTCAGTTCGCTGTTGTATGTGATCTTAATCTTAATCGATCATCTTTATCAATCCCTCCATAGCTACAGAAGCTCTAGCATGTTGGCATGCTCAACTTCATTTTAAGTAGTGACCTTGCCAGTCGTAGCCATATTAGTCAGTTCAGCTTTCTGTTTGACGACAGTTAGCCAAAACGAGAAAATCCTATTTGTCTTGTTACGTGTTTATGTAGTGTTTTGTTTTGTCGTGTCTGCTGCATCTGTTGCACCATTCTAGTATTTTGTCTGTAGTGGTTCTTTGGTGTTGATATGATTCTATGTGAGTTTTTACACAGAAGTCTATCTGTATTATGTATTTGTGTTTTTTCACAAAGGCTTTTAGTGTGCCATCTCCCTTTTCTCCTTCTGTCCTCCTGACTGTCCTTACTCATCAGTTACTCTTTGTCTTGCACTTTGTTCTGTTCTAAACCTTTGCACATATTTTGTGTCCCTCTTTCTCTTCTGTCTCCTAACTCCAAATCTTCCCTGTTCAGGATCCAAGACTGATTTGCCTGCTTTTGGTGTGTATGCTTGCATTCTCTGATGATTATATTCCTAGCACAGCTAGCCTCTCACGCTTTGACTAACTTCAGTTTAACTAAGCTCCTTCTTGCTGTCATTGTTTCTTGCATGCAGTCCCACAAGTGCTGTCATTCATTGACCTGTCAGGTAACTGGCGTGTTCAGCCATCTCTCTTACTGGCTTTCTTCACTGTATTTTATAGCTGTAAATATGACATATTGTTGTTGTTGTTTTTTGTGACTGGCAGCCTTCCACACCTGTGATCCCACGGTGTTCACCTGTGGAAATGGACGCTGTGTGCCCTACCATTACCGCTGTGACCACTACAACGACTGCGGGGACAACAGCGACGAGGACGGATGCTTGTTCCGGCCCTGCGATGCCAACACAGAGTTTGCCTGTAACAATGGACGCTGCATTGCCAAGGAGTATGTCTGCAACGGCATCAACAACTGCTTTGATAATGGCACCTCTGATGAGAAAAACTGCCGTAAGTTAGCTGGGCTTGAACATCGCTCTTATTTTTTTATGTATTTTTTATATTCCTTTAAAAATACTGCAATTAAGACCAAAGCAACTTCAAGGTTCAAAGTGAAAATAAACAAGCCTTAGCAGAATGCATTATTCAAAGTGAGCACTGAATCATCCTTTCATGCTTACTGCAGCTGAGCGCACCTGCCAGCCTGAACAGACAAAATGCCAGAGCACCAACATCTGCATCCCTCGCTCCTACCTGTGCGACGGAGACAATGACTGTGGGGACATGAGTGACGAGAGCCCTACACACTGTGGTGAGTCAGAGACCTCGGTGTAGCCTGTGGAGAAAACAAACTGAACATTTAATCTGTGGCCCTTCTGTCCTTTATCTGTGTATCTACTGTCAGACAATGACAGAGATAAAAGAATCCATTGTCTGCCTGCTGATGGCAAAGATAAGAAAACGGTGTTCAAAGATGATACGACATGAAGTTATACAGCCGTTTTCGTCCCACTGTGGATTGAGCTTAAAGCGTTACCTGAGATTTCAGCTGTTCTCACCAGCAGCCGAACAATACCGAGCAACATCCGGCTCAACCCAGAGCTGAATGGACTCGAATGTTTCTGTTGTGTCCTTTGTCGGTCATTGGGGATAGGGTGTCCATTCATTGATGTCCGCTTCCTTGCTCCCCCCACCCTCTTTGAGCAAGTGGCTCTGGGTCGCCCTCTTTGTCCTCAGCCTGACCCTCTGCCCCCTGTTTCCCCTCAGCTACGTCCACCTGCGGGCAGAACGAGTTCCGCTGCTCCAGCGGCCGCTGCATCCCGGCACACTGGTACTGCGATGGAGGCACAGACTGCTCAGACGGCTCAGACGAGCCCTCCTCCTGCAGTGAGTACACACACACACACACACACTCACAGGTACACACAGACAGTAGCCCTCCTCAGCACATCATGGCCACGGACACAGTTTTCCACCATTGCCATCTCACGACTTGACGTTTAACTAATTGTCATTTTATTTGTTTGATCTCTTCACACTCTTCACAACCTCATATCACTATGCTTATGTTGTTAGCTGTGTGCTTGTCCAAAAGAGTTTGTGAATTGTTTTGAAGTTTTACAAAATTGGCATTTTGAAATCACAAAAATTGCTATATGGAAAAGTAATTAGTGAGTGAGTAGTAATACATATTTACTTTTGTTCAGCTCTTGGTTAAAAGTGATTGTTCACATTTATTCAGCATTCCTGTCTGTACTTTGCCAATATCCCACTCGCTTAAGTTATCCTAAGTTACCCATAAGAGGCAAGAATATATTTTTTTTGTTAATCTCAAATTGCCCTGTAAGATAACAGTTAACTTTAAATTGAATGCTATGCTCTTACACTGTTTAGATATCAAATTAACTCATTATCCCTCCCCACATCAGAGGAAGAGGACAGTAGGCTATCTTGCCGGTGCATCAGTCTGTCGACTACCACTGAGCAGATACGACACATGTCCGGGTGTGGTTAAGGGTTTAGTTAGTGAGCATCACGGCTCAGGAGATGGATGGGTCTAAATGCACTCTGTGCTTAACCGGTGTTAGCTGCTTCGGTTGATGCAGTGTTGGGGAGCTGCTTTATCAGTGCTCAGTGCCTGTCTGGGATCGGGTTGCCATCGCCTGCCACATTCCTGCTTGCTGACTCCCAGCACCCTCCCCCGAGCTCCAGCCCCCTCCTCTCCTCTCCACATATACTGCTCACACAGGAGCCCGAGCCCCAAACAGCACCGCTTTACACCTAAAGTTTAAAATTTTGATTTCAAATTTTGTAATTTAAAACAAACATGCAATCAAATTCTTATTGATTTTCAAAAGCATGGGGTGGGGTGAGAGGGGGTACAGGCACATCGTACATCCTTCTTGGTGTAGTTGAGCGGTTACATATCAAATGCATTGTCACCCAAAACAACTATAAGCACTTTACTTTGTTTTTTTAAATTGCAATCAGCTTTTAACTCATTTAAAAAAAAAAAAATGGATTGGGGTGAGAGAGGATGCAAATACAGTATTTATATGGCATTAAAACAGTGAAATATCAAATGCATAGTCACCCAACACAACACACACAACAATAAGGATTCCATGTGTCCATCAGGTTGTTTAGGAGAAGAGTTTAATACATTTACAATAGATGTTCTTGGGTTTAATGTTTAATGCCTCATGACTCCCCAGCAACTATGGAGAGGACGTGCAACACAGAACAGTTCCGCTGTGACGACGGACGCTGCATTGCCTCCTCGTGGATCTGCGACGGGGACAACGACTGCGGCGACATGAGTGACGAGGACCAGAGACACAACTGCGGTGAGGAGGCCTCATCTCCTGTTTGTTTGTTTGTTTATTTCTCTCATCTCCTTTGGTTAGTTTACATTTCTTCTCTCCCCTCTTCTCCCTCTATCCCTCTCCCCATCTATCCCTTCCTTCCCTTATCTTGTCTCCTCTATCTGTGCACTCCCTTCTCCTCTTACCTCCTCTCTCTGTGTCTGTCTCTTAATCTCTCCATCCCCTCTCTGCTCTGCTCACTCCTTCCTGTCGTTTCTGTGATGGATGAGACAGTTCATGCAACAGGGTGGATCTCCTGTCTGTGTGAGACTGGTGGATCTCCTGCCTGGCTGTGCACTGCTGCTGCCGATGGTGGTAGTGGTAGTGGTGGTGTATGATGGTGGTGGTGGGCTCTAACCTTTTAGGGGGCCACATTCCTGATTTGGGCTGCCTCACTCGCCTCTTTGTGGGAGTCTCGGTCGGCCGGCTCAGGCAGGATCAGGGCGCTCATGCCTCACCCTGGGCAGCGGGCCGACCAACAATAAGGAGCCGGCCGCACGCGGCCGACACCACAGGGGCCTGGGCCACGTTCAAAAGAGGCTCCCGCCTCAGTGCATTGACACTTACTCAGAGGAATGCCCATTGTAGTGATGACCTCAAGGCTTTTAGTAGAGAATGGATCTACCAGTTGATTGGCTGGGTTGCTTGCTATGGTGGGCTATTGGATAAGATGGAACTGAGGAGTGACCTTGTGATGAATGATTGGATGAATGTTTTTGTTTTTTTTCTCCTCTCCTTATTTTAGCCAATCGCACATGCACAGCCACAGAGTTCACCTGCGCAAACAACCGCCCCCCGCAGAGAAAGTGCATCCCACGTGACTGGGTGTGTGACGGTGACGCGGACTGCGCCGACGCGCTGGATGAGCACCAGAACTGCACCCGCAGGTCCTGCGGCGCTAACGAGTTCACCTGCAGCAATGGCCTCTGTGTGCGCAGCTCCTACAGGTACACAGATGATAGATTAGATGGCCCCCACTAATTATACCACCGGTCCATCTCTTTAGTCTCCTAATCTCTTCTCCAAGGCTGCAGTCCTATGTAAGGACAGCATTAAGTGTACAAACAGTGTAGTATACTATAATTGCTCACACTGCTACTGATTAGTGGCCTTAGGGGTTAAAATACTTGAAAACAAGGCGAGGCAAAGCAAGTGATGACAACTGTGCTGTGTGTCGTGTACCCAGGTGTGACCGGCGCAATGACTGTGGGGATGGCAGCGACGAGCAGGGCTGCACCTACCAGGCTTGCCAGCAGCACCAGTTCACCTGTGAGAACGGACGCTGTGTGTCACGCGACTTTGTCTGTGATGGTGACAATGACTGTGGAGACGAGTCTGACGAGCTGGACCACCTGTGTCGGACTCCTGCCCCCACATGCCCTCCCGGACAGTTCAGGTGTGACAACGGCCATTGTATCACCATGGTGAAAGTGTGTGACCGCGCGGATGACTGTTCAGACAACAGCGACGAGAAGGGTTGTGGTGAGTGTGTACTTCAGAACCATTTCACCAAGAACTGCAACTGCACAATGTAGTTATCTTGATTATTTCAGCCTATTCTACCTTATTTATCTGTGTGGGTGTGTGTGTGCGTGTGTGTGTGTATGTTTGTGCGTGCACATCTCCCTTCCCGCAGGCATTAATGAATGCACTGACACCAGCATCCATGGCTGCGACCACAACTGTACCGACACACTCACAGGCTTCCTGTGCACATGCCGACCAGGCTACCGCCTCATGTCGGACGGCCGCACCTGCGATGACGTCAACGAATGCACGGAGACGCCGGCTGTGTGCAGCCAAGTGTGCGAGAACACAGTGGGCTCGTACATGTGCAAGTGTGCTCCGGGCTTCTTGCGTGAGCCCGACGGCCGCAGCTGCCGACAGAACAGCGGCATCGCGCCCTACCTGCTCTTCAGCAACCGCTACTACCTCCGCAACCTCTCCACCGACGGGCTGGCCTACTCGCTGGTGCTACAGGGCCTCACGAGTATCGTGGCCCTCGACTTTGACCGCGTGGACAAACGCATCTACTGGGTGCGTACATGAAAGACTTTGAGAGAAGAGAAAAGTATGGGAAAGAGTGTAAAAAGTGTATGGAAAATAACCGTAAAACAAGCAAAGGGAAAATCGGTTTGGAAGGAAAGATCTATTTTGTTTCCCCAGACAGAAAGATTTGCAATGTAAGAAAATTTGAACATTAGAGAGTCTTTATTGTCCTATAAGGATATTCTTTTTCACACAGTTCCAGAGGATAATGCAGCAGCATTGGTTGCGAAAGATAAAAGATTCACGTCTCACAGTATACAGACATGTGTATATACACTACCTCCAAGCTTTTCCCATATACACAGGCTTATATATATAACATACCACTACCACCACCACTCCCTCCCCCACACACTCACTTCCGTGTTATAGTTAAACCTTGCATGGATGATGTTCAAAAACATAAAAAGCTCATAAATTGACTCAAATGTGTTCTAAAACCCCAAATCCTGATGCAGGTGGATGTGAGCAGGCGTGTGGTGGAGCGCATGTTCTATAACGCCACGATGAGAGAGACGGTGCTGAACGGGCTGCCCCATGCCGAGGGTCTGGCTGTGGACTGGGTGGGCAGGAAGCTCTACTGGGTGGACAGCTTCCTGGACTGCCTGAAGGTGTCTGAGCTGGACGGGCGCTACGCGAGGAAGCTGGCTGATCACTGTGTGGACGCCAACAACACCTACTGCTTTGAAAACCCACGTGCCATTGTGGTGCATCCTAAATACGGGTATGAGACAAGGAGATTTTACTCAAGAGTGGGAAAGGTTGATGCCATTCAAAATGAAACTTTTGATGTCTAATAATGCATGATTTGCATGATACTTGCAGTACTGATGTAGAGCAAATGTGTTTCATGTTACACCGTGCTGTTAACTCAGTTAAATTCAACTGAATCATACATACTCATTTGTGACTGTGTGATTGGGCAGATATGTGTACTGGACAGACTGGGGAGAGACAGCTTTCATTGGCCGCGTGGGAATGGATGGCAACAACAAATCGGCCATCATCACCACCAAGCTCGAGTGGCCCAACGGCATCACCATCGACTACACCAATGACCATCTGTACTGGTCTGACGCCCATCTCAACTACATTGAGTGAGAAGCTCTGTCATTACTTTTCTGTCTTTCATTTGTAAAGATTATGAGGCATGATACGCACGCACCATATGTACACATCATCAAACGCTGTCTGTTGTTTCTGGGTCATAATCTCCCTTATGTTGAGTTAATTGTATCATGGGCAGGCATTGGTCCCTTATCTCAGTATGTTTCTGATCTCTTAGTGTGTCATTGTAAGTAACCCTGTCTGCCCCCTGCAGGTACTCGGATCTGGACGGCCAGCACCGACACACAGTGTACGACGGCACCCTGGCCCACCCGTTCGCCCTGACCGTCTTCGAGGACAGCGTCTACTGGACCGACTGGAACACGCGCACTGTGGAGAAGGGCAACAAGTACGACGGCAGTGGGCGGCTCATGCTGGTCAACACCACGCACCGGCCCTTTGACATCCACGTCTGCCACCCTTACAGACAGCCCATCGGTGAGCCTTAGCGTTCCCCCTCTCCCTCCCTCCCTCCCTCCCTCCGTAACACGAGCCCCTCCACCACGTCGGCCAAGCAACACCACCTCTGTAAACTCCACACAGCCCTCTTAACACGTCTCTCAGGGCACCGGTAACAGACAACATCCTCCCAAAGATCCCTATCTCCCTAATGTCTTCCTCCTTTGCAAAAGCAGTTTTGTTTGGACACAAGACACACTGTGCACTGTCTGGGAGAGTGTGTTTGTCAGGCTGTCTGTTTGCAGACAGGAGAGGATTAGGGAGCCGTTTAGGGTTGTGTAATTATGAAATATTTGGTTTTGTCCGTTCCCAGTGGAGTTTAACTGGAGAATCTTGGCCATGAGCACCCAGGGCTATCAGTAGTGATGATTCATTGTGGAGGCCTTTCTTGACCTCTCAGTTTTAAAGCATCTGACCTCTGTGTAACAGTCAGGCTGGTCTTCCTGCAGTCTTCAGCCAGTACAAATGTGTAACAGTCTCCTTACTCCTCTTCTGTACATACTCATATGCAATGATACTGCTGGTGTGTTTTCTCTCCCTGGCACAAACTGATGTGTAGTGCTGATAATGAAAGAAAATACCGGAGCAACGCAGAAGTAAATGTAACATCAATTTTAATCAAACAAGGCGCGCAACAAAAGTTCCCACATCCCCATCAGAGTCCAATGTGTACTGTTGTTTTCTCTTCTTCCCTGCTGCAGTGACCAACCCGTGCGCTGTGAACAACGGCGGCTGCTCCCACCTGTGCCTGCTGCGTGCAGGGGGTCACGGCGGCCACACCTGCGAGTGCCCCGACCACTTCCTAACCGTGCAGCTGGGCGGTGTGTCCCGCTGCCTGCCCATGTGCAGCAGCACGCAGTACCGATGCGCCGACAACGAACGGTGAGACTCCACACCAAACCGCATCACGCTACACCACACTACACACCACAAACCACACACCACACTCCTCAGTCATATGTTCACTTCCGTTTCCACAGGCCCAGGCCAACAGCAGAACAGCTATATTTTATTCCAGTCTCAGGAAAAGGAAGCTAGCAAGCTAGTTCTAACTGAATTGCAGCCTGACACGGCCACGTCCTGTGGACATGACTTGTGTTTCACTCTTGTAACGAAAAGAAAGGGTAGTTTATTGTCCCTGCCTGTTGCCCCCAGCTGCATCCCCATCTGGTGGAAGTGTGATGGGCAGATGGACTGCCGAGACGGGTCAGACGAGCCCTCCACCTGCCCCGTACGCCACTGTCGTCTTGGCCAGTACCAATGTGCCGACGGCAACTGCACCAGCCCTCACTTCCTCTGCAACGCCCATGAGGACTGCCACGACGGCTCCGATGAGGACCCAGTGCTGTGTGGTAAGCCACGTGCTACTGTGCTTTGGCATAGGAGCGTCAAGTCAAAGTTTTTGAAAACAAAATTTATTGGACATTGGTTAGAGCCCGTTACAGAATAGAATGTGTGTCAACACACACACACTCGAGGTTCTAATAATGGCTGCTCTCTTTTCTCGACTGATGCATATACTGACTTTAGAATTCATCACAGTTGGCGAAGAGTAAAATAATGGATGCTGCAGCATATCCAGGTCTCCATTGTTGGCCTCTCATTCTCTCTCTCTCACTCTCTCTCTCTCTCTCTCTCTCTCTCTTCTCCCTCTCCAGCCACACATGAGTGTGAGTCGCACCAGTGGCAGTGCGCTAACAAGCGTTGCATCCCCGAGGCATGGCAGTGTGACGGAGAGAACGACTGTGGCGACGGCTCGGACGAAGCACCCGCCCACTGCTCCAGCCGCACCTGCCGACCCGGCCAGTTCAAGTGCCGCAACGGCCGCTGCATCCCCCAAACCTGGAAGTGTGACGTGGACAACGATTGTGGGGACAACTCGGATGAGCCGCTGGAAGAGTGCAGTGAGTCTTACGGATAAGCACTGTCTAGAACCTTCTGTGCGACCCGGATTGGGCAGAAACAGATTTTCAGTCTGAGCAGTCTGTATCGTAGATTGTTGTTATAAATTAAACTGAGTGTGCACGCTTTTGAAATGAGCCTAGATGAGCAGTGAGTGTGTGTTTCACTAGAGTATGTTTCAGTCCCTCTAGTCCAGTGTTGGTCATGTCAGTTCTGTGTGTGATGTGTTTGCAGTGGGTCCAGCCTATCGCTGTGACAACCACACAGAGTTCAGTTGCAGGACGAACTACCGCTGTGTGCCGCTCTGGGCCGTGTGCAACGGACACGACGACTGCAGGGACAACAGTGATGAACAGAAGTGTGGTAAGCTGATGGAGTCTGAAACTACCATCTTTGACAGAAGGAGAGAGAGAGAGAGAATCGGTTAGCATGAAGGAGAGATAAGAGTCATAGAAAAACAGTGACCCACAGACAGGAGGTGAATGAGAGTGAAAGACTGTGTGTGTATGTGCGATACATTTGCAGAGGGACTGTTGTAAAGTGTGTGTGTGTGTGTCTGAGAGAGAGAGAGGATGTAATCCTCTCCCATTCCAGCAGCCGTGTATCAGTATAAGGGGAGAGGGGGAGGCACTGATAGACGGGCTTAAACTGACCCTCTCGGCCCCTGCCCTTGGCCCAGCATAGGAGTTGGATTTATGAGGTGTGTGTGTGTGTGTTGTGTCCAGCAAATGTGCTCGTCTCAGAGGGTGTGTGTGCCTCACTTCATGAGAATATGCATGGTTGTTTGTGTTGTGCATGTATTGTTTTGTAATGCATTGCATGTGTACACACTGTGGTGGTTACTGCAGTCTTTAGGTGACTGATTAAGTGTGTGTGTGTGTGTGGGGGGGATACATTTTCAGTGTGTGTGTGCGTGTGTGTGTGTGTCTGTGGGGGGGAGGCTGTGTGCAGGGCAGTGCTCTTATCAGTGGCCTGAGCTCCATTAGTGCCATCTCCAGCACTAAGGGGGGATCCCCACTAATCTGGCCGCAAGAATGCAGCAGCCGCACCAGGTGGAGCATGGCTACCACTATCTCCCTCTCTCCTTGTGTGTGTGTGTGTGTGTGTGTGTGTGTGTGTGTCTGCCTGCCTGCCTGTCTTGTTTGTGTGTGGTACGATGAGATGTGATGGATGCACACCACAGGCTGCAGGTTGTCTCCTCCTTCTCCTCCTCCTCCTCTTCTTCCTCCTCTGCCTTCTCGTCTTGTCCTTCCTTCTCATCTCGCTTTCTTCCCTGCTTCTTATCCTGTGCACTTCCTGCTCTCTTGTCCCCCCCTCTCCTGCTCACCTCTTTTCTACTTATTCTCTCTCCCTCCCTCTATCTCTCTCGCTCTCTCTCTCTCTCCATCTCTCTCTATCTCTTTTTCTTTGGCTCTGGTCTCACCTGCTGTGATTTTCTCCCACTACTCCCTTCAACTGTAGCCTCTCAGCTATAATTAAAAAGTCTGTCTGCTCATACATCAAAGACTCTGATGGGCTGTTGCAATGGGTGTAATAAACATGTTATGTCAGTGCTCAGACTGATGGCTTTAGTTCGATAGTGTGTGTGTGTGTGTGTCGGGAGTGGAGAAAGAGATGGACAGTGTGTCTGTGTGTGTATGTGTGTGCGTATGAGAGAGAGAATGTGACAGAAGACTGGTTATAGTCTATGAATTTAAACAGTCTCTAATCTGCACAGGTGCATATAAAATAAAGTATGGAAAACTGCACTCCTGTAGAAATTGCTGATTTTCATCTGTCTTTCACTGAGACAGAAAGACCAAGAAAGCAAAGGGTGACACACTACCTGACTTTAAATTCCCAAAACCCATTTGCAACTGGGTCCTAACCAACTTCACACAGTAACACACTGCCGTATCACATCATCTTTCAAGGCAACAAAACCTTTTTTTTTTTTTTAAATACAACTGACTGGACCATCGTCTGATAGGATTAATTCATGACTTTGGAAGTATACACTTGATTCCTTTCTCACCTTTGAAGTCTGTTCGACTCTGACCACCGTAGTCGGTAAGGCGATGTAATCTGGTCCATCACAGGCTAAACCATAATCTGTGAAACCTGAAGACTCTGGCTGGCCTTAGTCAACAGACTGGAGCAGAGGAGCAGACAATTGACTGACTGCAAAATTATGGCTAGTTAAAGTTAGAGTTAAAGTAATGGAGCCTCAGCCTGATGCATCAGAGGCTTTCACATTGTTTCACTTTGTATCCATTGGCATTCACTCCGTATGTTACACACTGGAACGTGCCATTTGAATTCAACGTTATCACTTTCAGCCTTCCCTTTTTTTGCTGATTGGCTCGCAACGCTCAGAGAACCGAAGTTTACAGGGTAGCTTCCTGACCAGTGGTAGAGCTAAATGAGAAAGCTAAATGAGTGGAAGCATAAGGCAGCGGAAGCGATAGCCTTGCAACTGTAGCCTAACCTTAACAAATAAAGCATTTGGGCACAGAAGGAAAAATGTGTGTGTATGCGTGTGTTTGTATGTGTGTGTGGGATAACCTTTGGCCTTCTCTGTGTTTGCAGACGTGCTGACCTGTGACCCTGCTGGGGACTTCCGCTGCGACAACCACCAGTGCGTCCCGCTTCGCTGGCGGTGTGACGGAGACAATGACTGTGGAGATGGCTCAGATGAACGCAACTGCAGTGAGTTTGTCTTTCTCTTTTTCTCTCTCTCTCTCACTCTTTCTCCCTCTCTACAGCACTGCCTAAGTCAGCACATTGAGGGGTCAAATGCTAAACTAAACCTGAATTACCATCACAGTTGGCTGCCATCAAAACAGGACTGTGATAAACATTAACTGCGTTAAAAGTTAACTGCTGAGACCGCTTGTTCTCATCAATATGTCCCCACTTCCAGCCAAAACTCCACAATGCAAACACACACACACACACACACCTATCTTGCGTGCACATGGCATGGCATGGCATGACGTACATGTATCTAGGTTACCAAGGTTGCTGATAAAGATTAATGAATCTCATCAGTTGATGAACAGTGTTGGTGTGAACATGTCTGTCGCCTGCGCTGATGGAAGCAGGACTGGAGTATGATGGGAGAGGCAGCCTGTCGTCAGGCTTGGTAAAGTTTACTGAGGTATGGTGTGGGGGGTGAAGGAGGCCACCACCTAGTGGCCCTGCACAACCTAAAGAACAGAGAGAATCATGCACACACAAGTCCAGTCCAGTCCAGTTTAGTCTCTCTCTCCCTCACACACAGATACACACACACACACAGATACACACACACACACACACACAGAGAATGTGAGTAAATAGGGTGCTGAGTGATTCACTGATGTTTTCAGCAAACAGACCCTCCTGCTGCGGCGGTGCTGGTAATGTGTGTAGATAGCAGCTCTAATGAATGCGGTGAACTCACCGCCTAACAATGACGACAGTGAGGAGCAGGGGAGCCGTGTGTGTAAGGGGGGGGGGGGGGAGCACTAGCGCTGAAGTGTGGGAAGGACCAGTGAGCTCATCACACCACAACACACACCAACAGGGACATACACACACCGACAGGGACAACAGGAACAAAAACTCACCAACAGGGAAAAAAGTTTAAATGGGCTACCTAGGGTTACAGTTCTTCAATCTCTGTTGTGTGAGAACTAGACTTTGGCTGGAAATTCTTATGACGAAAAACAACATTGTTTGAAACTCTCTGGGTTTTACATAGCAAAATAGATGGATGTAAAATTGGAGTTGTGTGCTTTTCAAGAGAATGTTTTGATATATACAATATGTATTTTTTCTACATGTATTTGCATGTCAGAACTGAATGATAGTTGTGTAAATAATGTAGTTGCATTGCAGTGCACTTGAGTTTAGCCTAGTTGGTAAGACAACAAAGCCTGTGAAGGTTGAGTTCTTTTTCTTCCTGCTGCTGCCTCGAGCAGAGTCCAGTCTGAGAGCTCTTGTGTGTTTGTGACTCTTTGGAGTGCAGACAGACTGATGGGATTCACACTTTTGTTTGCACCTCTCCTCCCCTCCCCTCTCCTTCACCTCCTCCTCCTCTTCCCTTACCCCCACCTCCCACCCCACCCCACCCCACAGGCCCGCGTGAGTGCACCGAGAGCGAGTATCGCTGCGACAATCTGCACTGCATTCCGGAGCGCTGGGTGTGTGACCATGACAACGACTGCGAGGATAACTCGGATGAAAGGGACTGTGGTGAGCAGAGGGCCTCTTTGTTTTGGCTCCGATTGTGGCGGCGGCAGCAGCAGTGGCGGGGGCCAAGGCTAACACCCACGCTAGCAGCATCAGACAGCACATTAAACAGCCGCCCCAACATATTAACACCTTCAGGGGTTGTTTCAGTTAGCAAGTTATGGATGTTTTCTCCCTTCTCCTTTAGCATTGCTTGTTGAGTTTGTCGGTGTTCGGCTAGAGCAGAGGCTTCTTTCAAGCCAAAGTGAAAAAGACTATAGAGTGACTGCAAAATAATCCAATTAACTCCCCTGACTCCCGACCTCTGTTCAACACAAAAGAAATGTGACAATAGCACCATATCAGCCGTATTTCTGCTCCGCTCCCCCACAACGCGGTGAATGACAGCAGCACTTAGCACTGATACTGCTGTAGTTGTCAACATCTCCCAGACTGAGTCGTATTATTGAAGTAGTGTAAACATGAGGAAGTGACCAAATCAGATTGCTACAAACCATAATCTTTGGAGATGGACGAATGTATAATGTGTATGTGTGTGTATGTGTGTGTGTGTGTGTGTGTGTATGTAGGAGTGTGAGGTTTGGAGTAGGGGAAGTGAGAGCATATTTGATCATCAGCAGCAGCAGTGTTTGCTGGAGTTGATGGCTTGACTGAGTGACTGACTCTGTGGTTGTGCGGTTGTGTTTCAGAGCTCAGGACATGCCACCCGGGCTACTTCCAGTGTGGCAGCGGCCACTGCATCGCCGAGCGCTTCAAGTGTGACGGGAACGCCGACTGCCTGGATTACACAGACGAGGCTTCCTGCCGTAAGTGGCCCCCACCCTCCCCTCTCCCCTCCTCTCCCCTCCTCTCTTCTCCTTTCCTCTCCTCTCCTTTCCTTTCCTCTCCACTCTCCTCCTGCTGGGCTCCACAGCCAGATACTCCCAGGTACTGGCAGCCAGTTCAGAGCCAAGCACCTTCAAAGCAGCACACCAACCACTGAGGCCCTTTAGTTCGGGCACCGGAGTGACGAGTGGCCATAATTAGCACAACAGCACCCTCTGCAGGCCAGTTGGCAGAGTGTCATTGTTGCTCTGTGCCACCTGTTGTGCCTCTGTGTTTACTTCTGTAGGTGGCGCTCACAGTCTGGGGATTAAATTGCAGTCTGTCAGTCAGTGTGTTTGGAACTTTATTCCATGACCTTTGTTTCACATTCATTAGGATCTAACATACTCACTTGTTAACTCACAGCTACTGTTCTCATCTGTCTCTCATTCTATCTGCTGTTATCATCTCTTGTTCACTACAGCTACCCGGTATCCAAATGGCACCTACTGCCCTCCCTTTCTGTTTGAGTGTAAGAACCACATCTGCATTCAGCCTCACTGGAAGTGTGACGGGGACAATGACTGTGGAGACGGAACGGACGAGGAGCTCCACCTTTGCTGTAAGAAAACATGTTGCACACGTACACATGCACACGTGTGTTTTCTGTTAGATGCCTCAGTTGTAAACACCCTTCTTCTCTGTACAGTGGACATTGAGTGTGAGCCACCGTTCCGCTTCCGCTGTGACAACAACCGCTGCATCTACAGCCATGAGCTCTGCAATTCTGTTGACGACTGTGGAGACGGAACCGATGAGAAACCGGAGAACTGTGAGTCCCTCTGAACACCAGAGAGAGAGAGAGAGAAAGAGATAACAGATACTGCACGCTATGATCAATATATCATAGTATCTTCATTATATACATATACATAATGTCTCTATAGACTGTTTCAACCGTAAAAACAGCAAGAATGCTTGAACATTCTATTTTTTCCCCAAACTACTTCCAATGCATTAAGATCACATTTGGAACAGAAACTCTGAAACAGCTAATAACAAAACTCTAGAAATAACTGATAGTCACTGAAAAGTTTCCCATGACATTCATCAGCATTACCTTGTAATACCAAAGCACCTGCATTTGAATCTTACTGTTACATGCACCCTCAAGTGGTCATACATTTAAGCACAATCATTACTTCTGCCTCTCAGTGCTCTGGTGCAGCTCACTTACCACCTTCCCCCTCTTTGCCACCCTGTAGGTGTGACCCCCACCCCTGGGCCCTGCTCCGCAGATGAGTTCAAGTGTGGCAACAGCCAGTGCATCCCCCTGCAATACGCCTGTGATGACTACGATGACTGTGGGGACCAGACAGACGAGCTGGGCTGCAGTGAGTGCTACTCCATGCTTCCTTTTAGAGGCTGTCAAAGCGCGGTCACACCACACCGTACCCCCACAATGAGTTATAATGGAGATACAGTGATGCCAGCGCTGTAGATTTCAAGTTTATTTTTTGTGCAATGGTCCAATGGTTGTAGAGAAAACAAGCATTAATCTCTAGGGAATCTGAAATTGTTTTTTTTATTTTCACATTTGTGTGTGTGTGTGTGTGTGTGTGTGTGTGTGTGCGTGCGTTTTCCCTGAGCAGACGTTGGCAGTGGTCGCTCCTGTAGTGAGAATCTGTGTGAACATAATTGCACTGATCTGCATGACGGAGGATTCCTGTGCTCCTGTCGCCCTGGTTACAAGCCCACTCAGATGGACAAGAACACCTGTGAAGGTATGAAACACCTCAGAGGAATCCCATCTCACTAAGACAAAATGATTTAGCACAGACATGCGAAAAAGGAGCTTTAGTTATTTACAGGCTTCACACTGGTCATGGAATTTCAATACAGCTGGTTCCAGACATGGAAAGTTAACATTTTTGTGGACAAAGTCAGACAGGGAATTTTGGTAATAGCATGTAGTCCTCAAAATGTGATATTCATTTCCATGCTTCCTTCATGGTCTTTATGAGGGATCAACTTCTCTTGTGCCTTCCTTGAGTTGCTTGAGTGGTTAACTTTGCACTAAAATCACATCAACCTATAGATCATTGAAATTCTGCAATGCATTTATCCACTATGTATTTATCAACTTAAACATAGTGTAACTGTATGTGTGTGTGTGTGTGTTTGTGTGTCTTTGTCTGCAGATGTGAACGAGTGTGAGGTATATGGCATGTGTCCTCAAGAGTGCAAGAACTCCAAGGGCAGCTATGAGTGTTTCTGTGCCCCGGGCTTCCGCTCAGTCGGGGAGCAACACGGCGTGGAGTGTGCCGCTGAAGGTGAGGGCAGAGCACACGTACACACTGGACAATTCCAACTTTAAAACCTTCTATTAATTTCATCCTCTGCTCCTTGCTACTGCCAGAGATCAAAGCAGCCGGCTGGATCTTAAGACTTTGAAAGTACTGTTATATCTGCCTAGAACCCCCCCTCCCACTACATTTGCACATGGATTTGTTACTGGTGTTTGGAATTAGGTTTGTTAGTGAGTTTTGAAAGTGTTTTGTTCACTGATTCATTCTCTGGAGCAAGTTTGTGTTCCATATTCATTTTTAGTCATTTTAATTGTCTGCCTGGTGTTCTGTCTCAGGGAACCCACCAGTCCTGCTCCTGCCTGATAACGTGCGTATCCGACGCTTCAACCTCTCAACGGAGCAGTACTCTGACTATGTGGACAATGCAGAGCACATCCAGGCCCTGGACTATTTGTGGGACCCAGAGGGCCATGGACTCAGTAAGACACACTGACTTAAGCTTCTTTTCACGAAATTGAACATGCAAGGGCAGTATAAAGAAGCTTACTGGGTAACAGGAGAGCGAAGTCACTGCAACACATAGATGCACGTCACTATAGGTGATATTCAGTGGTCGGCAGGAAGTAGTTCTTCTGTGTTTCCTCATCAAGTGCAGTCAGATGTGCTGTATCCAATAATGGTGGCCTCACTTCCACCTTTATTTGTGCTGTCAGGTATCGTGTACTGGACTGTGCTGGGACGAGGCTCTCAGTTTGGGTCCATCAAGCGTGCCTACATGACCACGTTTGATGACCAGGGCAGTAACCCAGTGAAGGAGGTCAACCTGAATCTCAGATACATTGCCAAGCCTGATGGTATCGCTGTCGATTGGATTGGAGGGTACAAAACTTTGGGCATCATCATTTGCACACATGCACATATCTACACTATGCAAGCCGTTGATGGTGGTGGTTGATACTTGCATTTCTGTTTCAGCCATATCTATTGGACGGACGCTGGTGCCAATCGGATTGAGGTGTCCAAGCTAGATGGACGCTACAGGAAGTGGCTGATCAGCACCGATTTGGACCAACCAGCTGCTATTGTTGTTAATCCATCCTCTGGGTAAAGCAATTGTCGCTCTGTATATCATGGTCAATAAAGACCAGTAACTACTGTATGTGTTAGTGGACTAGGTGAATCTGCCAGAATTATTTTACATTTGTTGTCCATGGACCGGTGTTAAAAGGTCAGTTATTATAAGTTTGGTAATTTTCAGTAAGATGTTTTGTCCCCCCCCCCCCAATCTTTGCAGAATGCTGTACTGGACAGACTGGGGTCGGAGGCCCAAGATCGAGTCAGCCTGGATGGACGGTCAGCAGAGACGGGTCCTGCTGGATGAGGACCTGGGCTGGCCCACAGGTCTGGCTCTAGACTACGTGAATGGAGGACGCATCTACTGGTGCGACTCCAAGGAGAACATTATTGAGTCCATGACACCAGACGGCACAGAGAGGAAAATCATCCTATCTGGAGGTCAGTGCTTCAGTTTCTGTACACACTACACATTCGAAACACCAGAAGACGACAAATAAAGCAGATGAAATGTTGGAACATACTGTACAGTAATATTTGCATATAGCCATTTGAGTTTACCTCAATTGCATGTTCAGAATTATTAACATATCATAAACATGCGTTGAACCATCTTTAATGCTCGTCTGTCCTCCACCCTGTAGACATAGGTAACCCTTACAGCATAGACGTCTTTGAGGGCCACGTGTACTGGACCACTAAGGAACGTGGAGAGGTGTGGAAAGTGGACAAATTTGGGAAGAGAGACAAAGTAAGGGTGCTGACGGTGAACCCATGGCTGACTCAAGTGCGCATCTATCAGGAGCACCGACACAACCACTCTGGTGAGGCCCAGCCCAGTCCCTCCTCCTAGTCACAGTCTGGTTCATTTCATGCACTCAAGTCCTTAAAGAAGAAATCCAGTGGGATTAAATTGATAGCCCAGTTGTTCGAAGTCACTGAATGTTGTTGGTAGGAAAAAGAACAAGAAAGTCTTATAGACAGAATAGTGAACAGGCAGCTAATACTAACTGAATGGAGCACAGAAACTGTAAGATTCAGACAAAGACCCAAATGCAGATCGGTGCAGAGTTTTATTCACAGTGAATGGATTCAGTTCAAAAAGGGAAAAAGCTCAGAAGATCCTGGTTAACAAAAGGCACAAGTAATCCAACAAAAGGTTTCCAAAAACAGGGTTCGGGAAAAAACGCAAACACTTCGGCAGGACACAACGCCAGTCAGGGAGAAATCACAGAAGAACTAAACATCCAGATCGTAATGAAGGCAGTTCAAAATCTAAAAAAATCCAAAAGGTTCAGGGATACAAAACTCAAAAGAATTCAAAGAGGCAAACTAGTAAATAAGAACAAAGGCAAGCACAAAAAACAGGAATCACAGGCAGGAAATTGGAACTTGGTACAGACAAACGCAAGGTACATGGTCAGAGAATCAGACAAGGAACAGAGAACAGACTGGGGTTTATATAGGAAACAGGAACAAACAGGAGGCAGCTGATACTCATTATGGGAAAACAGGATCATGGGGCACAGGTGTGGAGCAGGGGAGGAGAAAGGGTCAGGGGAGGCAAACAGAACAGAAGCATATAGACAAAACAGTCAAAGAAGCTGCAGTGCAGCATCAGTCCAGCAGGTGGCCAAGGTCCCAGGGAGCAAGATCTTGACAGAAACTCACTTTTAGTTTTATTCAGTGAATGTTACCTGACAGTTTGCTATTTTATTGAGTACAACATGCACTACACTGATGAGTAATTTGCATATAGCAAATAGGTATTCATGGGTTTGATGCATTAAATCCCTGTACCCAGTTCCTAACCCATGCAAGGGCGTGTGCAGTCACCTGTGCCTGCTGAAACCTGGAGGCTACACCTGCGCCTGCCCCCAGGGCTCCACTGCCCTGGGCTTCCAGTCTAACGAGTGTGACGCAGGTAAGAGCAGCCACTGTGTGTGCCCCATTGTCACCAGTCCTGTCTGTCTGCTTCACAACCGTCAGTGCTATCAGTTGTTGTTGTGACACCGTTGATGTAACGTGGTGATGAAATATTGGTGCTGGAATGCTGTCTCATGGCCGCATTGTGTAACGTTGTGGTAACGTTTGGTGCATGGCTGTCGCTCCCTTGCAGCCATTGAAGAGGCAGTAGAAATGCCCCCTGCATGCAGATGCATGAACGGCGGTACCTGCTACACTGAGGGAGACCAGCCTAAGTGCAAGTGAGTTCAGACGCATGCGTTTGCATTTTGTCAAGCAGTTGCATTTCTGCCCATGCATGTCTCTTCCCCCACCCCACCCCACCCCCCATAACATTTGCCATCTGTGTTCACTTATACCTACAAGATTTTCAAATCCCAAATCTCCACCTTGTTTGTCTGCTTGTATAGGTGTCCATATAGCTACCGGGGCTCTTACTGTGAGATGGGCTTGTCCAGAGGTGCCCCGGCAGGAACAGGTACCCCACATCTACACTCCTCCTGCTTCAGTGTGGCCCTCATCACACTGGGGTCAATGTTTCATTTTTAGCTTTATGATACTCACTCCTCTACTCACTTTATGATACTCACATGCAAGCCAAAAACTACAACTCCTCGTTACTGTTGGGCTCGGGGATGAGGGGCTGCTCTGTTATCAAAGCCTTGGAAATGGGCCAGACATTTTATAAAGAGATTGAACCCAGGCCTGACGTGTGTATCAGATTGTCGGACTTTGGACTGACAGAGGTCCCAGAGCATCTTGGCTGAACAAGAAATCTGTCTGTTAAAGCTTCATTCACACCCAGAGGCTTAGTGGTGAATCATTACAGTTTTTCTTGAGTGCTAAGAATTGCTTAATGAAACTGGGATCCGTTTGATCTTCATCCTCACTTTCTTAGCACAGCAGAGCCCAGCACATCTAATTGTGTTAACCTGTTTTCATTGGTTTCACATGTTTTCACAGTTTTTCAAAACATTTAACACAGCTTGAAAGTTCTCAAGCTTGAACAACTTGAACAAAGGATATATTCACAGCCAAAAAGATATTGTCTGCTGACATATCAATTACTAATGTCAGTGTGTAAATCTCCTTCTCCATAATTCTTTAATCTACAATCATTCTTCATGCATATAAGATTCCACCTTTGCTTTTTGCTATTTGCAAGCGTGGGTCAAAGAGGCCAACAGAATATACAGTAATTGTGAAAGTATCCATGTTTTAATGAAAAAGGAAGGTCAATGAAAACTGGAGTTACTTCAGTATATGAAGTGTACACTGTACAGTATATTTGCCTAGGTGCTTATTATGGGTCTTGCATGTAAATGACTGTGACTTTAGGAGGAAAGAATACAATTTATGTTTATCTTTTTCACACATTTAATAACCAGGTAAATGACATAGACATAGCAAAACATAAGGCAGAATGTGCTTACTTTAAAAGCAAAGTATTGCATTCCTCCTTTGTGTTATCGCCTTCTCTAATCTGACCACTGATTGAGTTGTTAAATGTTTTGTCACCGTGATTTTGGGCAGAGAATGTGGATTCTGAAGTAATGGCTATATCAAAGCAATCAAGAAAAACTGGAATAATAATGTGACTATTACGAGTTAAGAGAGATCATTATTAACGAGCTGCTCATCACAAGTTCATTATTACAAATAAGCTCTTCTCTTTTGCCCAAAAAAGAATACTGTTTTCACTTAATATCCACCTGAATCTTAGGAGTTGCCATGGACATTGGCCCAGTTTTGTATCATAAACATTTTTCATAGAGAAAGGGTGTAATTCTAGAGTAGTGACTGATGTTGGTGTGTGTGTCTCTCTAGAGTAGTGACTGATGTTGGTGTGTGTGTCTCTGGAGTAGTGACTGATGTTGGTGTGTGTCTCTGGAGTAGTGACTGATGTTGCTGTGTGTGTGTCTCTGGAGTAGTGACTGATGTTCGTGTGTGTCTCTGGAGTAGTGACTGATGTTGCTGTGTGTGTCTCTCTGGAGTAGTGACTGATTTTGGTGTGTGTGTCTCTGGAGTAGTGACTGATGTTGGTGTGTGTCTCTGGAGTAGTGACTGATGTTGCTGTGTGTGTGTCTCTGGAGTAGTGACTGATGTTGCTGTGTGTGTGTCTCTGGAGTAGTGACTGATGTTCGTGTGTGTCTCTGGAGTAGTGACTGATGTTGCTGTGTGTGTCTCTCTGGAGTAGTGACTGATTTTGGTGTGTGTGTCTCTGGAGTAGTGACTGATGTTGGTGTGTGTGTCTCTCGAGTAATGACTGATGTTGGTGTGTGTGTCTCTCGAGTAATGACTGATGTTGCTGTGTGTGTCTCTGTCGAGTAGTGACTGATGTTGGTGTGTGTGTCTCTCTGGAGTAATGACTGATATTGGTGTGTGTGTCTCTAGAGTAGTGACTGATGTTGGTGTGTGTGTCTCTCTGGAGTAATGACTGATGTTGGAGTGTGTGTCTCTGGAGTAGTGACTGATGTTGGTGTGTTTGTCTCTCGAGTAGTGACTAATGTTGGTGTGTGGCTCTCGAGTAGTGACTGAAGTTGGTGTGTGTCTCTCTGGAGTAGTGACTGATGTTGCTGTGTGTCTCTCTGGAGTAGTGACTGATGTTGGTGTGTGTCTCTCTTGAGTGACTGGTGTTGGTGTGTGTCTCTCTGCAGTAGTGACTGATGTTGGTGTGTGTGTGTCTCTCGAGTAGTGACTGATATTGGTGTGTGTGTCTCTCTGACTCCAGCTGTAGCGGTGCTGCTGGCAGTGATCATTATTCTGGTGACGGGAGGGCTGGCAGTGGGAGTCTTCCTCAACTACAAGCGCACAGGCTCCTTCATCCCCTCCATGCCTAAACTGCCCAGGTAGTGCAGCTCTTCATCTGTATCTACACTACATCCTCAGTGTGAGCTTTTCATAGGAGCCTCACGTATTAACCTCCCTCTTCTCCCTTCCTCCCCTGGATTACTGCGTCTAGTCTGAGCAGTCTCAGCAGTCTGGTGAAATCCAGCGACACGGGCAACGGCGTCTCGTTTCGTTCGGGCGACAATGTGACCATGGACCTGGAGCCCCCTCCACTGGGAGTGTCATTCATCGACCGCGCCATGCAGCTGGTAAAAGCACAAACTCCTCACACCACAGCAACCCACCACACCCTACCCCTACCCTTCTTCCTCCCCCTCCACTTCCATCTCGCATGTCCGCCAGACTTTGAGTAGTGTTACTGGCCTCTGTTTAACTCCATTAAACGCCCTATTGCAAATCCCTCCATGACCTTTTCACCTTTGGGAGGAGGATTGATAGCAATGCATCACTGACAGCACTAATAAAGAATAAAGAAGGCTTGATTACTCTGATCTATGATTATTGGCGTGAATGTTCACCTAAAGGCTTCTCAGGATTCCACGCAAAGCTGTTTATGATGCACTTAGGTAGAACACAGAGGAGAATGACCCTCGGCCGGCTGTCCGTTCCGTGTCGAGGGTTAACTGTTGCTTTGTGAAGAGATAACGCTGGACTGAAGGTGGTGTAATGAATGGGGGCGATGTGATGATTCATGTGTAATCTTACTGCAGCCTAAGCAAACGTAAGCATGCAGCTGAGTCGCTTTATCTCTTATGTGGAAACGTTTCCATCAGGACGAGAACTTTACCAGTGCAGGACAGCAGCCTATCACGTTTGAGAACCCTCTATATTCGACGTCCGCTGGCCCGTCTGGTGACCCTGCAGTCATCCATGCCACACAGGTACTAATGATGATCTTTTATATAAAATAGTTGGTTGTATTGTCATAGATCCCTTGCTTTGAAGTTTGGACATAAAATTTGCTTGTATGCTGTTTCAGTATTGCTGTGTATAATGGAGGCTGCCTGTGATTTTCCTGTAGGTGACGGTAAATGTGAGTAATGAGCAGATAGACAAGAACTTTGATAACCCACTGTACCACAGCAAACAGCAGGCAGTGGAGGTGAAGAGCACGCCGGTCAGTACCGCTACAACACAAGTAAGAAGGGCCGCATGCTCACCATCACCCCACTCTTCCTAATTCAACTGTTAGGCGGTGGTCTCAGTGTGGCCATTTCACTCTTGCTACACAAAATTGGCTGCTGTCAAGGTGTTTGTAGTTTGAATTTTTGCTTGAGTAAAGACTCATGTAGCTAAAAATCTATTTCAATTGTCTGAGTAATGCAAAGGTATGTAAATTACTTGTCAGTGTTTTCACTTCAGCTTAGTTCCTGTATGTTTCTGGAGAGCTTCACTGGTTGGCATGTTTTGTATTCCAGTGGGCTCTCCTAGAAACTCAATGTTAGCGTAATCTCCAGTGAACTGACGCTTTTAAGTTGTTTCAGGACTCCAAGTGGAGCTTTTTCAAAAGAAAACTGAAACCAGGCACAACCTTTGAAAATCCTTCCTACTCCGAGGTAAGATATCTGTTTATCCATTGTTGCGTGTTTGCAGCATAGCGTTGTGTTGCATATTGCTACTGTAAATCAGCAAAATGTTAATCAGCTTGTTCCTGTCCGTACTTAAACTCATTGCTTTGTGCATACCTGTCAAACCTGTAACTCTGTGTGTTGTGGGTGTTATGTTACCAGTGTGTTTCATATGATGACAATTTTTTGATTGGTTATTTGTTAGATGCAGGAAGAGCAGGGGGCGGGAAGTAAAGCTGCAGACTCATCCTCCGATCAGCTGCCGCCTTTCGTCCCTCCCAGCAAACCTGTGAAGAAGGAGCGACCTGGCGCCTTCTCCCCAACCGAGGACACCTTCCAGGACACAGCCAACCTTGTCAAAGAAGACAGCGATGTATAACACTCCCACCACCACCACCACCCCAGCCCCCACCACCCTACATCACCTCACCTCAGCCCCCAATGCCCATCCCACCCCCCTTACACATGGGAATCAAAGACACACTCTGCTTTGCACAGAATCTATTTTTATACACAGCCTGAGTACAAAAAGAAAGAAATTTTAAAGATTATTTCAAGAAAGACAATAAAAGAAAAAAGAGAAGAGAACTGCTGTAGAAGTGGAGTGAAAAAAGCAGTCTTTCATGACGATGCCTTCTGATATTTCTTATGCCAATTCTTGTTTTATGATTTTTTTTTATTGTTATGATGTACTATATGTATATCGTTGCACTGATGCTGCTGATAGTGATGTTATAAATATGTTGTATATTTGTAAATTTAAAAGAAAAAAGATTTGTTGATAATATCTGGAAATTAGATGATTCATATTCGTAGCAATTCAAGAAGATGCATATCTTTTGGGTGAGTTATGTGCATTCAGAACAAAAGTATCTTATGTGTAACAAAAGTTTTTAAACATCCTTCAGTCTATACTTTGCCACTCAACGGAAACTGGAGACAAACGCAGTCAGTTTTGCATACTTATATACCTCACTGATGAACTGGAAAAAAAGAAAACTGAACGGTGACTGGTCCTTTTAGTGAGATCATGTTCCTATTAGAAATGTAATAGAGATGTAAAGACTACTGAATCACGTTGTTCCCAAGCCATGTTTGCACACTTGTCTCCTTTCAAAGTTTCTAAGTCAAAGTCAGTTTCCAGCATCCAAGCACAGAATGCCTTTACTGGATTCCATTTATGATCTTGTCTCTTTCCAAGAAAAAAAAATTGTTACGTTCTCCTGTTAGCAATTGCAGTCTGTTCATTCCCTTCAGCAACGCTGTTCTTTCAAGTTGAAATCGTCTCGCTCAGGAAGCAAAAGTGTACAAGTGTCTACGTGTAGTGGACTGATACACAAATCAGAAAGTAAAAAGTTGCCCTCTTATTTCTCCCTCTGCTGATCTGAGATTGCAAGCTTTTCCACAAAGGAGGAATGATAGCTGATGCAGTGGCCTCTAGTAATTTCCATACATTAAATGGCCTCTTAAAAACACAGTAGTGTTATTGCCCCCAGCTGCTGTCTAGGTACTATTGTACAATTGCAGATTTGTGGATGTCAAGACAGTCTGAAGAACCCCTTCCTTATGGATACAGAAAGCATCAGCCGAGCTGTTTTCATTGTGGCCTGTAAATTTTTTGTCTGTGTTTTTTGTATATTAATGACGAAAAGACAAGCATACCGATTTATAGATTGTTCTTGATGCACCTAAATGTTTTGGTTGGTAGTCAGGAAGTGGAAAACAAATTGATGCTGCTGAGAACGAATCAAATAAATGTTTTGTTTTGTAAAAGTCGTCTGTTTTTTTGACATGGACAGTAGACATGATTGGGTTGATAAACATGACCACAACACAGATCAGCCTTCTGACAACAAGGATTCTTATGACGTAAACATAAACACAAATGAATTCGATACAAAAATGTATTTTTTCACATCTAGGTTTATGGTGCATAAAAATACAGCTCTCGTTTGCTACACATAAGGGATTTAAAATTAACATTATTAGAGGTGACTTACAATTCTGTAATTGAGAGGAAATGCTGATACCAAAGTTCTAAAATTAAAATTCACTTTGACTTATGAGGTAGTTTTACATGAAGATTTAATTCAGATGACATCACTCCTTTCAACTCTACAGTATTCACCCCTCAGCCCTGTTTGGGAGCAGGTAGAAGAAGCTGGATGAATAAATCACCAACAAAGGCAGGCAGGTATGAGAGGGGTATCCAGAAGAATTTGGCATCCCATCCTGCAGTGTAGCGCGTCCGTGGGTACTGGGCAGTCAGTGCATGCAGCATGCAACTGGTCACCTTGGAGATGTCAGAACTGCACATCAAGTTCATTGAGAACCGCTGAGCCTTATTGTCTGTAACAGTAGTGATATTAGCATTCATTTATCTCATTAAATACTATTAGGTCTACCAGCAAACATTGGCCTCCTGTTCACCTCGACATAGGGTTCCTGCTGATCTTTAAAAAGTCTTAAATTTAACTTAAATTTAGTCTTTGATAAAGTCACCGACTAATGTCTGTAGGAAAAAGAACCAGAAAACTTGATACAACATCTGCCGAATAGGGAACCAGCAGCTAACATTAACTGAATGGGGCATAGGCATAAAACTGAAAGAGAGTTTCTGTGCCCCATTCAGTTAGTGTTAGCTCCCGGTAATATGCTATTCAGTCTATGTTGTATGAAGTTTTCTCATTCTTTCTCGTACCTCTAAACCTCTAACAACAGGGTAATGGATTGATTCACACTGGATTCCTCCTTTAAGAACTAAAATTGTCTAAAAATGTCTCAGGTGAGATGGTAGGCATTAAATTTGACCAGCAGTAGTTTATTGAATTAATGCACAACAATGATACTTGTTCCTCAACAGTTTTTCAGTTATCAGTGAACACCTCTTCTGTGGCATAACCATTAGGCCTTGTTATCAGATATTGCACTGCATTCAGCAGTTTTTCTCCAACATTAAGGTTCAGTAGAAGAAAGAAATGCATTGGGATTTACAAACAATAAGAAAAAGTAAATAAGTCAAAACTGCTTGTAGTCAATAAGTCAAACTGTTTAAAGGTATTATTTTTCCTTTTAGAGAACTTAACAAGGTCTTAAAAGCAATTAAATAGATATTTTAGAATAGTAGAGATACCCTGAGACAGATACACGATTCAATTGCAGGTGTTTACTGTCTCTTGTAAAGTCTTTGAGTATCTAGAAAAGCACCGTATAAAAGCAACATATTATTATCATACACAACATGAACACAAAATGTTCACCATAAAAACCTACATTCTCTTTCCTCTCTCTATCCTTAGTATTATTTTCTGTGTAAATGTAAGATATTTAAGAATGTGTATAGATTAGAATGCATGGATTAGGCTACTTACACTCCTCCAGGTATTCTGACCCATACGAGTTTCTGACGTCAGAAGAAAGGCGGTCCCACAGCCTCTGCAAATCAGCCTCTATCAGATCCAGACGCGTCACAGCTGTCTTGAAAAATCCTGGTTCAATGATGCTAACCTTGATACCGAAGTGCTTCATATCCCTTCTGCCCTTGAGAGAAAAAAATACTGAAATACCATGCCTGGAAAGCATAAGCACTAAAGAGGCTTACTAGGCAAACCTCTGACTAATCTGAAAAGAAAAACTTGCACAAAGTTAAAAAAAAATTCAGGGGGCAGTAAATTTAACATAAAGGGGCCTTTCTGACTAACTGTAAATGCTACAGGGTGATTATCTCATGAGAAACAGACAGTAAGAATTAAACGTGACAGATTGATGGGGATTATTGTTTCAGGCCTACAGTGATTTTTACCTAACCAGTGACTGAATAGCCTACATTCTGTATCGACACATGTTGATCTGCACCAAATCATGAATCAAGGAGATGTAAAGATGGAGAATACAGGAGATGTGTGGAGAATACATGTTTAAGATTTTTCAGAATAATCGTAATAATTTAAACTGCTAATAATTCTAATATCATATTTAACACTGATCGATTAAACTATTCTCTGTTTACACAAACTATACTCTGTGTCTCAAGCATACAGGAGGCCCACGTGCACTTTACCTCAGGCTATCTGAGAAAGCCTCTACTCCATATTTGGACAGACAGTAGCCTCCACCAACCAGAGACAGCCTACCGAGGACACTGGCCACGTTAACCACCCTGCCCTTGGCCTTTTTCAGCAGGGGCAGGAACTTAAGGGTCACCTCAATCACACCCATCAGGTTTACATCCAGAACCTTCCGGAAGTCCTCAACCTGCATCCATTCGTTAGGTCCAGCAGGGACTGACCTCCCAGCATTATTTATCAAACCATAAAGACCTACGTATATCAAGAACAGATGGGAATCACTCATTTTGTTAATCAGTTCAATCACTAAATTGCATTTATAATATTTTTTGATCATTTATAGTGCCCTTGATGTAGCCCTGTTTGCCTGGAATGCTGTTCTTCAGATATGGGCAACACATTATTTTCTTGAACCAAACTGGTCTGCTCTAAACCAGTCTAACAGGCTTTTGGTCTAACATATATAAGTATAACTATATATCAGTTCAATCAGCGAGGGGCTTATTTGTCAGATGCCTTTCCTTTTCCCCCCCTTATATTCCATCAAAAAAGTAGATTTATGGAACAGTTTTAGGTCAAGAACCCCCACATCCACTTTATCTTCCGCAGTGCTTGCCTCAGACTGGCACTCTATCTACCCCCTGCTTGCTGTCGGATTTACCTCGCTCTCCAGTCTCGCGCTGTACCATCTCAACAGCGCTTTCGATACTCGCGCTGTCGGTTACATTCAGCAGGACTGTCTTGAGTCGTCGGGAGGATGCAGTTTTTAGTTCAGACGAACCACTTTCCGTAAGACATGCAGCTATTACGTGAAACCCCTGTCGATCAAGCTGCTTGGCCACAAGGTTTCCGAACCCGCTATCGCAACCCGTGACAAGAACATGTTTTTTATCGAAGTCGTCAACTTTCAAAGAATCTCTGATGTACCTAACAACAAAAGCGACGGCAGCAACAAACAGCAAGAATGTGTAAGAAAAGAACACCTGCAATGACAGAAAAAGCGATTCATGTTATAGGACAGTCAATATATTTGTAGTCCTCACACCGTACTAGTCGAACAACTAGGTGCACTTTGCAATGTAAATAATGTTTGTAGCACATTCCACGTTTTTCCAAATATATTTTTTCAGTGCACTGACAACGCACTAGTACAATATTAAAGTAGGCTCATTTTAGAGTGCTTTAGCATACATTTTTAAGGGCTTTAGTAATGGAGTTAGTGTCTAAACTATAATTCTATAAGTCTATAAAGTATATGGCAAAGTATTTCGAGTGTATTTAAAACCTACTGTTAATGCATTAACTTGTTCCAAAATAGTACACTCAGTACATACAACTGCACTTTAAAAAGCAAACGTAGGCCAGAAGTGGGTTGGCCTAAACATTTCTTGGTAGGCCTAGTGGGCCTGTAGGCCCTATTGCAAATGAAATTCCTCATCCTCACCTGGACATAACTAGACAGAGAGTGTTCAGCTTCTGTCACCTGTAGAAAAATATCAGGTAAAATGTCAGTGTCACCACCCTTCAGAGAAGCCAAAAATCAAAAACCATGTGAAAACACACCTTAAGGTGGTCAATTGAGCTGGCACCAGTATATCCAGCCTGTCAAACTGGACATTATTTGTGTAGGCTGGTAAGTAGGAAGCTGGAAATTGCAGATATATGGCCAACAAACCAGCTAATTGGTCATTATAAGTTGGTCAAACCAGCTAAATAAACAAAATGCATACAACACACTTTAAACTGTGAAAACTAGCTGGTAAAACCAGTATAAAGTCATCATAAACTGTTTTTAGCTGGATTTTTCTGCAGTGCAAGGTGGAATTCAGTACATTCTCCCTGTGAAATTCTTTTCAAATTCACATGATCGTCGTTCAGTTGCATAGGAATAAAATCTTTTGTACTGTATCAACATTCTCACAGGCAAGTGCAGCATAGACCTGGGCTCGGACTGTTTAGGATCAGTTTCACCAGGTTAACATACAATAGGCTATATTTGCATCTGGGAAATGGAACCGCATTCATCTAGTTTATATTAAATCAGTATCCTTTTCTCTGGCATATTTTGTTCCTTACCATAAATAAAGTTAGCAGCCTAGTAACATTTGGACAATTGAACAGACAGTTTTCTTATATATTCTTCAGTGAGTGTTTAACAAACAAAGTATCTTAGCAGTATCCTAGAAGTAATCTGCACCACCAGGTGGCATATACTGCTTACTGTTCACACAGAGAATGAGATCTTAAGTCTCCCATTAATGCATAATGCACAGCCTTAAAGATTTGGCACCTCAGAGACAATGGTAATTTCTGACTGTTGAGTTGAATTAAGTGGCGTCAGAATGGCTCCTCCACCTCTGTCCTCAAACAAACCTTACATAACTTCAGAATAAATTGATTTACAGCATCCCACCACCCTGAACTCACCATGATTGCAAGTGCAAGCAGCCTAATATCTCATATGTTCTTATAAGATCTTCTTGTATGTTCTTCTTAAAGGCATAAGGACCGAACACAGTTACTTCTCCCTTGTTCTCTGATCGTCAGTCTCTGTACTGTGTCAAGTGAAAGACTGGGTGAGGGGGGCTGGACAAAGTGTCAAAGGTCTGATTATAGGCACAGAGCACAGGTAAACATGTTGCCAGCCATTGTGTAATAGATTTCATGAACCCTGTACACAGACAGTGTAACCAGCCAGAGATCTTGGCACAAGTGCAGTGAACAAAGAATGGTTCTATTAACCTAATTTATTCATATGATTACAGGACACTGCTTCAACCTCTTCAGTCCTGGAGAAGTGTGGTAAACATATAAGTAATTTCACTATAAGAGAAAGGGCTCAAGATTACCCACCGTATACATTAATGCATAATGTCATTTATTCATAAGACTTCATGTGAATTCAGGCACTCACACTGGACCTGTTAAGATCAGCCATTATACCATATCCCTCACGAGCATCCCTATACAGAGCGGAGAAAGCCATGTCCATGAAGACATATTCAAGTGATTTTGGTAATGTGTAATGACTGACTTGCAGAGAATAGAGTGTTCTACAAAAGTGAACACCTTTTCAATGAACTAGAATAGGCTCTCTTATCTAACATCGGTGCCTGGACTCACAAATGCTTTTCTGAATGGGCAAACATCACACAAAAGCCTAGATGAGTGAAACATTTATGGCTGCAAACAAGGTACCAATTTCCTATCAATGTACTGGATTTACAATGGGATGCCACAGTAGGAAATCTACTTAATCATAGGTCACAATCAAGTGAAGCAGTTTGTTTCAAAAGGGTTAAAACCTTGAAATGTCATTTGTGTTTTAAATACTTACGACAAAAGACTTAAAAATTTGGTTCATTTATTGGACACAAAGTTTGTTAACTGAAATATGAAATTGAGATGTGTTGTTTTTAAGATCAATTTGAGTGTCTATGGAAATTTTATTTTGGATTTTTATTTTTTTTATTTTGGAGTTTTTAAATTACTAATGATAACTATTCAATGACTATAATGAAACATACAGTAATCATATACATACTATATGGGCAAAAATATTTAGATGCATGTTGGGCACTTGATTAGAAATGTATATAGTGTGTTTATTCTATCCTATGATGTTATATATATTAATATAATAACAACTTTGTACTATGCAAATGATGAAAGTAACATAATGACCTGATTCATGTCTCATGTCCTGATCAGTCTTGAGTCTCACATTCCACCTCACTCCTTCCCTTCCCCACTTCAGTTTTATGGTCACATGAGAACATCAAAACAATTTCCTATTCATGACTGTCTGCACTACACTCACAGTGTAGCCATTGAAATACAACACATTTAACTTCATTTTACATGTAACATTTGCATAGTTTTATGATGCAATTTGCATTCATTCACTAACAAAATCAAGCATATCTTTACAGATACCACAAATAACTAAAATACACCAGTAACTAATAAAAAAGCACATTAGTACCTCAGTCAATTTATGGTTTGAGTTAAGCCTTAGTGGTCACCAATAGTCTTTTACAGGACAGCCAGCAACTACATAGACTAGAACTTGCAGTACAGCTAAATTTCCTTTAGTACATTACAGTTCCTCACTGAACAACTTGTTTTCTGGCCCACTCTCGTTTGTGTTGGCATGGTGGCTATCATGACAGAACTGAAGCTTGAGGCTTCACTACATCCTTTCCCAGCACAAGGTCTGAGAAGCATGTTGGCATGTAGGATAGTGGAATCCAGAAGAACTTAGCATCCCACCCGGCGGAGTAGCGGGTACGGGGGTGCACGGCTGCAATGGCATGCTCCATACAGTTCACTACTTTCATCAAGTCACTGTCCAGCATCTTCGAAAAGCTGGTATTCAACACCACATCCACTGGCCAGAGAAGAAAGAGACCATTTATCCACACAGTAATTAAAGACCCACGCTATGCAGCCGACAAAGATTATGACTGCCAATCAAACACAATGTGTTTTGAAATGAATTTGGGTTACCTCTATCCAAGTAATCACTTCCATAGTCATCTTTGACATCTTGAGGTAATCGGCCCCATAATTTCTGCAGGCTCTGTTTTAGCATACTTGTGTCGGTCACGCTTGTTTTGAAAAACCCAGGCTCAATACACAACACTTTCACTCCAAAATGGGACATATTTCTCCTGTGGGTCAACAAAAAGAAAACAAAAAAAGTGAAACACAAAATGCAATTACTCTTACACGGCAGTAACTAGTAAAACTTTTAGCATTCAAGGATTAAAAAAGAAAAAAAGTTACCGAAGGCTGTCACTGAAGGCCTCCACTCCATACTTTGACAAAGAGTATGGACCTCCAAATGTACTAATCCTGCCAAAGACACTGGCCACGTTGACCACGCGTCCTTTGGCCTTCTTGATGAGTGGTAAGACACTGATGGTCACAGCGATGACCCCAAAAAGGTTGACCTCCAGCATGGGCCGGTAGTCATCAACGGTGAGCCAGTCATTAGGTGCAGAGGGTAGAGATATTCCAGCGTTGTTCACCACAGCCCACAGACCTGTCCAAACAGCCATTTGCTTTGGTCTGGGAAGAACTCATAAAATTCCTCCTAGTTGACAACTATTACTATTAACTTACTGGAAGAAGAGTTAAGACCAAATCAAAAGGACAAGATTTTTAGTGTCATAGCTGTTCTCACATAGTTTTAGTTTTACATTTCATATGACTGTTGAGCAGCGGAACCAAAGATTCTTGATTACCGCTTCAACCCTCTCTGGTGGAAGTAGCCTAGTTTGGGAATGACATGCAATGTTCAAGCATTTTTCTTAAGTCAAAAGAATAAACAATAAAATAACACATTGACATTATAAGTATCATCTGCTTGTAGTGTGGCTATGGTATGTTTGCTTCCTTCCAGATTAAATCCCCATCTTATCACAGTCTGTCTTCAAACCGTCAGCCCACACTTATATGCATTTACAATTCAAGACTGCCACAGATGCTGTGTCTATTACAATTTCAACCTCAACTGGTTTCCTCAGGGTTGAGATGGTGATCTCATCTGAGTACAATACTTTTGTCTTTCTCAATTACATTATTGCAATAAACACCAGGGCCAGCATATAATAAGGGTGTACCGGGATCATCGCTCCTGAAAATAGTCCCACACATTTAGAGACTAACCTTTCTCTCCAACCATCGCTTTTATGTTGGCTGCTGCCTTGCTAACACTCTGTGCATTGCTAACATCCAGGGCCAGCGTTGTCAGTCTGTCTGAGGTTGCTTTTCTCAGTTCATTCTCTCCCTTCTCTGTGTAGCAGCCTGCAATGACTCTGAAGCCCAGTTGGTCCAGATGCTTTGCTAAGAGGTTCCCAAAGCCTGTGTCACAGCCAGTGATGTAGACATACTTCATTGATGGGTCAGGCACTCTCTTCCTTTCCCTCAACCAGCGGATAAGAAACAGCAAAGTCACCAGGATAATAATGTAGGAAAACATTTCTAAAACAAACAAACAAACAAACAAAAAAAACATGTTAACTGTTAAGTAGGTCAAAGTCCATGGTCCAAAAACTATTGATTAACATTGTAACAACAGCTTCTTGTTCGAGATCGAAAAATTATTTGGCCTAAAGTCAATATATTCAGTCAAATCATTAGCAAGTACAAGATTGTTGCAAATATGTTTGACTTTAAAGCTTTTTTAACCTGTCAAAAGCAATTCTGTGGTTTTTGACCATATTCCACCAACACAGCCTACTTCACCTTTCACTTCATTCATTAACTGTTCTAGGCTACATATAGATAACGATAATACTGTCGACCTAGCCTAGTACAACAGGTAGTCACTACTCATATCGGAGGGCAAGAGTCGACACATTCGATACAAGCAGACAATCAGTAATTGTAACCTTGTTATTCTCAGTGTTCGAATTACGTGGGAACCAGAGGAAGCTGAGCTCCCATAGGCTAGATAAGGGTATGACTCCCATGGAAGCAGCATAATCAAAAACGTGTGTGGCAAAATGTGGCATTCTATATTAATAATAAATAAAACTTATTTCCCATCCCCGTGCGGCCTTACCGTTAAATTGTCTTGAAATGTAATAAAGAACATAAAGCATGAGCGCAACGCAGCGCGTCTGCACTTCACAACACGCCTGCAAACTGAAGACTCAATTTACCTCCTCATTCCAGGAGAGCGTACCAAGGCTATTTATTTATATATTTATATATATATATACACGAACCCTGGTTATTCTATAACACCAAGTAGCAAAATAACACACACTTGTCACAAAGTAACTGAACGTTCTTTTAGCAAGTTCGTTATGCACATGATTAGGTTTAACAAGGTTTGACTTGGGGTTACTTATTTTTCTGTTTTATAATCAAGACACGTACGCTAAGCGACCTACCTGCAGCATGCAAACCTAGGAAAACAAGCTTCTCAGTGCATGCCTTTAGACTATATCACTCTTGAAAACCCTTCCGGTTTGCTGTCTAGTAGGTTGCTCAGTAACATACTATGCAAGTGCTCCATCTCGCGGTTGTAATGTCAGACCAATCACAGACTGATCGCAGTAACAAGTCACGATGGAAACAATAAAACAACTTGATCCTGATAAACGCTTGTGTCGGCTTTAGAGATCAAGGTTGACCGTATTAACAGGGCATCTCACCACACAAATAATTTCTGATCATTTTCAATTTGAGCATTTCAAATTCTGATCATTGGTGTATATCTGTATATCTGTCGTTCAAAATTCACGGTCTGTAAGTAAATGAATGGGTGAGACTACAGTAAATGTATGAAATTGAGACCATGCAGTATGTTTACACACATATACACTCCCCTCACTCCCCATCGATGATTCCATGACAGCCGAATAGAGTGAGGGGCCATAGATTCCAACCAGAGAAAGCCTGCCCAGGACGCTGGCCACGTTAACCCTGCCCTGATAAAGACCTACAGTAGGTCAAGAACTGATGGGAATCATTTATTTTGTTAATCAGTTCAATCACTAAATTACATTTATAATTCTGTTATAGTGCCCTTAATGTAGCATGTTTGTCTGGAATGCTGTTCTTCAGATATAGGCTATAGAAGTTTTCTTAAACCAAATTGGTCTGCTCTGAACCTGTCTAACAGACTGTACATATGTCAAGAACCCCCATATCTACTTTATCTTCCCCAGTGCTTTTCTCAGACAGTGTTGCGGTACTTGTCCGGTTTTGAGACCATTTCCTGCTTCCTCGTCTCGGACTTGACGAATCTAGGACTCGGTCTCGACTCAGTCTCTTCCCACCGTGGGAGGAGAAGGACTCTTTCAGAGTGTCATCGAGACCAACAGTTTTTTATGTTCATGTTAACAAAATATACAATTATCCATCATTACAAATCAATCTAAATAATAATAAAAAAAAACATGTTGACAGCCATTTTGGGAAATTAGCCTACTCTGCGTTCAGTTAGTGACTTCAGTTCTGGGTCCTGTGTTCTAAAGCTGTGAACATCGTTTGAATGTGTTTATCAAGATGAAATAAAGTTTTAAAGGATATTGAATATTATATTGATTATGCTGATGACAGAGCAGGGCTGTTGAAGTAGTTTTGAATATCTATCCAATAAAGTGCTGAGACATTTTGATATGTATCCACTGGATTTGGTCTATCGGTCTGGGCCAGACTACATCTTTCTGGATGTGGGTGTGGATTTCCAGACCATCAGTAAAACATTTACATTATATTTATGCCTTTAGCAGACGCGTTTATCCCCTTTTCTTAGTCTAGCTTAGTCTAGATGCCTAACTGTTGATTATTAACCCACTATCGTAACCCGTGACAACAATATACTTTTTTTATCGAATCAACTTTCAAAAAATCTCTGATGTAACAAAAGCCACGGCAGCAATAAACAGTAAGAATATGTACGAAAAGAACATCTGTAATGACAGAAAAAGCGATTGATGTTATAATATAGTCAGCACCGTAGTCTTCATACCCTAGTCGAAAAGGTAGGCGCACGTAAATATCCAAACGATGGTTTTAGCACATCTCACACATTGCCCAAATATATTTTTAAGGCATTGAAAGTACATTTGGGTTGTAATAAAATAAGTTACGTTTTGGGATGATTTATCAGTACAACTAGCGTTTGAAAAAATATGTTTTGCCATCAAGTGTTTCTAAAGAATATGGCAAAACATGTTGAGTGCACTTAAAATCTTACTGTCAATGCATTAGTTGTTCCAAAATAGTACACTCAGTACATACAAGTGCACCTTCAATAGCACACTTCTGAACTCTAACTCTTCTTGTCCACCTGGCTATGTCTACATGACATCTAAAGCAACATCTACAATACATATTAAACGTCAGGCCAAATAGGATCCGGGTCACCCAACATCCCAACTGTCCCAATGTTCTAACTTCCTCCACATCATGGTTTATGCAAAGCTCTGTAATGGATTTCAATGGAATTAAATGTCATGGAAACACAGATTTTCAAAGGACAACCATTCATGGGGCTGAAACAAGTAGGGCATCTCAAATTCTTCATTGAAATTCACATGCAGTGCTACATACAGTGCTTTTAGAGAAAGTTGGTTTCGTTGAGAAATGTGTGTGGGTGCACTATAAGCCCTATTGTAAACAAAATTCCTCATCCTCACCTGGATATAACTAGGCAGAGAGCGGCTTCCATCCCCTGTAGAAAAATATCAGGTGAAACGTTAGTGTGTAAACACCCTTCAGAGAGGATAACAATCAAAAACCTAGCTTGCACCAGCATATTCAGCCTGTCAAACTGGACATTATTGGTGTAGGCTGGTAAGTAGGAAGCTGGAAATTGCAGATATGTGGCCAGCAAACCAGCTAATTGCCATCATAAGTTGGTCAAACCAGCTAAACCATCAGAATGCATATGTTAGATGTCATCATAAACTGTTTTAGCTGGATTTTTCTGCAGTGCAAGGTGGCATATTTTGTTCCTTACCATAAATAAAGTTAGCAGCCTAGTAACATTTGGACAATTGAACAGATTCTTCAGTGAGTGTTTAACAAACCAAGTATCTTAGCAGTATCTTAGAAGTCATCTGCACCACCAGGTGGCATATACTGCTTACTGTTCACACAGAGAATGAGATCTTAAGTCTTACATTCATGCATAATGCACAGCCTTAAAGATTTGGCACCTCAGAGACAATGGTAATTTCTGACTTGAGTTGAATTAAGTGGAGTCTGAATAGCTCGCCTACCTCTGTCCTCAAACAAACCTTACATAACTTCAGAATAAATTGATTTACAGCATCCCACCACCCTGAACTCACCATGATTGCAAGTGCAAGCAGCCTAATATCTCATATGTTCTTATAAGATCTTCTTGTATGTTCTTCTTAAAGGCATAAGGACCGAACACAGTTACTTCTCCCTTGTTCTCTGATCGTCAGTCTCTGTACTGTGTCAAGTGAAAGACTGGGTGAGGGGGGCTGGACAAAGTGTCAAAGGTCTGATTATAGGCACAGAGCACGGGTAAAGGCACAAAAAACAATGGTTCCATTAATCTAATTAATTCATTTATGTTATCGATGCATTGGCAATTAAATAAAAGAATGGCACATATGTTAGGTAAGTGCACGAGTACAGAACACTGTGCTTCAATCCCTTCAGTCCTGTAGAAGTGTAACAAACGTGTGAGTAATAGTTACACTATCAAAGAAAGGGCTCAAGATTACCCACCGTATGCATTAATGCATAATGTTCCATAGTATAGGCTAAAGTATTGAGGTGCAAACTAGACATTACATCCACAAGAACTTCAACTTCTATTAGTATTCATATGTTATATTATTTCTATGGAGAAACGTGTCATTTATTCATAAGATTTCATGTGAGTTCAGGCACTGGACTTGACTCAAGACCTGACTTGATTACTGTATGTTTCATTGTTGACATATGAGAGAACATAATAAATAGTTATAATTCGTCATTTAAAACCTGCAAAATTTCCAGACATTTAAACTGATTTTAAAACCTTGACATCTCAATTTTATATTTAGGTTAACAAGCTTTATTGTGTCCTTTAAATGAACCAAAAGTCTTTTGTCATAAGTATCTAAAGCACAAATAATGACATTTCAATGTTCTGACCCTTTTTAAACAAACCGCTTCACTTGATTGTGACCTATGATTAATTAGATATCCTTATACAAATGACCTTTCTTTGTTTGATTAGAAATGTATAGTGTGATTAAAGTATGTTTATTCCATCCTATGAAATATTAATATAATAACAACTTTGTACTATGTAAATGATGAAAGTAACACTGAAATCTTGACCTGATTCATGTATCAGTCTTGAGTATCACATTCCACCTCACTCCTTCCCCTCCCCACTTCAGTTTCAGTCACATGAGAACATCAAAACAATTTCCTATTCATGACTGTCTGCACTACACTCACAGTGTAGCCATTGAAATACAACACATTTAACTTCATTTTACATGTAACATTTGCATAGTTTTATGATGCAATTTGCATTCATTCACTAACAAAATCAAGCATATCTTTACAGATACCACAAATAACTAAAATACACCAGTAACTAATAAAAAAGCACATTAGTACCTCAGTCAATTTATGGTTTGAGTTAAGCCTTAGTGGTCACCAATAGTCTTTTACAGGACAGCCAGCAACTACATAGACTAGAACTTGCAGTACAGCTAAATTTCCTTTAGTACATTACAGTTCCTCACTGAACACTCCTTCTGGCCCACTCTCGTTTGTGTTGGCATGGTGGCTATCATGACAGAACTGAAGCTTGAGGCTTCACTACATCCTTTCCCAGCAGAAGGTCTGAGAAGCATGTTGGCATGTAGGACAGTGGAATCCAGAAGAACTTAGCATCCCAGCCGGGGGAGTAGCGGGTACGGGGGTGCACGGCTGCAATGGCATGCTCCATACAGTTCACTACTTTCATCAAGTCAGTGTCCAGCATCTTCAAAAACTTAGTATTCAACACCACATCCACTAGTCAGGGAAAACAGAGATCATTTATCCACACAGTAATTAAAGACCCATGCTTTAAAGCCAACAGTTTATCGATATAAAGTATAACAAGTTTATGACTCGGCCAATATTTTCATAACATTATCAACTGTGTGTTTTGAAATGGGTTACCTCTATCCAAGTAATCACTTCCATAATCATCTTTGACATCTTGAGGCAGTCGACCCCATAATTTGTACAGGCTCTGTTTTATAATGCTTGTGTCTGTCACGCTTGTTTTGAAAAACCCAGGCTCAATACACAACACTTTCACTCCAAAATGGGACATATTTCTTCTGTGGGTCAACAAAAAGAAAACAAAAAAAGTGAAACACAATATACAATTACTTTTATGTGGCAGTAAAGAAATTGCTTAGCATTCAAAGATTTTTTTAAAAAGTTACCGAAGGCTGTCATTGAAGGCCTCCACTCCATACTTTGACAAACAGTATGGACCTGCAAATGGACTAATCCTGCCAAAGACACTGGCCACGTTGACCACGCGGCCTTTGGCCTTCTTGATGAGTGGTAAGACACTGATGGTCACGGCGATGACCCCGTAAAGGTTGACCTCTAGCATGGGCCGGAAATCATCTATGGTGAGCCAATCATAAGGTGCAGAGGGTAGAGATATTCCAGCATTGTTCACCACAGCCCATAGACCTGTCAAAACAGCCAACTGCTTTGATTGCATAAAATTCCTCCTAGTTGACAACAACTACACAACTTATTGGATGAAGAGTTGAGCTCAAATCGAAAGGATAAGATTATTAGTGTCATAGCTGTTCCCACAGGGTTTTAGGGTTTGATGAGTAACGGAAGCAAAGACTTGTGATTACCGCTTCAACCCTTTCTGGTGGAAGTACCCTAGTTTGGGAATGACATGGAACAGTCAGGCATTGTTTTTGTTCTTGAAATGGTACGCTGCACCAAACCTCCTTGGCAGAGATAATAAAATTGGCATAATAAGTATCATCTGCTTGTAGTGCGGCTGAGGTATGTTTGCTTTCTGCCAGATTAAACCCCCAGCATATCACAGTCTGTCTTCAAACAGTCAGCCCACACTTATATGCATTTACAGTCCATGCAAGACTGTATGCCATAATATTTACATAATGTCAATGACTACCAAGCACTACCAGAGCAGGGGTGTCCCTGTCTGTCTTCAAGAAGCTCTTGAAGACCTAGCTCTTCAGAGAGCATCTCCTGTCTTAGCACTTAGTCTGTACTCCTTTCCAATGCTTGAGAAAGCATTGTGTTGAAATGCCTCCACCTTTGTCTGCAGTCTGTATTAACACTTAGTTTTCCTGTTTATTCATTGTTTGTAAACCTACAAACTCTTATCTCATTGCTTCAAATGGTTTCCTCAGGGTTGAGATGGTGATCTTGAGCAACAACAATACTCTTGTCTCTCTCAATTTCATTATTACAATGAAGACCAGGGATAGCATATAATAAAGCTCTACTGAGATCATCGCTCCTGAAAATAGTGAACATGCTGTCCCACACATTTAGAGACTAACCATTCTCTTCAACCATTGCTGTTATGCTGGCTGCTGCCTTGCTGACGCTTTGTGCATTGGTAACATCCAAGGCCAGAGTTGTCAGTCTGTCTGAGGTTGCTTTTTTCAATTCATCCTCTCCCTTCTCTGTGTAGCAGCCTGCAATGACTCTGAAGCCCAGCTGGTCCAGATGCTTCGCTAAGAGGTTCCCAAAGCCTGTGTCACAGCCAGTGATGTAGACATACTTCATTGACAGGTCAGGCACTCTCTTCCTTTCCCTCAGCCAGCGGATAAGAAACAGCAAAGTCACCAGGATAAAAATGTAGGAAAACATTTCTAAAACAAAAAAAAAATAAACATGAGAGGGAATCACATGGAGATATGTCAACTTGAGCAAGCATTCAGAAATAAACACATACTTTGTCCAATTCATAGTGTAGGCCTACTCTACATCTTCAAATCTGAGTCAGGGATTCTAAATTATATGAAAGGTTAACTGTTAAGTAAATCAATGTCCATGGTAAACTATTGTAAAATGTAGGTTGACTATTACTATTACTAATTAAAAATTATTTGACTGATATCCTAGTGTCAGTTCAATTATAAGCAAGTGAAAGATTGTTGCAAATATATTTCACTTTAAAGCTTTTGCAACCAATGCCATAAGCAATTTCGTCTTTTGTGATCATATAGATTTATATTTATGCATTTAGCAGACGCTTTTATCAAAAACGACATATTCCACCATCAAAGCCTACTTCATCTTTCACTTCATTCATGAAGTTAACTGTTCTAGGCTACATACAGATAACGTTAACACTGCCGACATACCCTACTACAGGTAGTCAGTGGTCACATCAGAGAGCAAGTCAAATTCGATAGAAGCAATCACTGTAATTGTAAAAGTGCCATTCTATAACACCAAGTAGCAATATAACACACACTTTGTAACTTGTCAATTAGTAACTTTAACATAACATTCTTTTAGCAAGTCAGTTATGCACATCTTTAGGTTTAACAAGTTAGTTCACTATGCCGTTGTCACTGACATGAGTTTGACTAGGGGTTACTTGTTTTTTCTGTCTTATAATCAAGAAACGTACGCTGTGACCTACCTGCAGTATGCAGTCCTAGGCAAACAATCTTCTCTACTTGCATTTAGACTGTGATATCACTCTTGAAAAGTCCGGTGTGCTAGTAGGCTACTCTGTGACATACTATGCAATGGCTCCATTTCGCGGTTGTAATGTCTGGCCAATCACAGACTGATCACAGCAACGTCACGATGGAAACAATCCAGCAACTTGAGCCCAATGGCTGTATTTGTATAGTCATTGCTTGAGCTTGATTAACCCTTACTTTAAAGAGTCAAAGTTGAGCGAATGTATAGGGCATCTCACCACACGGATAATTTCTGATCATTTTCAATTTGAGAGTTTCGAATTCTGATCATTGTCGTTTCATTCAACTTCTGTATACCTGTGATTATCGGTCAAAAATCTCTGACTGTAAGTAAATTAATAGGGTGAGGCACAGAAATATATGTATTTTTATGGACTTTGCACTAGTAACTATGCACTAGTATTTATGACTGCCGATACATAGCCAGTAAACATGATACAAACACAAGAGGGTTAAAACATTTTGAAAAACATGACTTCTGAAAATGTGTGTGTGTGCGTGTGCGTGTGCATGCATGTGTGTTGAGTGGGGGTTATAGCTTGTTCAGACAAGTTCTTCCTCTGGAACATGAAAATATCTTCAAGTGATTTCAGCAACTGACAGGTTACTTAACCTGTATTTTTAAACTGATTGTCAATATTTTGTACAAAATATATCATATTTCCATAATAACATTCGACTAGATGTAACCTATTTCACTGAGTTGCTCCCCCATGTAATATGACAGCCAGTCATCATAATAGGGTGTTGTTTGTCTGAAGTGGTCTGAGGTGATACTTAATAGCTGGTAACAGTAATGGTAAAAGGTCACATCTGTCTGGATAAGTTGGTGACTGAGCGGCCAATGACCTGTAAATAACATTTAATGACCGGGATCTCATAATCATAGATGTGGTTGTTGTTTTATGTTCAACGCAAATTTATCAGATATTACAACATTGCTTAAATCTTACACATGGGCTACTAACATTTAGCATTCACATGCACGCACGCACACACATACACACACACACACACATACACACACAGTCTCACACCAGATCTGATGTCTCTGAAACGGATAAGAACTGTACCAGGCTAATGGTCCTTAGGCCACTGAACTCTTTTACAGCGCATCATTGATAATATCTAAGATGTTGCAAATGTCATGACGAAGTAATTCTCCAAATATTTTGGAATCTGTTTTGGAATTTAGATTTTGTCAGTATTACTGTAAGAGAGCAACACCTCTAGGTGTTTTTTTTTCATAGCAGCATGTTTCCCCCCTTGAATACCTACATTTAAATGCTCATTAATAACCAGCACATTGAACATGCTTAATTATACTTATCATTTACAGTAATAATCCCATCCCAATCAGCGTTATAAAGAACATTGTGTGCTGTTGTCTGAGTCTTATCCTGTTTGTGCTTTTAATTTGTATTTCACCATGTGTGTTAAAGTCAAGTGGGTTTATGACTGTTAAGCCCTCTTGTTCCCTCTTGTGCGCCAACTCCTTGTGATTCAGAGTTTGCTCTGGTTTTATGAATTTGTTGTGCATTTGGGTCCCACCCTAAAAGCAATCATTACAGAAAGACCTAGCATGACAGTTTGTTGTTATTCTCATGCACCTGTGTATATGGTGCCTTAGGTGGTTTATCGTGTGCTGAAGATGATGAGAAGTATGCTGACAGGTGCATCAAGAAAATGGGCCCACCGAGGATAAGTGGATAGAGGATGAGTGCCTTTCTGAGCCCTATCCCAGCCCCGATGTCGCAGTGGCCATCTCCATCTCCTGGTCTCCCCATCATCCCCAGGGTGATAGGGTGATGGCCTACACTTGTACATTTGAAAATTGGAGTATTTATGAGACCACATGGACTAGATTCTCACTTTTTCAGTTTATTTTTCTGTTCTGAGTATTTGTTTAGGGTTTGACATTTTCAACTTTGCCAGTTAGCCATTCATATGGACTAACAGTTTTTAAAGTGATGAATCATCACATATATATAGTCTATTGGGAGCAAAGATAATATGAATTGTAAAACCATTGTTACAACTCAAGAGCAGATGAAATTGAAGCTAATGAAATACAGCATGACAACATGACTGTGGAAGGCTTTTGCGTTTGAATGATCAACAACAGTCTTTTAAAAAAAAAAATGATATATATATATATAAAAAAAAATTATATATATATATATATATATATATATATATATATATATATATATATATATATATATCAGCCTTTATCCTATATCATTCCTATATCAGCTCGTGAAGCCCATCCTCTACTGGCCCAGGGAGCGAACCTTCACCTTGTTTTAATGCTACAAAAGGTGTAACATTGACTCTTATCAGGCTAATAGAAGGGGAGATAGTGGAGGGAGTGCACAGGTCCAGAGATTGGTGTTTTCTGCGGACAAGCTGCTCTGTCACTGATACTGACCAAAGCACACAGAAACACCTGGAGGTAGCCTACCGCAAGACGACTCAACAGGTACAGTGTGTAATTGTCTGTGAATCTTTGTGAATTTGTGAGAGTATATTTACATTCTCTACTATACTTTACTATAGATATTACAACAATTTACAGTTTGAGAATAATTGATATCATCTATGAAAGTTATTTGAGACAAGATTACGTAACGGCTGATTCAAGGACATAGTTTTCAGTATAGAAGGCCTTTCATCAACATGGTAAATTATCACATCAGAGAAAGTCAGGTCTCAATTCCACTAGCGTCATTGTCGAGTATTTTTCTTGAAGTGAAGAACAAGGATATGTAAACATATTCAGACAGTAGTTAAACTGCTGTTTTTAGTCTAATCAGCATTGCATGATTGCAGCCCTTCAAGAAATATTGAACATGGTCCAAAAGTCCAAAACAGTATTGTTCAGTAGTTCCAACTCATTATTTAAATAAAAATGTGCGCTTCCAGCTTCATGTCTGATTTTCATGTTCAGTTTCATACTTGAGAAATACACTGAGGGCGAAGTGTGTCTGGAAATACTGGTTTACCTTATTTGACTTATAGTGGCAGCATGGCAGCACTCACAGTATCATGAAATAATTTTAAGTTTAAATTGTAAAATTGAAAAAAGAAAAACAACAACAAAAAAACAGTTAAATCATGCATGTCCCATTTTTTTAGGATAATGAGTCAGATCTGGCCAAAAAATTTTAAAGTTCAAAGAAAAGTGAAAACACACCGGAGAGCTCCCATTAAAACGGGTTTATTTGGGTGACGTTTCGAGCCCTACAGCCTCTCCGGTGTGCAGATCTTCACTTTTCTTTAAATGTAAAATTGATACATTTCATCCAAGTCATAATAAATTAAACTGCTTCATAAATTAAATACATACATTTCCTCAAAGTTTGATACTTATACACAATACACAATACATATACAATACTTATATGTACTTACAAATACTCAATGATTTAGGATCTAGCCTTTATACAAACAATTCACAATTCAAACTCAGTTTCAATGCCTGAGCTCACAGGATGTCCAGATACAATTCTAACTGAATGTTCAACTATCTGCAGCTTTCTCTCTCTATCGTCTATCGTCTATCATCTATCGTCGTATCGTTAAGGAACATCAATGTATTCCTGAAATTTCCAGGTCTTCAATCCAAATTTTCACTCCACTTTAGTAATAATGAGAAATATGCCTCTGTCCAGTCATCTGTCTGAGACCCTCAAATTCTTGTCTTGTACCGGAGAGGGTAAAAGCAGAGCAAGAGGCACAAACTTTTGTTAAGTTCCATATTCTATTTTCACAAGGGGGAGGGGGGAAAATCACCCTTTATGCAGACCAGAGTCGAACCCTCAAATGATGATACAGAAGATCATTGAAATGTTCATGTTGTGACATGTATGTGACTCTCCCACTGATGCAGATGGGAATTATTCATGGTTGCTCCCATTGTAATGTATTATGTTGCTCTATCTTTGTATTCAGTGATCTTTAATTGTACAGTACCCTTGACTTTTATTTACACTGGCAATGTTTGTGTTAAACTGAACATCTATTGAAAATGTAACATTTAGATGTCTCCGTAGCAATCAATTATTTAAGGATAAAAAAATTCCTTGTCATAAAATTACAAATGTTCATTGATAAAGTTGAAAATTAGCCTAGAGTTTTCCAAACAAACATTTAAGATTTTCTCAGTGTATAGAGAGATGAACATCATGGAATTACACTGGTAAATATGATGGAGGGTTTATGGTTGGGCTGTTTTTTTTTTCTCAGGGAATCTCATTAGAGTGCATTAGAGTTATCATGGACTCTATGAAATAGCTGGGCATTTTACATCAAAATTCATCTCTCTGCCAAAAATCTAAATGACCAAATCATCCAGCAGGTCAATTAATCAAAACACGTGTCCTGTAAAAACGCAAATAACGCAAAATGTGAAAAAGGTTTAAAATCTTCTGAACAGACATTTGACATACTATCTGCAGATTGTTTTCTGACTTATTTTGATTTTCCCCCAGCTTTCATTCACAGACTTCATTATGGGGTATGTACAATTCATTATGTCCAAGATGCTATATGTTGAAGTAAGCATAGAATGAGTTTTCACACAAGATACACTACAGTGCTTAATTTTTTATTTTCAGGAAAGAGAAAGAGAAGAAGAAGGAGGAGAAAGTTTTAGGAGTTGGATTTTTTCAACTGGTAACGGTCTTATTTGAACACATCTGTTCTCTGAAAAACACTAATATCCTCTGTTAACTATGACCTTTGTGGCTGTAGGGATTTGGTTTGATGTACATGCCGTATGTCTGCAATGCATCTTCAGATATAATTACACTCCAGGCCCATAGTTCACCAGTGAATCTAGATCCAATAATGTCTTTTGTAGTTCCGGTTTGCCACATGGAGGGACACCCTGATGATGGTGGTGGGGGGGTTGTGTGCACTCATCCATGGTGCCGCTTCTCCACTCATGCTGCTTGTCTATGGCATGATGACTGACACATTTGTGTCCTACGAGTTGGAGATGCAGGAGCTGAAAGACCCCAACAAGACATGTGACAATAACACCAACACCATTGCTTGGGTCAATGGCTCCATATTTCAAACCACTGAGAACACAACTGTTCTGTGTGGGTAGGTAGTACTCTTCCTAGCAGCTGTTTCATGTCTTGTTGGATCGGATAAGAGACATTCTTGACCTTATATTCATATATGTATATTCAGTTTAGAATGACAATTGACCAATAACATTTTTTTAAACAGGGTGGACATTGAATCTCAGATGACACTGTTTGCTTATTACTTTGTTGGTATTGGAGTGGGCGTCTTTATTGTCAGTTATTTTCAAGTAAGCAACCTAACAAAGACACCATTGCTATCATTACTGCCTCTGCTAAAGACGTTTACTGTCAGCAACATGCTCGTTCATTCTGGGATGGTATCTCTCTTGTTTAAGGCAGATTATCCAGTTACTGACCTCTGATTTCAGATTGCCCTCTGGGTTTCTGCTGCTGCAAGGCAGATTCAAAGAATAAGGAAGACCTATTTCCGAAAAATCATGCGGATGGAAATTGGTTGGTTTGACTGTAATTCTGTGGGAGAATTAAACACAAGGATATCTGAGTAAGTCCCAAAGAACTGTTTTATATGCCTATGTTGTCAGGTTAACTGATTATTTTATTTGGCAAATTGGTAATGGGTATTTTTTTTTTTTAATTTTGCAATTAGCTTGTGGTAATATCTTGATGTGTGCAATTGATTCTTACGTATATGTTGAAAATATTTTTGTATTATCTCAAATTCATGATATGTTTTTTGTGTTCCAGTGATATCAATAAAATCAACAGTGCCATCGCAGACCAGGTGTCCATTTTTATTGAAAGGATCTCCACCTTCATCTTTGGCTTCACTGTTGGCTTTATTGGTGGTTGGAAGCTGACCCTTGTGGTCATTGCAGTGAGTCCCCTTATTGGCCTGGGAGCTGGATTAATGGCCATGGTAAGATTCAAAAAGCACTTACACAGCAAATTCATTTTAGTGAGGCAAGGCCAATTAGTAATGCAGTTTCACAGTACATGTACGTGTAGCGAAGCAGTTGTGCAGAGACGTGACTCAAGCTGAGATGAGAAATCACTGCCCTAAGGCTCTGTATAACTTACTCACTGTGCATGTTGCAATATCAGTATTTTACCTTGAAATGGTAGACTGCACATTTAACAATTAGAGCTGATGCATGTCTGTCTGCATGTTTTGACTGAGTTTTGATCTGCAGGCTGTCGCTAGCCTAACAGGCCGGGAGCTGAAGGCCTATGCCAAAGCTGGAGCGGTGGCAGATGAGGTGCTCTACTCCATACGGACCGTTGCCGCTTTTGGAGGGGAGGAGAAGGAAGCAGAGAGGTGCTGTATAGAGCCATGCTAAACTGTGTTCAAGACCTGATGCACATACACATCTATGATCTCAAAAGAATAGCTATTTTTATATTTGTGGTGCACATTCCTTCTTGACTAGACGTAAAGTGTGACCTTTCAACCAACAGGTATGACCGTAATCTTGAGGAGGCCCAGACCTGGGGCGTGAAGAAGGGTACCATCATTGGTATTTTCCAGGGTTACCTCTGGTGTATAATCTTCCTCTGCTATGCTCTGGCCTTCTGGTATGGCTCCAAGTTAGTCATTGATACCAAGGAACTCTCACCCGGAGATCTCATCCAGGTATGTTGAAAACAGAATAAATATGCACCTTTTGGAAATTTTGTTGAGCAACTTAAAAAACAAAACAAAAAAAACAGCATGTTGTAGCATCACACAGTGACGGTCACGTTCTGTTTGTATTGCATAACATACCCTGCTCTGTGCAAATACATCTCATGTCTCCACAGGTGTTTTTTGGCATCTTGATGGCCGCTATGAATTTGGGTCTAGCATCGCCATGCCTGGAGGCTTTTGCGTCAGGCCGGGCGGCAGCCAAAGGCATATTTGACACCATCGACAGGGTGAGAGTCACAGTCGCAGACAGACAGGCAGCATGAGGGGTTTTGTCGGTGCTGTCAGGAAATCAATGAACTCCTGTAAATGATTAATCACCCTCACAATGGCACCCAACCTCTCCCTTTTTCTCCTCAGGAGCCTGAGATCGATTGTCTCTCGGAGGAAGGGCACAAATTAGAACGAGTTAAAGGAGACATCGAATTCCACAATGTTGACTTCAATTATCCCTCACGGCCAGATGTGAAGGTGCATTTAGTTGGCTTTTAACTCACATCCCTTACATGTTGTCTTTTCTTTATAGCCTTAAAAGCACACTTTTCTCATTTAGACCTTAAATGACTTGAGCATGGTGATAAAAGCAGGAGAGACGACAGCTTTTGTCGGCCCCAGTGGTTCAGGAAAGAGCACCACTGTCCAGATCATCCAGAGATTTTACAACCCCTTGAGAGGAATGGTAATGCTTTTACCCCAAGTGAGATCTACACTTAGCTATCATCTATCTATCTATCTATCTATCTATCTATCTATCTATCTATCTATCTATCTATCATCTTACAAATATCTACTCTTCATATGTGAATATTGTTGTGTCAGTTCTGATTTAGACGTTTAACTAAAAGAAGAGTCCTTGGTTCTTGTGCACCTTAGGTGACCCTGGATGGCCATGATATTAGGAGTCTGAACATCCAGTGGCTGCGTTCTCTGATTGGAATTGTGGAGCAGGAGCCTGTGCTCTTTGCCACCACAATCGCTGAGAACATCCGTTACGGGAGGGAAGGGGTCACCATGGAGGATATCATCCAGGCCACCAAACAGGCCAATGCATATAATTTCATCATGGATCTCCCTCTGGTATGCAACACAGACACTCCTCCAGTGCCGGTTCCCAGCATAGGCAACCTTGGCCAATCGCCTAGGGCACCAAATTTTAGGGGGGGGGCATTGCAATACATTTCTTTATTTTTTTTCTTCTTCAGTTTTCCACTTGATTCCTAGAAAAAGGGGTCAAAACTCTAATCTGGCCTAGGGCAGCAAAACCTTATCTCAGAGGGACACTTGGAAATGAAAGATTATATATAATATAATAATAATAAGTAATAATAATATAAGTCTGACACTAGAGTCTTCACTGAACTGCACATAAGGAAGTAATTGGCCATATTTTGTTTGTGCTGACTCAGAAATTTGACACTCTGGTGGGTGAGGGTGGTGGTCACATGAGTGGAGGTCAGAAGCAGAGGATCGCCATTGCTCGAGCTCTGGTCAGGAACCCTCGTATCCTGCTGCTGGATATGGCCACCTCCGCTCTGGACAATGAGAGCGAGGCTGTGGTCCAGGAGGCTCTGAATAAGGTGGGTTTAGTGAGTGTGTAATGCTGGCATGACCAAATGTTCCACTATGGCTGAATCTGACACAGCACTTTATCTGGCAACATCTTCCACACAAATGAAATATGCAATTGCCTGAACAATTATTGATCATATTTCAGTGACTGAATTCCAATATATCACATGTTCTAGTACGTTTTGGTCTGTGCTGACAATGTGATCACCTGTATGTTGCTGGCAGGCTCGCATGGGTAGAACCACTATCACCATTGCTCATCGGCTCTCCACCATCCATAATGCTGATGTGATCATCGGCTTTGAGCACGGGCGAGCTGTGGAGCGAGGCATGCACGCTGACCTCATGGAAAGGCAGGGTGTCTACTTCACCCTGGTCACCCTGCAGAATCAGGGACAGGAACCAGTCGCACACAAAAAGAACCGTGAGTTAGAACATCAGCACAGACACTGAACTAATCCCAGAGGACGAGATTCATTTGTATGTTTTTCATTCATTTTTTTTAACCAAATGAATTTGCGATTTCAGCATCTGAAAGTGAGGGAACAGACCTAGGTCTTGAAAAAAAGAGAACCTTTAGCAGAGGGAGTCATAGAAGCATAAGGTAATGCATAGTGCATTATAAACAGTGAACCATTAATAAAAAAAAACTGTATGTCAAAGTGCAGTATGACTGTTAGAATTTGGTTTATATCATAGAGGAAGTTGTTTGTTTCTTACACATTTTTGTGGTAAATAGAGCCTACAAGCACTTATTATGTAGCCTGAAGCACTTAAATGTTCTCATCTTGCCTTTTGAAGGAGATCTCTGCGCTTGCGATCTCGGTCACAGCTGTCAGATGACTGCATTCCAGATGCCATATCTGGTCAACTCTGCATTGACAAAGACAGAGACATCACTGACAACCCTGAGGTCATTGAAACTGTCGTGTTCTCAGTCGTACAGCATCACTCATAAGTCTAGCATGAGGCTTCACGTTCATCTATAGACCGTTTCAAGAGTTTGATTGTTAGCATCATAGCAGTTCCCACAGGGTTTCTGTTTTAACAATCTATATGGCTGTTTTATAAGAAATTATGTTAAGTTCTAGTATTGCTATTGTTTTTTTTTTAACTGTCAAAATGGTCTTTATCTGCAGGCGGATGAGAACCTTGATCCAAAGGAACGCATTGAGCCGGCGCCAATAGCTCGCATCCTCAAGTACAACCGCACTGAGTGGCCTTACCTGCTCATTGGCTCCTTAGGAGCTGCTATTAATGGCTCAGTCAGCCCCATCTATGCTCTTCTCTTCAGTCAAGTTCTAGGGGTGAGACAATGCAGAGTTTCAGTAGTGGGGATTGATTCATTCATGATTGAATGCAGTCATTGATTTCAATTGATTAACTGATAATATGACAGCAATAGTTTTACATCCTGTGACTTCCTTGTCTGTTATGTCTGTGGCTAAACTTTTGAAAAGGTGTTTTAAAATCTTGTCTTGTCCTGTCTTGTTGGCGTTAAGACATTTGGCATCGCTGACCTGGATAAACAGAGGGAGCAGATTAATGGAATTTGTGTGCTGTTTATAATAGTGGCCATGACAAGCTTCATCTCACAGTTTTTACAGGTGAGTTTCAAGTATCAATAATCGTCAGTAAATTCTGAAAACAACACAACACAGCACATATACACTCAATAGGCACCCACAGAATATTCCCCTATGGAAAGGTCTTATTGAAAACATATGATTCATTATATGTCCTAACAGGATTATGTTAAGATTGAGTGCCCATGTAAAATTGTATAATCCCACCCAAGTTTTCTGTGTGGCTAGACCCAAGGTAAATACTGTAGTACTCACCTTTATGCTGAGGTGTGCTAAACTAAGGGACCTTGATTCCTTTGTCTACTTACTGTCCATATACATGTGAATCATTTTGAGATGGCTTAAGTGTGGTGTAATAATCTGCTGGAAAGGGTTACTCCTTTGCCAAGTCTGGAGAACTGCTGACACGAAGGCTGAGGAAGATGGGCTTCCAGGCTATCCTGAGGCAGGAGATTGGCTGGTTTGATGACCGCAAGAACAGCCCAGGAGCACTGACCACCAGACTGGCCACAGACGCCTCCATGGTGCAGGGGGTAAGCGCACTATAAAAAGTGGCTGTGTGTTGTACATGTGATCATTCAGGTTATCCCCAAATGTCATTTTGTCCCTTTTTAACTTAATTTTATAATTAACTTAGCTTTTATTTTTAATTACATGAAGAAAATGTTGTGACTACAAGAAGACAAGTTGTCTAAGACATATTGTTGTGTACAGGCAACAGGGTCACAGATAGGCATGATTGTGAACTCGCTCACCAACATTGGCGCGTCAATCATCATCGCCTTCTACTTCAGTTGGAAGCTGAGTCTGGTTGTCGTCTGTTTCCTGCCTTTCATCGGCCTTTCTGGAGCCTTCCAGTCCAAAATGCTTACAGGCTTTGCCAATGAAGACAAGAAGGCCATGGAGGATGCAGGGCAGGTAGACTTTCAATATGCAGTAGTTTTGTATTTAGTTTCAAAGATGTGCACTATGCTTTCCTTATCCAGACCACTTTTGGTCAACTTTAGTGTACTGCTGTTTAGGGACCCTTTAGTTCAGTATGTGCTGTGGAGAAAACTAGTGTATGTTCACAGTACTAGCTCAGTAAATGCAAAATGAATATGAAGTCTCCTACTGTAAGCCTAAGTACCATAAACCAAAGGCTTAAGCCAAAGAACCAGGAATTAACTAACTACTTCAGGAATGTAAATGTAAACCTCGGCCCTCTGGTGTTGTATTGTAGTATTTATTGTTGGAATATCGCTTGAATGTCGGCAGCTTTCGACTAGAATCATTTGCTTTACCCTGGTAGCATGGTAACGCCTTTCCCTTTGTTTGCCTGTATTCTTCCAACTAAACTTTTCAGTGATTAATCAGTTCTACCTGGACAAACTTACCTCCTTGCTTCAGGAGGAAGATGTTACATGTGTTACATCTATGCATTTAGCAGACACTTTTACCCAAAAAGTCAACTTCTAGTCTATCCTATCAACTATCAGGGCCAGTCTCCCCTAGAGCAACTTAGGGTTAAGTGCCTTGATCAAGGGCACAACGGTGGCAGCCGTTTGAACGCACAATTCCCAGGCTTCTAGCATGCTAGCCAGGTTCCTTACCAGCTACCTATGTGAAACTCCTGCTTCATCTTTGTTACTGCTTATGGTGAGCATATCTGTCTGTCTGTCTGTCTGCAGGTGTCCAGTGAGGCGATGGCCAACATCAGGACCATTGCGGGTCTGGCCAAGGAGGGCCAGTTTGTGGACCTGTATGAGCAGCAGCTGGAGGCCCCGTACAGGGCAGCCAAGAAGAAGTCCCACGTCTATGGGGTCTGCTTCGGCTTTGCACAGTGTGTCATCTTCATGGCCTATGCAGCCTCATTCAGATATGGTGGTTACCTGGTCAGCAATGAAGGCCTCCATTACATGATTGTGTTCAGGTTAGGTTCATTTAAAAAATGAATTAATGAATTTGACTGTGTTGAGATCTGTTTCATGTTGAAAACGCATAGTGACATACTGCGTGTGTGTGTGTGTGTGTGTGTGTGTGTGCGTGCGTGTGTGTGTATGTGTGCCTTTAGAGTTGTTGCAGCTATTGTGACCTGTGGAACGGCCCTGGGGAAAGCGTCATCTTTCACGCCAGACTATGCCAAAGCAAAGATTGCTGCGGCCCAACTCTTCGCACTTTTAGACAGAGTGCCAAAAATCAACATAAACCCAGCAGTGGGACAAACCTGGGTATGAGACATGTGCGACACTTGATGAATATTCTCAAAGAACCATGGTTACTGTGTAATCTAAAGTGTTTCTAACATGAAAATATTTTGCATACATTTTCTGAGTTCATAATCCATTCCTTTATTCCACACTGGTGGAATGACCTTCCAAATGCCATCAGAACAAAGGATACTCTCTCCACCCCACTCCTCTTTTTTTGTACGTCACTTTGGATAAAAGCATCTGCTAAATGCTTAAATGTAAATGTCCATACATGGCAGGATCATTTCAAAGGCAAGGTGGAGTTTGTGGACTGCAAATTCACGTACCCGGGCCGGCCAGACATTCAGGTGCTGAGGGGGCTGACGGTGTCTGTGAAGCCTGGGGAGACTCTGGCCTTTGTGGGCAGCAGTGGGTGTGGGAAAAGCACCAGTGTGCAGCTGCTGGAGAGATTCTATGACCCCGATGAGGGCAAAGTGGTACGAGATGCAGTTCTTTTTACCTTATGTGACAGACAAGTAAAGAACATTCTTGTTGTGCCACTCATTGGGTGGAGTTTTCCTGACAGCTGTACTTGCTTTGATCTCCTTAACACCCTGAGCAAGCGTAATATTTACATAGTGTTAAATGTCTCTGCTCCACTGCAGGCAGACTTCAAAGGGAAGCTGTCTTAAGTGGTGTTTTGAATTCTGCAGCATTAAAAAAGTCAAAAAATGCATACACATACAAAAAACTGACTTAATCTGAGAGAGAGGCAATGGAAATGGAAATGCATGTTTCACTATATATTTCTGCTGACTTCCTTTTGAGAAGTCTGCTGTTGTCACCCAGAGGTAAACTGACACCTTGTCAGTTTCTGTCACATCTGTACATGTACTTTTCACATACATGTACATATAATCCGCTCGCCTTTGCTTTGTCAAGCTTATAGATGGGCACCGGTCACAGGGCATCTGTGTACCTTTCCTGAGGGCACAGATTGGCATCGTGTCCCAGGAGCCTGTGCTGTTCGACTGTAGCATCGCTGAGAACATTGCCTATGGAGACAATGCACGTGTCGTCAGCATGGAGGAGATTGTGGACGCTGCCAAAAAGGCTTTCCTCCATGATTATGTGATGACACTACCACAAGTGAGCCACACAGATCATCATACACCACTCACTGAACTGTTCGATCACATAGGGAATGACAGTCTCAAGAAAGACATACCTTTAAGATCTTGTTCAGCCAAAGACAAAGTCAGTTATGTCCCATGTGTCCACTGATTTCCAGTACGTGTTGAGGTTTTGCAGGCTTATGTGACTGTGTCCCTCTTACAGAAATATGAGACCCAGGTTGGGGCCCAGGGCTCCCAGCTGAGCCGTGGGCAGAAGCAGCGGATCGCCATAGCCAGAGCAATTGTCAGGAATCCCAAGATCCTGCTGTTGGATGAGGCCACCTCTGCACTAGACACAGAGAGTGAGAAGGTGGAATTCAACGCGTGCACTCACATGCAAACGCACACACACACAGACACACACACACTCTATCTCACACACATTATACACACTCACATATGCTGTGTATGCCCTTTCTCACATATACACAACTTTGCAAAGACAGGTCAATACTTGTTAATCTGTGCTGAACCAGTGTGCCTAGATATTCCTAAAGGGAGTGGCAGCTTTCTAGAATGCTTTCTCATGCCATTGCCATCTTTCACCTGTATCTTTTAACACAAATATCACACTAAAGAAAGTCAAATCACATTCAAATTTGCATAGCAACTATTCCGTTTATTCTCCCTGTTTATGTCTTGTTTACTTAACAGATGCTTTCATCTAGTGTGACTTACAACATTGACTATCAAACTGACAACAGACAAAATACAAACCCCATGCACACAAAGATGTATATTCTACAACATACACAGCAGAATTTTAGGTATGAGCAGCAGCAGCACTCTTCTTTCTGTTCTCCTGAGAGATTTTGACAGATGTCTGCTTGTCCTCCTCCTTCAGACAGTGCAGGCTGCTCTCGATGAGGCGAGACAAGGTCGCACCTGCATCGTCATCGCCCACAGGCTGTCCACCATCCAGTCAGCAGACATCATCTCCGTCATGTCCCAGGGGGTGATCATCGAGAAAGGTACACATGAGGAGCTTATGGCCAAGAAGGCTGCATACTACAAACTTGTCACCACCGGAGCACCCATCAGTTAGGGCACCTGAAGACTGCTTTTTAGAAAAAAGAGAAGCAAAACATCACAATGGTTTGCCATCACACTGCAATGTGTTTGTAAGACTGCTGTGTGTGTGTGTGTGTGTGTGTGTATGTGTGTGTGTGTATTTTTTTCATTTGGATATAATGAAGACATAGTAATTGAAGTATTTAAGTATTTATTAACATAATATCAATCAGATGTACTGTGTACACTTTTTTAGTTTTTTAGTTTATTCAGCAGTATAGGTGGACTAATGGGTTGGTAGGAAGTCAGTACAATAATAGAGATCATCAGTTTTCTAGGACTTATAAGAGACTTTGCTATGTGGATTTGATTACTATTAACTTTACTGTGACTTTACAATGACTTTTGGCTCATCATAGCACCTTCTCGCCCACTAGAGGGAGCTCTTCACAAAGCTTGCGCTTACAGGGGAAAGCCTGAAAATGTGTTTGCAATGATTTGTCATTTAAATGATGGTAAAACTGTTTAGTCAAAGTAATAGAAATTCAAAAAAATTATGTTATATGATTGTCAATTTAGTGCAGTGTCCCATAAAAATTAAATGAACAAAATAAGGACATGTAGTCTAGTTTTTGAAGGAACTGTGTTTGTTATAACAAATATGTTTTATATATTAATAAAAACATGCCACACTGATGATGCTACACTTGTAAACTGATATTTAGATATATTGCACGAGACATGATGCACAACATCTCTGAAGATCTTGATACACAAGACAACATATGCTGTATTACCAGTCTGTGGACCTTACTGTCCCATACGGTGTGTGTTGCCAAGGTGCTAGTAATGGGTGGTGAATATATATACCTGTGGAAGTACACTGCAAGTGCTCTTACATAATCTGCATTTTATCTCATTCACATTTGCCAACCAAATTTATTTGGACAGATTACATAATTAATGGATCCTACATTCAGGGTGAGAAAAACAAAGCATGAACTACTCTGCCCATGCCATCAAATGGAGCCGTTTATAATGGAAATGAGCACAGCTTACCAGAACAATAATTGTCTAGGGGCCTGCATCATTCAAAAGCAGGTTAATATGTATGGTGAACAAAACAGTGCACAGATTGATTGCATAATGCCATGTGATGAGAAATGAGACACCATTGTCTAGTTTCATTAACTTGATTATGCAATATTGTTCAGTGTGATTGCTGTTTATCTCAGGAAAGACAGAAAATTAGCAATAAACAGCTGCTGGCCCTTACAGACTGACATGATGGTGACTCTTCCGAGTAAACTTGGCTGATACAACATGCCATATCCAAAGATCATATATGGTCATTCGGTTTGTGTTTGTTTATGTTTATTGTCTTCTGGCAGATCCTTTCCCCCAAAGTGATGTACAATATAAAAAACACCACACTATAAACAAAAATACTTAAATATAACATAAGCATTTCAGTAAAAATAGAAGCATAAATTATTATTATACACTAATTTAGATGTACAGTACAATATATGTGACCTATAGTAATATATTGGCGCTTGTATTTAGTTCTGTACAATTCTGATCATATCACAAATATTATATACAATTTGTGTTCACTGGGGTACATTGGTATTTACATAACATTAGCATCTAATTACAAAGTACTCAGAAAGGTTAAATAGAAGTTTACTTATTTTGTTATTCATTGCTTTCTTCCAAAAATATCACCAGATTTTACAGCCGGACAGTTCCATGCAGCCTATGTGTTTGCAGGTAAGAGAGATGATAGACTCTTTTTACTTGGAAATGTAGGTTCTATTTTATTCATATTTAATATGTATTGGAAAAACAAACTATTTTAGTAGTTATCTTCTGAACAGAGATTTTTATTTGTCATTTATATATATATATATATACACATACACACAGAAAGGTGAACATGAATATTATATTAATACATTTCAACTGTTTACAAAATGCTTTGTGGTTTCTCAAAAGCATTAATCCAGAGCAAGTACTCCATACAAATAATGTACAACAAATAAAACAAATACGAATGATTACTGATAACATATCATATCCATTACAAAAGCTCAGACTAACATATTTGTAAACAACTGCAATAAAAAGGCACACAACCTCCATATGACAAAAAAGAATGTCTCATCTCAACATTTCACTCTGACAAAAAAAATACTCTCTGAAAAAAAAACCACACACTGGAACATTGACTTCACACTGTTGAACACCCAGCATATTAGCACTTAATCTAGCCTAATCCAGTCTCATTTCTGGGTCTCCGATCAAGAGGTGGACACAGTAAGGGATGAGAGCAACCACGCTGAGCGGCACCACTGCACTCTTGCAGAAAGACAGCGTGTAGAAGAGGACCTCTGTATGCGTGGGAACTTTTATAAGGTTGTAGAGCTGTAGCGTGGTGAGCGTAGCAGCCACACACATCAGCTTGAAACGGGTCTTGTAGCCATTCTTGCCCTTGCAGCTCTTCAGGAACATCTGTGAGTTGATGGCCAGGCCGAGGCCAAACAGAGCGCCCAGGTTGCGGACGAGCCCGGCAAAGGGTGTGGTGTCCAGGTGGATCCAATCCGGGTTGACGCACCATTTTTTGGCCTTGGAGATGGACCAGAGTAGGTCGATGTGGATCATCTTCAGCAAGAAGTAAAAGGTCAGGGCAAAGGAAAAGAGGAAGAGGCTGGTCTGGAGGTAGACCTTAAAACTGGCTGTATGGATGAAGGGGATGTGCTCAAACGCTTCTGCCACAAGCATGCCTGACAGATGACAGAGATTAACTACATGAGAACAGTGTAAAACATTGTAAATCATTTGTGTTAAACAATTTGATAATGTGATTATAACCATCATAATAATGTGATTATAACCATCTAGAGTACCTGCTAAAATCCCAAGAATGACTTGATGGGGAAAGTGAGTTGCAATGAATACCCTTGAGACACAAACACTAATCTGAATGACCCAGAATCCAATCCAGAGGAATGACCACACCAGGCGAAACCTATACAAAAAAAGGAAATTTCATTATTCATTATTGAAATTGCAACTTTTTATGTAATGATAAAAACGCAGCATGAGTAATATTCGGAACTATTAATTGATGGATACCTCGGTGATTCTTGGTAGGTGGTGTCACTATGCAGTTTCGTGAAATTGACTGCGGATGTAATCATTACATACCACACACATGATGAGCCCATTGCATGGCCAGATGGGCTCCCTACAAAACAAAAATATTGTTAGAAAAGTAATCCAAAAGAACAATGTTGCAGTTCAGTGACTTTTATCTACACTGCTATTATTAGCAAGCCACCAGAAAGATTAAATCATGCACCTTCATTAAATGGAAGTATAAGACCTGTTGCAGTTATCTGGTGTGTCTATCTACCTGGTCCTGTTTCACAAGTGATGTGGAACTGTTCAAGTTGAGGTAGAGAATGATTTTGATAGAAGAGGGTTTCCTGAACCCACCAATAAGGACGATGTCCAAACAAAATCCTGAAAATAAACAGCAGTGTTTAAACAGGAAACTGCATCAATAGAAATAAATATGTCATCATTAAAAGACTGCTAAATCAGAGAAGACACATACCATTTAAATATGAGGTTGAGCCAGTCACCAATGACTGCCACCCAAATCATCTTTGTTCCAACTATCTGGCTGAACTGGAACCAGAGTGGAAAGTAGAGCGAGAAGATGTTCCGAGGATCGCCGACGGTCGACATGAAGTTGAGGAAATCATGGTAGTCTTTGTAGTTACTCTGGAGGTGCTGGATGACCTGCACCCCACTGCTGTGGATGAAGTCCATCGGAGGCTCGCACACGCTCACACACCTCCCCCTTGCTCACAGATGCTGCCCCATGGATGCTTCAAACTAAGTGTTGTCTGACTTCACCATGACAGGAGTGGCTTTATACTCGGCGACAGGGTGTCACGCTTATTTAACTGCATGACATACGTGGGCTGGAGGGGTAGGGGTGGTGCGTGTGTGGGGAGGGTTGGTGCGTGTGTGGCTGGGTGGGGTGTGTTGGGGGTGGGGGGTGGTTATGTGCTGCATGAGATGAAACTCAGCATTTTGAGCCAAAGTACATCCACCTGTTTCCATGATAATTGTGTGGACATTAGTTTTTCCACAAAAGCTTTTATTGGTTAAATATTAGCCCTCTCCTTCAGGTTGGAACTGTGTGTCCAAACAGAAAATATGTCCTTGTCCGCCTCGTGGGTTGTACTTAATTTTTTATTTTTTTCCACTTCACGATTAGAAGTACTGATCTACTTTTTTTATTTTTTTTTTTTATTTACTGCTGCTGTTGTTGTTTTAATCATACCAATGATGAAATTCTCTAATAAAGTTTCTTCACTAAGATAACATACTGTATTATACTGCATAATGTAAAAATATTGTTGTCTATCTTACTTAGATATCCCTCTATCAAACTAATATCAAATAATATGAAATAGACTATAGGTAGGTACAATGTAGCCTAAGCCCTTCTCAATGTCACTATATTTCACCTTCTTAAGTAATTTACATACAAATTGGTAGTCTACAAACTTATCTCAGCCGCTTGAGTAAAATGCTCCCGACCACCACTAGATGTCGAAGAACAGCACACTCGATGAATAATAACAAAGAATTGAATCATGGGAAGCATGAACGATACCATTTTAGATTCGGAATTTGTATACACTTGGATGTACAGGTATGTACATGATGTTAAAGCACAATAAAAATATATTTTAAATAACCATTTATCATATATAAGAGTAATTATGTACACACTCGTGGTGAAATAAGCAATTTAACAACTAACTACAAATGGATCTATCTGAAACGTCATTTCCTTCCACGTATCTTCTCTCGGCGCGTGTTTTTGAATTTCTGCGTCTGATTTAACTCATCCTTATTATCTTTTCAGAGGATTTTTTGATAAAGGTAAAATCACAATTTTTCTTAATATTGTTAATATTACCATTAACAAGTTGAATTTATAGATATAGAGGCGGTAACATCGATCCAACGCTCATTTTGTCAGCTAGAGTTAGCTTTAGCTAGCTAACAGTTAATGAAGACGATTAACTGCAAGAGTACCTGTCCTCAGAGTAAACAAACCGCTTATGACAAATCCTTAAAACATTTTACAAGCAAAATGAAAATAGAGGATTCCTCTGAAATACAAATATGGTGGCTGATGGATAGCTAGCTTAATGCTCTAGCCTGAATAGTTAGCTGTCAATACTAATTTGTTTGTTTTTGTTTTCAAAGACATGGCCTGCATAAATGATGCAGATGTTGGGGAGTGCTTCACCAACATGCTGGAAGATATCCGCACCAAACTGATTTCCCAGGTTGTCGGAGAAATGGTTGAAACCGAAGCAGATTTGCACCACACACACAGACAGTTTGTAAAAGCTGGTCTTGGTATGTACCATCATACTAGTTACTTGTAGTATTCCATCTTACTTGTTCCATTTACTAATAAGGGCAATGTCATGTGAATATCTGCACCCCAGGGAATCTCACAAACTGATTAATAAAAAAGTGCTTTCACAGATACATGCTTGAAGAAATGTAAGGATGAAACACTCTTTGAAACTATAGAGCTATTCGAAAAAGGTAAGTCCAGAATGTTATTATTGTGTAGCTTCCCATGTTTAGCCATGTTTAGTTAGTCTGTTTTTTTTTTAACTGTCAATGTAGAGTTAATTTCAGACAATGAACCTAGTGATATGACCATATCAAACCAGTTATGGTTTAATCTGTTTTGATCCATTAAGATTTAGCCCAAAGGACTGCAATTCTCAAGGAGAAGAGTCGGGAATTGCCAGAACTAATTTCTGAGACTGAGGAGAAGATCCTAATCAAGGAGAGCCTTGTACAAAGGATCAACAGGTTGAAGAAAGAACAAGCAAAGAACAGAGATTGTATGTTTGAATGCATTTTGTCTTCTCTGTCACAACACTGCTGTTGACTTAGTGATAGGGTGCATAAGTCGGCTTACAATGCTTGTGATTGTCTCTTTGAAGTGATTGTTGCACAAAACAAAGCCAACAAAGACAGGCTGAAAAACCTACACAAAGTGAAGCAGGTGTTCCAGGATTGTTTGAAATTGGAGATCAGGAAGATTCAAGGTAGAAATTACTGGTATCAGTTACGCATTGTTAAAGTCTGGTTGCACCCAAACATAATGCATTCACTTGTCTTATTATGTGTCTAGGTGAAAAGTTGCAGTTTGTCTTCAGAAACTTGGACCACCGAGATCCAGAAAGTGCCTACACGTTCATCCTGCTGATTAACAAGAAGGGAGAGTACCAGAGTATGTACAACTACTAAGTTTTCATTGTTTCCATGTTGTTAGTGAAAGCAGACTATTATACCCCCCCCCCTTAAATTTATCTGAAAAAAGAGAGTTTGCAGTTCAGTGTTGCAGCAGAAATGTCTTCAAGTCAGGTAACATTGTAACATGTTTATTGTGTGTACGCACCACCTCAGTTGAATCCTGCAGTCCACCCCTGGAGTGTATGCCTCAGCTGGAGCAGAAGCTGAAGGAGACAAACAACTTTTCTGCCTTCCTCGCCAACATCAGGAAAGAATTTAAAGCTCTAATTCCAGAGAAGTGAGGTACAGAAGGACCCATCCAATGGTGTGCTGACTGCCTAAGTGCCAGCCTTAAAGGACTCTATTTTATATCCCCCACCTCCTACAAATCAGTAAACTCCCATTGTTTTTTTGTACGTGTATATATTTATTTAACCTGAACTGTAGTTAAGGTGTCATGCTTTTTTTTTAACTTTTGATTGAATGCTTTCAGCTAGTCATGTTTTTAACTGAGTATCATCCAAACAGTAGGTGCTGAAACATCTTTTAACCTATCAGCAACTGTGTAATGTTGATGTTAATAAAACAATGCTGTGGACTTGGTGTTCTTAATGTTTCAAGTACAAGTGTGTAACAAGTGTGTTAAAAGAATGATTTTAATACTGATGTGAAATGGACACAGCAAAACAATGTTTTCTTATTGAATTATTGCAAAGTACATCTATGCTAAATCTACAGGGCTCAAGTCAACTCCATTTATTATCCCTCATTACCTGTAGCAATGACATTTGCATTGTTAGTTTGTTGTAATTAAGATTTCTTTGGTGAAGCTTATAATTTGGAAGGTCTGAAACTTGGCTCTTCTCTTTTAACTTGGAAGTTGCAATTTCATTTTAATTGCATTGGATATTTCCTTTTTCTTTTAAATAATATGCTGTGTCTAGGTTCTTTATACATTTATACAATAAAGGTCTCCCTCCCTTTTGTCTCATCCCTATGCATCAGAAGTCGTGTGCTCATTTAACACAGGAAGCTCCTGCACATAACTGGCTGGGAAATGGCCTCTCTGTCCATTTAATGCCCCATACCACCAACCATTGTCATCCCTTTGATGAATGTCAAGCAGATCCCCTAGGAACAAAACGAACAGCATTACGATAACACACGCTGGTAGGTGTTAGTTGGAGAGGGTTCTTTATGTTCTCTCTATGTGCAGATGTTTACCTTCCTTCATGTTCAGTTCATCCTCTCTATCTGAGGTGAAGTCATAGAGAGCTCTGCCTTTCCCCAGAGCGTGAAGTTCTAGGAATTAATGAATCAATGCTACAAGGTCAAGGTACTGGAAAAGAGAGAGATCTACAAAAGCTTCAAGTTGAGTGAAGTGTTTGGTCTTTATCAACATAAATACATATGCACACAGTGAGTATACAGTAGTTGGTAAAATGCTTTTAGTTGGTTAGTGAACACAGCAAGTCAAGAGTAAAGTTCAATTATACGGCATGATTCATTTGTTTTGAATAATAAAAAGTGGAAGGCCATTGTCACCTTTCGTATTGTCCTCTTCTGACTTATTGTCTCCACTGAGCTCCCTGACAGGTGAAGGCTCCCTCTCCTGTGTTGGTGACAGGGACTCTGGCTCCATCTGGTCAGAGGCAGCATTAGACTCCTGTGGCAGTGTGCTTTTAGCTGGACCCTTATAAATGATGGATCTCCTCAGAGACTGTCTTGAGCGAAGTGATGTGGTTTTGATCCTTACAGGACGAGACAGCTGAACAATGCTGTGCTCACAGTCCTTTAGGGAGGGCAGAGGGGATGGGGGTGTGAAGGATATGATGGGGCAGCTATTCTTTTTTCCTCTCAGCTGAACTGGGTGACATTTTGTGGTAATAACCGGTTGACCTAAGTCAAAGACTGTTTCCGAAATGGCATGAATCATTACTGGTTATTTACTTCTGCATACGACTTGAGCGGATCCTGAGACATCCTACAGCAAGAATTTTCCCTTCTGAAAGCTCAAAATTTACTAATCAGAGCCTTTGTTTTACAATGACCACACTAAAATGGTAAAAGAGGTCTTGGTGTGATAACTTCTAGAGTCCATACACATCATATGTAGCAAACAGCACAGCAGAATGCCATTTTGAAAACAGCAAAAGAGTGAAGTAGTCTTACCTTGTCCTTCCATTTTGTGATGCTCCCACTGAATTTGTGCAATGTTTTGGGTTTTCCCTCAATTTCAGTCACTGTTACAGACAGCTTACAGTGTGTTGCCATCAACAGGTCCAGTTTTAATGTGGTCTACAAAAAGAAGATTAAAACAGGTTGTACAATAACTAAATAGTAATTAGTAAAGCTTAAGCTTGTGATACAGGAATACTGAATAAGCGTACTTCATCAAGTAGCTGTTCGGTCTCTTCCATGTTTTTCCTGTTTGAGAATGATGGGTTCTCAGTATATGTCTTCACCATTTTCTCCAGAGCTGAAATACAGACCAAAAAACCCCAACACCAAGCAAACAAAAACATAAGCATTTTCATTGGTGCTGCTATGATGCCTGAGAGAGAGACAACAAAAATGGCTTTCATTTATTAGAACTTGCCTTCCTGATCTTTCTTTGTTTTTGCTATGTAGTCTTCTAGTCGATGCAGTTTAGTCTTCATTGCATCTTTACGTCGCTCTGGTCCCATCACTGTCTTACTGTCCTCTTCCTAATTAACACATGTGAGTGTACATCATCAGATGCAACTGAACACTGATGGATAATATCCTGCTAAAATAAAGGTGTAGGCAATATGCTGCATTCAAATACTCTGACTCATATTGACTGGACTGTATATACACAAATGTGTTCACGTTTGAGTGGAAAGAACACTTTTTTTCGTGTAGAACATAAACATAACTGCAGGTTTTCTGGCTTGAATTCAAAGCTGTGACCTTCAACAGACACATTATATTCATCTTTTTCTACCCCTTTTATCCATTCAGAGTTGCGTTTACAGCTGGGCACAAATCACCCAGATAGCACAAACAGGAATGTTCCTTTTCTTCCAGGAATAAACAAAACAGTAAGTTTACAGAGCAATATAGTGCAGAGTAGACATTTGGACAAGGGGCCTCACAAAATAATCTGTCATTAAAAACTCGGCTTTGTTGTCCTCTGCAGTAACGCTTGTCTGGTCCACCAAGCTCTGGAGGTCCTTCTCCATGTCCACGGTCCTGATAGCTTGCTCGATTTGCTTTTGACACTGTAAATAAAGGACACTGCCATAACATTTACTTCCTGTCAAAAGCATGTCCAAAGCTTAGAATTCAAGAAACATCAGAAGTTCTCACATGCAGAAGAGTCTGTCCAAAGCTGGACATGTAGAGGCCGTACTTGTTTAAGATGTTGCTAAGAATTTCTATCCGCTGTTTCTCAAGCTCCTGAATTATCTGTAAATAAAAATATTAAATATTATATATAAATATATGAATAAAATAAAATAATAATAATATTATGTCATTGTCCACAGGGCTGTTACAATAGCCCTTAGGATTAGACTTGACACTAATTATGATTGTTTAGTTGAATTAGTTGACACTAATTATGATTGAAATAATTCTAAAATCGATGTGAATGACCACTGACCTGGTAGCAGTTTTTTAGCGTGTTTTCCCATTTAAGACGCATCTGGTGGCCCTCCATGTTGATGTTGAAGTACTCCTCATCAACCTTGGCCTGCAGCTCTGCTGATTTTGTCAGTCTGTTAAGCATCTGGCACAACATAACAACAACAACACTATTCAAGGCTCAAATCACAAACAGGAGCCTGGGCCACTGAAAACATACATTTGTCATATTTGGGACAAAAACAGTGACTTCAAGCCAAAAACCTTTTGTTTTTCCTTCTCTGTGCAGATCTGTTTATTGTTCTCCACAAAGCTGAACACACCCTCATGCTCCCGTGTTAGAGTCATCAGTTTCTTCTTTACCTGTGTGGATTCGACATCAATGTGTTAAACACACGTTAGGTCTTACAATCATAACAAATGTTTTCTGGTATGTAGTCAGTATTTAATAAATGCTTTTAAATTTAGCTTACTGGAGCTCCACAATTTTTTTTGTCAATGTGTTGGAGGCTCGCTTTTGATGAGCACCTTGTTTTTACTCTAGTTAACCACTGTGACCAAATGAAGCATTCTCTTCCTTTTCTGTCTTTGTTTGAAAGTTTTATTCAATGTACAATTGATCAACAACAATCAAATCTCAGAGAAGGTGCAATTTACTCTCACAATTCTCACAATTGTGCAAAAGTACAAAGAGAACTAAAGAGAAGTAAAGAAGTGGTGTAAGGAAAGAAGGTGTTCTTAGATTAGATTAGATTAGATCCTCAAGAGATTGAAGAGATTACTAATACAGATGTAAGTCACACAGCTGTGGTTAAGCACAGTGGCAAAGAAAGTAGCAGACAGTAACATGTTGTAACCTTAAAAGCAGAGGCTACAGACAACAATATACCAACTTTGAGCTGTTCACTCCAGTTAGTGTTGACAAGTTTCCCAGTTTTCTCTATGGCCCCATCAAGCTGCATAAAAAGCAATGGTAGTAAGAAACCTGTCCAAACAGCCTTCTAGTAATCAGTAGCCTGGTAATAAAACTGCACTTTTATTTCGTACAGAGGGTCTGGACATTCAGTAGTGAGATTCAATTGCTGGCTTGGGGTGTTTAAGTCTCAAAAGACTGGTTCAGCCCCTGACTGATAGTTTGCCTTGACTGATAACATTCTAACTCTGCATTCACAAAGCCTCTACAATGAGTTCAACAGGATCAAATCCAGAATAACACTGTGGGGAGATGATAATCAAGTGGAAGTGCTAGGAAGGCATGGTCAGGCTAAGTTAACACTAGGAAGAAAAGAAGACAGATTTACATACTGGTCTTTTCCTTTTGGCGTGCTCATCAAGAACCTGGCGGAGTTCCAGAATGGCGTCTTGCTGAAGAGCATTCCCCAGAGTTCTGTGGAAACAACGGTCCAATACAGTCTGATGCATTACAAAAGAACAAACAAACAAAGACTTACCTATGTCTCTGAAAAAATAAAGGCTTACCTATGTGCATCAGCAATCGAGAACATTTCATTGGAGATCTGAGACCATGCATGGTATGTTGTGCTTAGAGAACAAAAACAGTGTTTTAGCATCCACACTTGTAACAAAACATAAGGAATTAGAAAATGAGTGGCTAGTCATAATTGTACATTCCACTAGAGGACCGACTGAAGTTACCTATTGCTGACCATCTCTTTAGAGGCTTTGATGAGTTTGCTAGCGAGCTTCTGCATTCCTTTTGCATAGTTAATCTCCAACTCAGACCTGCAATTTAAGCAACGTATCACCTTCAAAAGAGCCAAATCACGTCACACTATAAACAAAGGCAAGTCTCTCCAGTAGTGATTTACAAGACTCTTGGGAACACACACACACAGGTTTTATGACTCAGCAATGTCTTTCAAGAAAAGCTGTTCACGATCAAGCCCATGACATCTAATTCTGAGACCTTATGCACAGGCTAATTTGCATTGTGGCCTCAAACTAAACAACACTGTTCCCTTGTGGTTGTTCTGTTCAACCTTGTAGCCAGATGGCTCCTCTGCAATGTCTGCAAAGGATTTAAGGAGTTTGTGAGGCAGACTTTCTTTTTAGTGTTGCCTTCGTCAAAGTAATAAGTGAAAGAATAACTCAAACGATCACTGAAGGCACTTGGTAGTTGTTATGACCTCAAGGTACAACCCTGAAAGATTCCAGATTTGTTTCTTTTTGCTGTTTCCTCGCAAACCAAATAACTTGGGCTCATCATATTAACACACTGACAATCTCCCAAAGAGTACTGAGAGTGTATAGATGAAATGACCTACAAGAAAAGTAAAGGATAAAGCACCTTTGTTGAAAGACAGTCATCAGTTCTCTGCAGAAGTGTTCTCCATTCTTAGAAAACCTCTTCAGGTCCTGGTACAACAAATTGTACTACAAAAACACACATCACCAGTTGAGTCATTGTTTAAACCACATTTTGAACGACCATTGCAAGAGAGCAAAGCTGAAATGGGCCCTTCAGTGTCCAGCTGTGACACTGCATATAAACTTAACACTATAAGCTCCCTGTGTACTCATGTGAACAGCAGCTTAATAGGCCTATTTTGAAACACACTGAGAGGGAGAGTATGTGTGAAAGGAAAAAGTCTAGACCCTATACTCACAGTGCAACCACTGACCGGATCCTTCATCTTGAGTCTGTGGCCGTCTGTTGACTTTGCACAGGAAACTTTGCCCTCTCTCCTCCTTTCAAGTCATGCATGCGGAAGTCACCTGTGTCCCCCCTCCACCAATGCCAGTCACTCACAGGCAGTTCTCCTCGCCTGCCTTTGAAACCACTGATAGGCTTTAGAGTGAGTCAGTAAAGCACAGTGACGGCTCAAGCCATATAATTGTCATTTCAGTGGGTGGAGAATGGCTTATTAACTGGTGCAGAGTAGAATGACAGTATATTCAAAACATTCTGTGGCGTCTATGAGAGCTTAATGCAAGGCACTTTTTTCATGGCTTAGACTAAAGCGACAGCAGTTACATCAAAATGACTGTAATAAAAGAAAAGAGGGCACACAAAAGAATCATTGTGCTGGGATTTTCATGTTTATTCAAAATCTATGGCAACACTATTTCATTGTCACTGACATTTTTTAATTCCACATTTTTTCATAAAGGCAGAGAAATCCTGCCCCCATAAATACTGTGAACATTTTTGACATCATTGTAAACCGTACGAGTCGCCTCTGCACTGGCAAAAGTGCATAAAGAGTGTGTGTGTGTGTGTCTGTGGGGGGGGCCTCAGATATGCAGCAATACTGAATCTATCTGTAGAAGAACTTTGCTGTTTCAAAACACAAGCCCTAACTGAAGCCTTCACAAAAAAACCTGTCCTGGCAAACAAAAAACTGGGAACAGACATTACTGGTCCCTTAATTCATCCTAAAAGCAAACTGAGTGAGGCACACCATCATACCATCATCTGGCATTACTGGTAAGTGGGAGAAACTGTAATCGTTTGCTAAATATAAATGTAGATACACCCCATGATCAACTTAACAGAGACTTTAATTTGACAACTAGGACTTGGTTTAATTATTACCCTCACATGCAAACACACTCTGAATCACAATGACTTTTTGGGAAGGAGAAATCACTTCCATCCTTTTTGGCTTTTCATAATGCTTAGCATTAACCAAGTGAAAGTATGCCAAGATAAAAGTGCTGTGCAAATCATGTGAAATGAGATGCACAATCCTATGCAAGATTTTGCTCTTACACAAACACGGTCTCCATCTCCAGCCTAGCAATTACAACTCAGCTCGTGTCAACTTGATACATTTAAACCTTATGGCAGGGGTAGCAGAGCTAGCATATGCTAAAATGCATCTACTAGCACCTGCATCTACTAGGACCTCCAATTTCTTTGAACAGACCTGCAGACGGAACAGCAGATCAAATCCAATTAAATATAGGTTATAGCAAAACCACAGAGCTCCAGTGTAGACTTGCTCAGCAAAACGGTTAAGGAACAAACTATGAAGTGATCCATTTTCAATTACGATTGGGTAGAAGACAAACCATATAACCATGTTATAGTAGCGGACACACACATACATAATCACTGTTACTGATTTTCTCATTTACAGCATACTGGTGGTCGATGTGTGTGTGTTATTTATTATTTTAAATTGGCCGGTGGTGGTCTGTCAACACATAATAATTAATACGAAAGGTGAGAAGAATACAGAGGCTGATTGAGCTAAGGGACAGTGAGGCATTCCAGGCCAATCCAGTTTCTACGGTGCGCAGCCAAACACAAGACTCCTACTGAACGAGTTCACACTTTGATGGACAGGTGAACACCACAGCGGATGCTGCAGGTATGATGACCGTGCCAATTTTGAACTTTGACAGCAAAATGATTTAAAAGACAATGCAAAGAACCTCCACTGTTTGCGAAAAAAACAAACAGTATATACACATATATAAAAATAAATAAATACAAAGACACCAACGCAAGATAAACTTCTTCCCATAATTCCACACTACACAGCAGCATGCTTCATATGATAAAAGTGGAATGCTTTCATTCGCTGGCTAATGAAAAAGTGGGTGGTATCAACAATAGTGCAATGATTTTTTTTTAAAATCCCACTGCTATAGTCAAGGTGCACAAGAATGCAGGGAGAACAAAACCCCTCCAGCAAAAATAATGTAAAGAAAGAATAAAAAAAGGACTGAAACAAGGAGAGCAAAAAAATCAAAACAAATAAAAAAAACTCAAAACGATAGCATAAAACAAAACTGCATTCACATATCTTTATATAAAGAGCTTCCAGTACCAGACAGGCAATGTCGTTCATGTATTCACACGTTTAGAAGCACTGTCGGGGCCCCTGTGGACTTCCTCTCCAGTGCTTCGGAGTGTCTGTGGGCAGGTCAGTGGTCGTCGTGGCAGGACGTGCCTGACAGGTACCCGTTGGTGCCATGGGCCCCGTTGGTGCCGTTTGAGGAGTTGCTGTGGTGCTTGTGGGACGGTGGTGGTGCTGACTCGTCTTCGTCCGAGCTGGACTCGATGTCACTGCGGTCATCCTTTGACACCTAGAAAATGAAGGAGGGGAAAAAAGGGCCAACTTGTTTTCAAAGTTATTTTGTCAGGTCAGGTTTACTAATTAATATTCTATATTAGGACTCAAAAATATCTTGTGCTCTACACAGGATTAAGTGTGGAGCACTTTACTTGTCTTATCTTGTAATTCACATTCCACTTGTGATCATGAAGAGTGTATCAGAAAATTACATCTAAATTTTTTAATTGTTAGCCCCAAAGCTGTAATTCTGGGCAATTCTAGACAAACATAAATTGTCTACACAAAAGGTACTAAGTGCCAAAACGATTTTTTTTCCAAGACACTCAGTTACCCTTATTTTACCACTTATACATTTATTTCCATTCTGGTCCACACTTACATGTAAAGGATTCCATTTCCCAGCCTTGAGGATGATCAGGTTGGCATATGGGACAGAGAAAAGCAATGTCAGCACAAGAGCAATTTACAAGAGCAACACAGAAATGAATGTGCCTTCTTCCACCTACATATGTAAGAGACAGAATGTAAGTAACAGAAAGGGAGCAAGAATGATGAAAATAAATGGCTGCTTCAGTTGGTCAAGGTAAGGACGAAAAACTATAAGGAACTTGTTTTCAGAAAAAAATGACCAACATACAGACAGAGGTGAGGCATTCAGATTGTTTTACATATTTCATACATCAGTAACCCTACAATCCAAACCGGCATAAACAAAGATCAGGGCCACCTTGGCTAGTTGTATCCTTATTTCTCAGAGGTCTGCACATGACCTTGGGTAACCAATATCCAGATGTATTCTCTATGTAATCATGACAGAACTGTGAAGGGTAGAGTGTGGAATGGAAGGCCGAGGGTAACTTTGGCCTTACCTTGCCCCTGGATATGGCCCTGCAGGCGATCCTCACTATCAGGTAAGACCAGAAGGTGTGCAGTGCCTGCAGCAGGAGCAGGAGGAAATTGAAGAGCCACCAGGACGGGAAGGGGCCCACAATCTCCCAGCTCTCAAAAAGTGTGCTGTTGAGAACCCTGACACACAGAGACACACAGAGGAGGCTCATTCACCAGTGTAAGAGAGGAGAGAAAGATATGAATATGTTGTGTATATGTAGTGAGTGTGTGTGTACAAGATTTTCATGAAATGCCGTACTAGTGTTACAAGAGTTATACAGTACAAGGCAAGTGATTTAACAAGGCCTGCTGTACACTGCCATTGTCAGCCTTAGTGAGAAACTAATCTCAAATCCCCCTCTGGAGATCTGACAGTATTTGTATGACCTCGATGAATCTTCTCCCTCCTGCATTATTGAAAAGGCAAAATCCATTCAAGGTGCGCTGTGCGATGCCAGAGAGCCAGACGGCTCAGACTAGAGAAGCCCACTGTCAGTCCTTGATGTGGCATGCCTGGCATTAAAGTGATACGGAGAGAGACGTGCTGAGCATGGCAGACGTGCTGAGCATGAGCATTCAATGCCATGCTATGACACCCGCACCCTCAGTCTGCCCTCCCAGATGTAAACTAGCCCATTGAAAACACCCATAGTTGGCCAACTTCCTGATGCCAATGCAAACCACCTTCTCTGACAGAACCTGTCAAAAACCTCCCAAATCTCCCGAATTCACATGGTCTTCGGATATCATGACTGAAATCCGAGTCTTGTTCCATAACCGTAGTTGCACTAGAGATGGGCCTACTCCCACCAGCGTGTCATTTTAGGCCAAGATGTGAGAAGGAAGTAACACTAATTTGAGGAAAGAAGTGGAGAGGAGCACAGAAAGGCCCTGGGATGTCGGTCAGACACAGACAGACACAGACAGCATCAGAAGGAAGAGTCTGGACTGCTTGTAAGATGAGAGCGAGATCTAGGTCAGAACATTAGCAGCTGCTCGGCCTGCAAGCAACAATCCATCCACCCCAGACATCAGCTTCTCTAAAAGCAGGTAGACCGCCCCCCCCTCCCTCCCGTCAACACCACTCTGTGTCTGGGGTTTTAAATTGCGGAGAGCATATACACACGCACACCACCTCACTTTTATTGCTTTCAGTGGGACAACTTGACAGGCGAGTCCTTGGGTGTAGACATCATTTTAAAGTTTTGCTTTTCGTCTTAGTTCTGATTTAGTAGGAGCCTAGCCGAGGGATAAACATGAAACCTCCAGGACTCAAGCTCGGAGGAGAGGTAATGTCTCTTGCAGCTACAGAAACCATGGCAACAGAGATCCTGCAATGACACTTTCGCTTGCAAAAATAAAGAAGTATCAGACAGCAGTGAGACACCTCAGCTTGAGAAAGAGGGTGTGTGTGTGAGAAAGAGAGAGAACTGCAGAGAAGGCCTTCCTCAAACAACAAGGTCTCTCAAAGCAGTGTAAACATCTACACTACCTTGCCTACAATGGCACTTCACTGACATTGTGCCCTGCGTTGTTCAATCTCCATTTAAACTGGTTAGGATGAGTCATGCTATTGAATAACTATTTAAAGTGGGAATAAAAGATTACTGGAAGATATAGAACATAATACACTTCAAGGACAGTAAACAAATGTGCAAAACCATCTCCTAAATTCCATGACTACTCTCTAAAACAATGTGTGAATTTCTTTGAGAATCCCTTTCTGAGTACAAGTACAAGTAGATACAATGAAAACACTTCATTTACTACACAAACATTGCAAAATAGCCTCCAGGGCACACGCAGTGTTGTCGCACCACAAGGTGAGAGAAGATCCATCAGCACAGCTTCTCTTCATCTTTCTTCAAGAAACATCATCACATAGACACTACATGAAGATGCAGCTATTAAAAGTCCTTCCATCTTTGCTCGTCGGTTAGTGACGCTTTCGTAGCCATGACAACCGACCCCGCTGAGAAACGAGAAGTGGTCAGAGAGAGGGGTTTGACTGAGGAGACGGCGCCAAATTACAGAGAGTATCGGTTTCGTGTTTGGACAGTGAGGGGAGCTGTGGCTGAACAGGAGTGAATGGAGGGGGAGGGACGGGGGTGCTCTGCACTGTGTGCTACATGCTAATGCTAAGGTCCCGTGGGCTTTTAGTGGTGGTGGGTGCAGCACAGGTGTCAAGCCAACCCTGTCTGGGTTATTAACCGTCTGTCACCAGCAGTCGCCAACACCTGATCCTGACAGACAGCTTCACTTCCTGCACACTGTACTACCACAGAGAGGATGGACAGACTGTGTGTGCGTGCATGTATGTGTGTGTGTGCGCATGTGTGTGTGTGTGTGTGTGAGAACACAGAGAATTGAGGAACAAGAGAAGAAAATAAAAATGGAAAATGCTATGAATGTGTGAATGAAAAACCCCCCCAAAAAAACCCAAGTGTGTGGAAGCGCACGCGTCTGTGTGTGTGTGTGTGCGCGTGTGTGTGTATTTACAGTTAGAGAGTGATCTTGAGTAAGTGAGTGAGAATGAATACGCTAAGAGCTGATGACAGAGCAAGGAAGCGAGAGACAGTTATGCTTACCAGACAGGGAATATGCCGAGCCTGGAACTCATGAAGACCAAAGCAAAGATGAGAAATAGCAGGTTGCAGAGCTTCTGGCATTTGGCATAATTTGCCATTTTAGCTGCCTGCAAAAGATAAACACACCCTTTCACATTTGCACTGGAGCAGCAGTTCCGTGGTGTTTAGTGGTGATCACAGCCACAAGAAAGAAGAAACCAACTTAAATAGCACAATGTGTCTAAGGAATCCAATGCATGTTAAACATTTGCAGACACATCTGAACCTGAACCAACCAATCTGACCCCTTTTCTCCAGTCAGGCAATAGCATCTGGAGATGAGGGGTGTGGGTGAAGACATGCGTAACATGCACATGTATGTGTGTGTGTGTGTGTGTGTGTGCACATGTGTTTTTCGCACCCACCTCCAGGAGTACGTCTGCGGCGTCGTGGAGACACATGACCAGGGTGCCGACACGCACCATGTTGTTGACGTAGGAGAAGGTGATGAGAGCGATGGTGGCCAGGTGGTGCAGAAACATCAGCAGGAAGTCCTGAGAATGAAGCAGAGTGGTGACCCCTCAGACACTAGCTCTCACAGCAACTAGAGACAAACACATTTCTCAACACTACAACTACATACAATTAAAATCACCCACAATTTAACACTAACAACTGTGGAGCAACTCCTAAAACAAACTTTTAAAAGTCCCATTAAGCTACTGTGAAGGATGAATGTCTTGAGGTGTATTATACCATACACTACTTTAACACTTAAAGGAAAAATCCAGCGCCGATCAGCCCATATCCTTATTCTTTGAGGCTGCTTTGACAGGTAGCAGAACAACAGCATTTGTTACAGCATAGGCCGAATTTGCGAACTGGCAGCTAACGCTAACTGACGGAGGCACAGGGAAACAATACTTCCTTTACCTTATCGGTTAGCATTGGCTGCTGTTTCGCTATTTGGTCCATGTTGTACCAAATTCTGTTGCTCATACCTCAGCAACATGAAACAACAGGGCTACGGGTTGTAACACTCCGGATAATCCCTTTAAGCGATATCACAATCCTGCATTAGAAAGTAAGCAAGTAATGACTGACACTCAAGGAACAACAGAACACATTGCACACATTAACAATGGGCACCTCACTGTTGTACAATATAAAACACTACAGGTCTCTAAAGAGCAAAGCTCCACTAGTTTGGCCAGTGCACTGTTACTGCTGGGGATGAACAAGTGACAACGCTGAGTGAATGCTCTCCTGTTGCATCATGGGACAGTGGATGTCCCGCAGACAGCAGGCAGTTAGAGGCTTGCCCAAAAGCAGGAGGATGAGGATGTGGAAGTGGATGAGGAAGAAGAGGAAGAGGAATAGGACAAGGAGGAGGAGGAGAAGGAAGGGGAGGAAGACTTGCAAAGTGTGAGCTCTCGAATGGAAGCAAGACTAGAGAGAGATGGAAAGAGAGAGAGAGAGAGAAAGAGAAAGAGAGAGAGAGAAAGAAAGAGAGAGAGAGAGAGCGGAGGGGGGAACATACTGGAGCTTTGGCAGGGGTGTGTGGAAGACCTCCTTCAATGCGTGGTGTTTTTGTGCATGACAGAACTGAAAGGAGAGAAGAAAACAAACAAACAAAGAGACATAAAAACATGCCAACAGTCATCAGAGACCAATGAGAGCACGCAACGGCCTTCAGATCAGAGAAGTCAAACAATAACAGCAACCACGTGGCAACCATGTGGTTTGCATGGCCAAGGCTAAGAGAGAAAGAGTGTGCGCGAGAGAGAAGGAGAGAGAGAACAAAACTGAAGAGAGAGCAAGAGAGAGAGAGAGATGGAGAGGTGATGACAAAAACAGATGCAGATGCTGATGAGGGTGCATGCACGCTGTAGGTCTCCAAGCCTCCGGGGGGCAGCCCGGACTCAGCAGCGTGCATCTCACCAAAGCGAGCGCAAGATGCTGTCATGCGCAAGAGCAGGCAAAAGAGTCAGAGTTCCTTGTAGTCTAAACCCCTCATTTTACACTTCTTGCGGTCTGGTGCTTGCCAATTCTGGATTTTTATCTGTGTAACTATATGTGGTGGCATCAGAAGCAAGCGCATAAAAAAGCCTTGCTAAACAAAGTAATCAGAAGATGTGTTGATAGCTAAACAGCAAGGCACTCTTTCCCATACTAGACAGTCTCTGGAGGCAAGCACGCATATACTGTTTTATATTAGTTTTGCTATGCCTCCAAAGTCACGGCAGAGAAATGGGGCTGAGTGAGAGTCAGAAAAACCACAAGGCCAGGTCAAGGCAGCTAAGAGCCAGCTAACGTCCATCTATGAATTAGCCTGCTTGGATGGGGCGGAGGGGGATGGGGGTCTCATCACCAGGAGGTAAGAGTGGACATCAAATTATGGATATTACTCTGCATCAGCGAAATGGGGGCCAAACATGGCATTAATCCAAAGTGCTAACCAAACAAGCTACAGGGGTTATTGTCCGGGTTCGCATAGAACTGTTTTGAGCAGGTCTGACTTGAGCCAGACAGCGGTGGTGGGTGGATGATGACTATCTGCATAAATGTCATATTTCCTCACACGCTGAAATCTCTCCCCCCCCCTCCCCAACACCAGACAGACTGCATCAAGATGTGTTGAAATGTTGAAATCTCAATGAGAAAAAAAAAAAAAAAAAAAAACTTCTTTTGTTACCTTAATTTGTGTCGACAGGGACACCACTGCTACCGGCACTAACCTAAAGGTCCGGAGAGTTCTGGAGAATTTCTACAGGCATACATGATGTGTCTTTCATGTTGTTGCTTGCCTACCTTTCTCCTGATGTCTGTGAACTGTGAGAAGAGCAGGGACAGGTAGAAAGAGAGCTGCAGGGTGCAGTAGTACTGCAAGTCCACTGTGAGAACCTGGAACACAACAAGGAAACAAGTGGTAAGATAAACTACAACCCCCCCCCCCCGCCACACACACACACACACACACACATCAGACACCACAGAATCTCAAGCTGGAGGAAAAAGATTTGAAGTCTTGCCACAAGTCTACTGTGAGTGAATGCATTTATTATATGCAGATCATCAAAAGGATCATTAACCTGCTTCAAACGTCATCTGTAGTCAAAGAAAATAAAAAAGTTTCTTTCTTTTCTGTGTGGAGTGCTCTCACCTGATACGGATAGTTGTACCAGCACTCCCTGGTGTTCCACAGCCATGGGGCCTGGGGGTTCGGGGGGGTGGAGTGGGGAGAAAACAGGAGCTGGATATTACTACACAGTTGTAGGCAGCAGAGTCTCAGAATGACTTCCACTAACGACTATTAGTCATTAGGGAGAGGAGGGGGGTCTCAAGGTGCTCACAGATCAGTTTCAAATAAGTTTGGGGAAGAGTGAGTAATCTTACGTCTGTGAAAGCACTTGTTGGATTACACTGTGCCCATGCCAAAAAAACAAAACAAAAAAACAAAACATAAAACATTCCAAGACATACCACACCTCCTACACAGGACAGAAAATAACACAACATTACCAAAAATAATTCAAATTTGGATGAGACTAGAAACAAAATGTCAGAGATGAAATACACTAATGGTAAGAACACATCTATTTTTAATGCCATTGGTTCAGGTTTGGGGACCAATGTGCTGCTGTCAAGGGCATAGGCAACCAAACACTGTGAATGAGGGCTGATGAAGTGATACAGCACGAAGCTGCAGCACTGCTGTAATATGTATGTGTTTTCTGTCTACAGAGACAAAAAACACCACAAAGACAAGCTGCAGCACTACTCTAATGTGTGTGTATGTGTGTGTGTGTGTGCTTTGTCTGTCTATAGCCACCACTGAGACTTAAACTACATAAAAATCACCTAATGCGCTGCCACCTTATCTACCTGGAGGGCCTGGTACACAGAACTGGGTATTCTGTGTGAATATCCTTGAAAGACCTGCTCTACCTTTCCATGGCCTAAATCAAAGACACAGATAGAGAGTAAAGAGACTCTAAAAGAGATTTTTAAAAAACCCTCTTTAACCACATCCCACTTATGCATACACTACACTACCTACACTATACCATACCTGAAACTACACTACACACACTATACCACATCCCAGCTACACATACTCACTATACTACACACACACACACACACACACACACACACACACACACACACACACACTATACCACACCCCACTTACACCCCGCATACACTACACTAAACACACTATATCACACCCCAGTTACACACATACACACACACACACACACACACACACACACACACACAGGCACTGGCATCTCAGTAGCCATCCAATGCTCCTTTTGCAATTGCATTACGGTCACCATTGACTGCGATGATTAAGTTTAAAACATGTTTGAAAAAGTGTGCCCGCCTCGTCTACCAGCCATTCCATCCATTCCACCTTGATCATCACTGAGGTTCATTCAAAAGACCTTTATGCCAAGAATGCACATATTACATGCTCCATTCTAAATCTTGGAATTCCCTAATATGTGCTTTTTCTTACTACTAGTAATTTGTTGGCCACCTCTTTGCTCATATTCCCATTAAATATTGCCATATTGCCATTGGAAGTTTGTGCTGTAGCACAACATCTTTTGATTAGCCATAGACAGTAAATACATTAGCCACAACTAGAGTGGTAGAAACGTGAAACACGACCTACCGTCACAGAGTCAATCGCACTTTAGTCAAAAATTCGAAATTTCTTCCCAGGCATGTATACTCAGATTACTCAGATCTTCAGTTTTCAATTCAATTAGTAATACTTTGATTTAGATGTGCATGTACACATACTGAGTGACCCATGTAGGCAGGACTGACACTGTGCTGCTGCACACCTCCATGCTGTGTAGAACTAGACCAAGCACGGCAAGCAGTCTCGTACCAAAGTTGTCTGGACTCCAACACCGCCCCCCCTCCCCCAGGCGTGCTACTATTAATGAGTCCCACGAGAGACTTGGCACCGGCGGCTGAACTCATTCGGCAAAGTGCTTTGTCATGGAAGTTGCTTCCAATGAAGGAATGGGAGCCCCACCCACCCACCACCCAACGTCTCCCATGATAACTGCTCTCCGCACTATTTTTTTATTTTCACCGGCCCCACTAGGGTATAAGAACAGCACTGCACACATTGGAATGTGGCTGACATTCTCAGTGCTATCGAAGTTAAATAAACTGGCACAGCTCTGACCAAGGAGCTTGTGTGCCACGACACTTGTGACAACACTGACATATCACAGAAGATACACAACAGCATGGGATAAATATCAGAGGCTTCCCTTCACAAGATAACATTTAGCATGCATGTCAACAAGGCTTTCACACTGAACCAAATAAAAAATATGCACACATTCCCGTTCCTGCCTTACCTTTTTAAGAAAGCGGACTCCATAGGTGAATATGTAGAGGTAAAATGTGAATCTCCACCTGAAAAAAAGAGATAGACATGTCAGAGCAATCATTTCTGGTTACCAGAGTGACCAGTTTCCATGCCTCCTCTCATGGTATAAAACTTTCATTTTGCAAATGGCATACTCAGAAAACATTTAAAACATTACAAAACAAAAACACATAATGTTTTCCAATATACATTTACTTAAAACAATATTTACAGTGAAAGAGTATATATATATATATATATATATATATATATATATATATATATATATATATATATATATATATATACACATACCTAAACGACTCATTTTAATATAATTACATTAATTATATTAAATTATTTAATTATATTAAAATGGACATGATGTCACATGGGCATGTTTTCAGGATGGTGTGCTCTTTTAGTCCATGATTCAGTGGAAAGATATCACAGTGTACAAATCACTAATGCAACGCTCACGCCTCCACCTCCTTTGTGCAACAGTACAGCTGCTCAGCTCAGCTCAGCTCTGTTCTGCTCTCCTTGTCTCGGCCGTGCAACACGAGAAATAGACACGATGCACACGGGCTCACTGCATGTCAAATCCTCTGACTCACACAGGGGCTTGGCCGTGTGGTTGGAGAAAGCGACCAAAAGTTTTAGATCTTCCATCCCACACACACACACACACACACACACACAAACACACACACACACGTCTTCTCTTAACCACCCATTGAACAACAGCAGGATGAAAGATCTTATTTATTCAGCCAAAGTTTAGTTGCCAATGTTCCCTTTGGTAAAGGGCACTGGATGAAAAAAACAAAATAGAGAGTGCAAGTTGATGAACAGGGCTACAAAGAAATTATTTCAGAAATAGACAACCATTGGCAAAAATATGGCTTTTATCTGAGAGCCTTTCACGATCAGAGCAGCTTTGTTGCTTCTGTTCTTTTGTCTCTTGATTTAATATGCTGATTGGTTGGCAACCTAGGTGTGTGTGTGTGTGTGTGTGCCAGCCAGCGCTGTGACTGTGGCATGAGATGCCCTCTGCCTTACTAGCTGGATGAGACACGGGGGGCCCGGATGCCACCGCATCAGTGCCTGGCACACACAGCAGGGGCACTGCCAACCTTTGCCCCGGGAATTACATAACTCTCCAGAGACTCGCTCTCATCACAACAAACAAACACACACACACACAGATATTCAAACTGAGCCCATTCCCTATCATGGCAGTATGCACAGCCTGCGACACTGTGCGAGACACCCAGCTGGCACGAGGATTGACGAGAATCAGGGTGCCCAGCTCTGTGGTGCCAACCAGACAGCCAACTGCCCCTTCCCCGCCAAATTACACACCTCAGGCCTAACGCTCCCCAGGCGCCCTGACGCCCCCTTCACACACACATACTCACAGACCGTACCCACTGTGTGGTTCCCACCAGCGTCAGAATGCTATTGGAAAAGCCCCACACCCCATAATCGTTTCCATTCTCACCATGGAGACCAGGCCACCTCCAGTTTCCCCACATCAACCACAGTTTGATTGAGTGGCGAGTCCCAGAGACAGAAGAAGCAAGGAGAGGCATGGCATCATCAGACGCATCATTCGCCGCTACTGTAGTAATGTACAGATGAGGTCCAGGTGAGGTGAAGGCGAGGGATGTGGGTGCCTGATCAAACAGGATGCCGCACAGTTAGATCTCAGTGGTAAATCTCCACAACTCCGGCACGCATGCACGCACACACACCAGCTATGATTTCTCACCACACAGATCTGATGATCTACAGAAGACGTGATTGTTTCAGATGTGCTCTGCTGTGGTGACACAGAGACACAGAGAGAGAGAGAAAGAGAGAGAGAGAAAAACTTGGATGTCTGGCTGTCACTAAGGATCTGGCTCCAAACAAGTTGGAAAAAAAAAAGCAGACCACTTCTTTGTCACCCCCACCACCACCAAAGGCTTATCCTCTGTTCTCCTGTGCCTCAGCAAGGCCCACAGCAGCTCTGGAGGGGAGGTGCATTTGTCACATCAGGCTAAATCAATTGTGACCTTTCATAATAGAACAGCCAGGCAGGGCAGTGCTGCCCGTGACCACTGATAATGCTGCCGTCATGTCTACTCCACGGTTAAAGCAACGAACGCTCCTAATATCCTCACCTGCCTTTAGACTGGGCTAGTTGCTGAGCAACTGGTGCTCCAATGGGACTGTCTGGATGAAATAGAGTGTTTGCTGGCCTGTCACAAACGGAACTATTAATATCCAATCAGCATGACTCACTTAGATGAAAACTAAGGCTGAGGACTTGATGGTGACCATTCCCCTAGTTTCTCTAGCTGCTTTGAAGCGTCCATGGAGCTTTCATTAGAGTCCAATAACAAAAATTAAGCAGGTGAGAGAGAGAGAGAGAGATAGAGAGAGAGACGCCTATGAATAAATCAGCAGCTGCTGCTCCTTCACTGAGGTGAATCATTGAGGCAGTTAGATCAGGAGCGAGAGAGTGAGAGTGAGACAGAGTGAGAGAAAGGGAAAGTGGGAAGAGAGAGTCAGCCAGTGCCGAGAGCAACACCAGTCGCACATGCTGTGGAATGCAAACATTATATGGTGTTTCTATGGTGACTCAAAATATTACTTATGTTAGGTGGGTGGTCAAAAAAATGCATTAGCCAGTGCTGCAGCAACACAGTGGAGACGAATACAAAGGATTCTTAGAAGACACTGAATTGACTTTCTACACACACACATATTCATCCTGAGCAATATCACCTCAAGATCATTCACAGTCTTGTCATCACTTCCTTGAAACTTCTTAAGCAAACATCTAAAATTTGTCTCAATCCCTTTGCCTTCAGAAGGGCCTCAAGAAGTGTACAAGGATTTTTCACACTTCCCATATTTCCACAAAGCAAAACATTTGTGCCCTTGACTCACGAGTGCGAGTGAGTTTATATTCAGTAATCTTCAGGGAGGCTTTTTGGCCTAAAAATAAGACGGCAGAGTGAGAGAGAAAGAGAGAAAGAGACAGACAGAGGAGGATGAACAGGGGCAAGATCACTGCAGACTAGCAGACAAACCCTGGCTGCCACTGGGGAAGAGAGCTGGCAGACAAGCCTGATAAAACAGGTTGGGAGTTAAATGGCTCTGGCTGCCACCACTCAGGGCCCTCAACACTCCCGCTCCCCAAACAAAAAAAAAATGGATCCATTGGATTTGATTGGTGTAATGAAAAGACGCAAGCCCACAAATCCTACACACTTTCCAGACAAAAGAAAAAAACAAAAAACAAAAACAAAACCAAAAAAACAAAACAAAAAGAGGAAACTCTCTGGTCGCCGGCATCATCCCATCCGACACAAGCAGCTGTGAGGCTGAACACATTAATTACAGGGGATTACTGGCCAGGGCCTCACGCCGGGGCTTATTCAGGAAGACCATGGCGAGCCACTGGGGAACTGGGGACCGAGCAGTGTCACACTCATCCCATTGTCTCACTGTTATCTGTCCAACACCATGCTGAACCGGCGGCATCTGATTTGCACAGACACAAGGGGACTATTTCGGGGAAGTTTTTGGCAGCAGACTTTCTCTCCCAGAGTGAAATCAGCAGTGGAATTTTGGCTATTGTTTTGGGGCTGGCTGGCTGGCACTCGCTGGAAGTTAATGAGAAGTTTATAAAAAGAAATAAATCTGTTCAGAGGCTCACAGTCAGAGACATCCTGAAGCTCTGTGATGTTTATGTTCTCTGCGTTTTCTCAGGCGAAATCTGACCTTCTCAGAACCCACAGCTGGTGGCACACTGTCAGAGGCTGGATACTGCAGAACTGACTTGTCCAGTGGCTAAAGAAAACAAGCCTCCCTTGTATTAGTGACTTTTTGACTTCCAGAGTATACAACTGGGCAACTAAAACAGATTTGAGATGAAAATAATAATTAAAAAAAAACAACAACCCTGGTATGAAACCACCGAACCAATAAAACAAGCTGAAATGGGAACAGAACCCTCATTCTCCATGAAATGCATTCTTCCTGAAATGCCTAGCATCCTCGATGATTTTGCCACATCACATAAAGAATCCCTGGATATTCCGGTGACTAATCCTCCCCCAGACAAACCCGGTCACTCTCCCCACTCGGGATGGGGGATGGAGACTAGAGCTGGATGCCTCTAGGGTAGGCTTCTCAAACCGTCGCCACCCACTAGCACTCCGTGGAATGTTTATGACTAGGCTGCAGAGATTGTTTTTTGCTCATGTTTGTGTTAAATACAATGGCTGAGCAGCAACTACATGTATGCAAGCTTCATACTGTGCAACACACACAGACACACACACACAGGCTGGCAAAGGGCAGACTTGCAAGATGCCCATTGCCATGGTGATACATATCTGGTTAACTGAAACTTCCAGTGCAAATTCTCCCAAAGCCTCTTTGACAGTAATTTAAAAGACATTAGAGTGACTGTAAAACATCTATATTTTCTAAATTTCTCTATATTGACTCACCCTATAAGGACTATTTCTCCTAGACCTGCTCCTACTCTGATCTCTGGACTGTGAGGACGAGACACGGGACAGGGCTCACACCACCCTCAGCCATCCCTAGCACAGGGGACGGTATACTGGGCCAACTTGATATTAGAGCTTGGAATCACTAGTGGTCTGAAGATGTTATACTGCCATTCTTCAGGCTAATCTGATTGTGTAGTGCTTTCCCAAGGATCTGAGTCATGCCTGCTATTCCAGTAAAGATAATATTGCATTTCATTCATCTGCTGCACTGCACAAAATTGTCAGAATGTTTTTCCTTCCTCTAAGGTTGTTTTATACCTTTTGTCAAATGAATAAAAATGTTATTTATTGTCCTAGCAAACACCCACACACATTTAAGACATTCACAATTACATTCATTTGACATGAGATGACTTGCCAAAATACTGAGATTCTGAGTTGTATTGACTGCTTTCCTTATACTCTCCTTGATATGCAGAAATAAATGGACCTTTCAGTAGAATAGACCACAGGCCAAATTTTAGGTCCAAATAATGCATGCTCAATCAAACTTAGAAAACAGAAATGACACGGACTAACTAAATACGATCCCTTTGCAATGATCACCTCAAACCATATAAACATCTGCTGTAAGTTCATGTGGGCTGTGTGTGTGTGTGGAGAGGAGTAGGGTAGGGGGTTTCTTGTGTTTTTTTTTGTCTTTTTTTTTTAAAAGGGGCATTCCCTCACATGCTCTCGCAGAAGCGAGCCAGGGTGCTGGGCTTCTCCTGGTTGCGTCGCTGCCGGAACCAGCGCTGGATGGTCCGCACGTTCCAGTCCAGCTGCTTGGACAGCCCCTCTAACCTCTTCTCATCTGGGTGCTGGAGGAAAGGAGCAGGAAGTGGGGAAGTAAGAAGGGATGGAAAGACAGGAGAATAAAAAAATAGAGAGGTAAAAAAATATAAACTTTATAATTATTAATTATAAACAAATATAAACATTGTTTATAACATTTCATCACAAATAAACACTATTAAAAAATGGCCACATCAATTCTACTAGTGCATTATATGTCTCTACAGGGCACTACTGTAACCAAGACCGTACAATGACACCGTAACATGATAAGCAGTTCAGAAGAGAAACCCCACTGAGGTAAGGGCTGAGGGCCGAGATAAGAGCAGCAAAAGACACCACACGTAGCAGCATCTCCAGAGGCAGCCGCCTGCTCGGGCTCCTTCGCCCGAGGAGGTGAGCGACTTCAAGGCCGCGGCCGTCTCCTCCTGCTGTGCACTGCCGTGCTCAACATTTGTCAAGCAAACTTCATTCTGAGCAGGGGGGCCAAAAATAGCCACGGCCGTGCGTCAGCAGACGCAGGCACAGATAAAAGCGAGGAGATCCAGCCATCCCTGCCTTTCTTGGGTCCCACTGTTCACTTGATCGTTCGCTCATTCAGTCATTCATGCAGTCCTAATTAAGCATGTATGTGTGTGAGCGGGGAGTGTGTGTGTGTGACAGAAAGAGAGAGAGAGAGAGTGAGAGTGTTCTTGAGGGAGGGGGGGTGGGGGGGGCAGGTGTTGTGGTTAGCTTAAGTCTTATTTTGAAACTGACATACATCATGTTTCTGTGACTATACCCTGATGCCATACCTTGGTGATGGCAGTAAAGACCTTCTCCAAGATAGCATTGGGCTGAGCCTTCTGGGGTCCATTTGCCTGGATCTTCATACCCAAGGCACATGGTCTTGCAATGAACCTGTAGTGACAAACAGATGCTTTATCTCATGAGGGTGGATCATTTCTAGCCCACATTGAAACTTTGTAATTTCACAGCTTGGCTAAGAAGAATTTAATTTCCAAAAAAGATGGCACTCGTTCCTGTTTTTCTGTTAATTGCAATCCAAGAATTCCAATCTGTCGGTAGCTCTGCACTGTTGTGGGGACTCTAACTACATTACCTACATCAAGTCACAATAAAGATGACATGTTGCTCTGCATCTTTATCAAACTGATGGCTCGAAGATATGATAAACATCTCTGGGTCAGGGGCCAAATGAATGTCTTGCCTTTCCGTGGCAGAGATGACAAGCTGAGGTCCTTATCTCTGGATGATAAAACACACTGAGCAAGACATTCACATTCAGTACTTCAATATGAAGACAAAATGTTCTCTGGAAAGCAAGCTATAACCACCATATTTCCATCATAATTTGTTCAGGTTCTCTGAATCTAAATACAAAATCATTGAAGAGGTTCATTATGTCATGCTTTCTGAGAACAATATCCTCTTACTGGCTATGAGATTCATGCGAACATGTTTATCAGACCCGCTCAGTCAACAAAATAATAACCATGCACTATACCTTTGCACATGTGTAAAACATTCAACAGCAACAAGGCATGAGGCATGAAATAGATGCCTTCCAATATGGGCTGGTTATCTTTAGCCTGATGGACCAGACTCATCCACTTTGCGCAAAGAGTCTGGACACTCTTGACAGGAATACGTTTAGTTAATGGTGGGTTGGCACTCTGTTTGAAATTTAAACCTATTGGTTCCGTCTTCAATTTCGCTGATTGGATGCTAGAATTTGACGAATCTGAAGCCTTTGGAGAGCACCCTGACAGTACTGTGGTGAAATACAATATTGCGAGGAGGTACTACGGCGATGTTAGGCTGGCTATGTTTTCTTGCCTTCAAATCCAACATCTGAACCACAGCAGCAGTGCAACAGGAGGCTACTGCTGCTGCCTGTTCTCTTCCTGCTGCTGCACCAGTTGAGAACACGTGTACTGTGGGAGGAACCGAGATAAAGGACAAGAACACACGCCTCTTCAGGGCCGGTGCTCCACGTGGGGGAAGCAACATCAGTGGAATTAACAAACTACCCAACAAATCAAATAGAGGATTCTGTGGGATCTGTGTGTGTGTGTGTGTGTGTGTGTGTGTGTGTGTGTGTGTGTGTGTGTGTGTGTGTGTGTGTGTGTGTAAGAGAGAAAGAGAGAGCACAGACAAATAGACAGGTGAACTAGGGACCTCTTTTGTCCTTCACAAGGTTTCATACACTGTACCAATGCAGTTCAACTTCAAAGTGCACTCTTAAGTAGGTTAAATGAAGTGCTTGAGTAAGACCTCTTGCCGTTTTCATCATATTGCCGCCCAGGAAGTTAAAATGGTCCCAATCAGATCCTACTACAGGATCTACTGTTACTATGTCCAAATGTTTGAATGTGTTTTGCATAAGACTGTAGATTTGCAGTTGAGGTTAGGGAGTAACTAATGACAAACATTTTGGTATGACAAACAGACATTGTCAAGACCACTGCCACTGCACTGAATGGACCTATTAATTACACTGACATGCTGTCCCAGTGAGTGTGATAGTCCTTGCACACCCAGAGGCAACAAGGATAAACTACAGGAGGACCAATAGAAGACTAACTCAATTCAGCTTAGGCTGTTCCCATGTAGGGGTCCTAGGAAAAGATTGCAGCAGAAAATGTTATTATTACTCCCCTTCATCCCCCACATCCCCCATAGTTCCCTTCAAGGCCCAGTGCATTACACAAGCTATCATTTCAGCAAGGCCTCCTCTAAGATGCAGCTTGCTGACTTCCAGGGCTTTTGCTTCAGCCTAAGTGAGTGATAGGTCTGTGCTAAGGACATAACGGCTAAATTTGTTCATGCTGTAGAATCCAAGTCATTAGCACAAGTTGTGAACACTGTTAAGCTTTCAGTAAGAGAAATGGGAGAATACCAGTCAGCTAATTTGTTGCACATTTACTGTTAAAGAACAAGACATGCCATATGCATGGCTGTTTTGATGAACTGTAAAAAGCAGTGCTGCATTTTTCATGACAAGGGCATTGCCTCAACAATGTTGTGTTGTTTTATTTACTTCTGTTTACTGCAATACCATGGTTAACAGTCCGGGGTTTTGCACGAGGTCAATTAACGTTAGTCTATCCGAAACGCACAACAGGCCGCTGTATTACGAGATGTACAGCTAGCAGATGCGTTTTGTCAACTACTTAGGTTGACAAATATCTGAGTATGGCTTCATTATCATAAAGTCTCAATAGCCTGATATGTAGAGAGGTTAGACCAACAAAGAGAAGGGAACTTCTCGATATCTTTAGTTCTTCGTTGGCTGATCTATAAACACAAACTACAATGCAAGGACAATTAGTGAACAAGATAAGGCAAGATAAGCTGGAGTTTTCCACCACTTGATAACGGATGCCACATCCAACTATGGGGTAACTTGTAATTCTATTCACCACATCTAGATTAAGTTGTTATTAAAACAATTGTATACAAGGACTGCAAAACAATTGTTTGTCATTTGGGTAATAAATTGTCGATGAGGAAAATGGCTCTTTCTGACTATTTCCATAACGCGAGGTGAGAGGTTCAAGAAATCCTCAACGGTAACGTTAATAGATATAGATTGCAGTGAAGATGAACGAGGTGTTGAATGAGATACACTTCTAGGCATAACATTCGAAACGCTCTACTTCATTACAGGGTCGACAGGTTTCATACACATACCTTTCAAATACCAGTCGGATCATGAAGATGCAGAATGCTAAAGGACACGCCACATACAAATCCTCTGCTTGCGGGAAGGTTAACTCGTCTGTGTTTTTTAAGTCAGCCCAGGTTACATTGTGAGGGAGCCAAAATCTCTCGTTCCAAAACCATACCAAAATACCAGCCATGATGTTCGAGAGCCAGTCCAGGCGGCCTGTCTTAAGAAGTTACACAAGGTGCTATTAACCGCCGATGCTGGGCTGTAGCCTATGCTCCGACGGTAGATCTTTGCAGGTTTGTGTGATGATGGAATCAGTTTATGCACCGCCCGTTTATTTGGTCGCTCTCGCGTTTTCCAATGAAAGGAAGTGGACTCCGCTTTTCAGCCTACGATTCGTCGGCATATGTGTCATTCACGTAACAGCCATTTAAAGGCCTACACATTGATACATAGTTGCAAATTGGATACTGTTACCAAAAGTATGTGCTGTAATACGGTCTGGAACAGTGATGCCAATGAGCAGGTCCCTGATGATCTTTTGATCGACGCTAGTGCCTCCTTCTGATGGCCTGGACACACGTGTTAGGCTAGGCTAATGTAGGCCAAGAAGACTTTTTGGTAGCCAGCACAGTAGCTGCGTAGACTTTGCTGGAGTGGGAAGCTAAACTTCTGACATTTTACTATTACCAATCAGTGACAAATGGGAATAGCTACTCAGCTACTGTTTTTTATTCTTAAACATTTTTGTTGACATTTTCCAATGTTCCTTAGCTTTTTTATTTTGACACGTATCGAGCGCGTCATGAGGAAAAGGCAAAGCCAAATTGAAGTTTGGATTTTCTAGTGGTATCTAGTGGTATCTAGTAGTAAGATACCAGGGTGGCAATGAAAATGAATGTCAAATAGGCGTTTTAAATTTCTTTTATTTTTCTCACATATGACTGGTGCTTATCAGGAAAATTTTAATTTTGGCAGGATAATTGCACTGCTACTTTGAAAAATGAAATGACAAAAAGTTTTGCTTTGTCAAATGACAAAAGAGTTTTGCATTGTCATTTGACTCTTTTCATTATAATTTCTTTATTTGGCAGCGTTTACCTCCCAGACTAGAGCACCCTGGCGTCGGCTAAACCTATTGTGCCCCTGCTCTTTTGTCTGATGTGTCTAAATTATTCTTGCTGGCTAGCCTCCATTGCCAGTTGACCTGTCACACTTCCATTTTTTTGCACACAATAGGTCATACAGGAAAACCTAACCCAATAGGTCGCATGCCCATACAATTCTCCCCTCCCATACACACTTGTATATAAAGTTATAATGTTTACAGTATACAGCATTCCATATTACACACGTGCTCGTTTCCACTCCAAATAGCCTGTACATAGACCTACTGGCTCCATCTTCAGGCCGATTTTGGTCAACGCTTCCACAGTGCACGCAGCTTAAACTGATTTGGGATGGTCACGTTTTCTCAAAATACCATAGACTACAGCATTTGTATAGGGCTATTTCTTCAGTGGGGTCCGGTGAAAAGCTTCTTTGTGGCTAAACCACGTTATTAAGTTGGGAAAAACTATTAGTGAGGCCAGTATCAATACTGGAGCCAATTAGAAAAAAATTATGATGGGTTTACCAAAACAATGTTTGCCCAAGCATTGGGATTAATATCTATTAAATCGGTTACATTTGAGTGGATAAAATGGCACTCTAAACCTATGCATTTAAATGCAAATAATCAGATTAGCAAACTAATTTAAGACATTAACACAGTAATCACTAGTTAGTTGTGGGTATATCAGACCCTTGTCAATTAAGCCATTCTACAGAATAATCCTATCATCCATATTCTTTTATGTTTCACACAGAAAATGTATGTGACGTTATCCTCCGTCTTTCTTTTTTTATTAGTGGCTTCAATTACATCTTAGGTTACTTTGCGGATGGGCGCATCGCTAGCGGTACGCTATTATCAGAAGCAGACACACTTTTTACGAGGAGGAGAGGGCCGCTTTCTAGCTCTGAGAACTGTCAACCAGCTAAGCTAAGTAGCCCAGCTGCACAGACAGCATCATGGCGGAGCAAGGCGATCCTCCTGCTCTTGGCCACCATCCGCAACCAGTGCCGACAACGAGCTGGCCAATTATCAAGGAGTCTTACCAGCTGCAGGAGGTTATAGGTTAGTTGCGGGTTTAATGGCTAGATTGTTTATAAATAAGCATTCTTTGTAGGCTTAATAAGATCTTGGCAATTGTGAATGACGATGAGGGCCTACCGGCTTTTTCCTATGCAACAGCCGATGTTGTCGTACAAAGCTAGTGCTTTGTAATGCGGATGTGAGACACCGCAATATTTCGCATGCATGTGGTGAGCAAAGATTCCTATACGAGAAGTACTGTAGATATAAATGTTAATTTCAATGTCATATCGTTCCAAGGCGCACTGCGTGTGATTTTTTTTAAACCTGAAAGATGCTTTGACATAACATTCATCCACAGCCAACTGTGTGACTAACGGTATTGTTAGGAAACGTAATTGATAGTTTGTAAAATAATTCCGGGCAGACTATAAAGAACTGGGGTGTTCGTCCAAGCTTGGCAACTCGGTTCTTAAAAAAATCTCCCTAGTGACATTTCCCTCTGAAGTTTACACTGCCATAGGCTACAGCTTGCCATTCCGCCACCACCTGCTGTAAAATAGATACGCTACTTCGCTGATATGTGAAAATTATACCGTCTCCTTTGTTACAGACGCTAAAATGATATTTTATGTGAGTATCCTAAATAATTTAATCATGCCTATTTTATTAGACTGGTTTAACCTCCTGTCTTCAGCCTGATTGTCAGTCACGATTAGGCTACCAGCCTGGAATCGCGAAACGAGTAGCCTATCTATCGCCTTCTTACGCCTCTCAATTTTCTTAACTTGCATTGCTGCCTTTTTTATATTGATCATATACTCTACGCCCTCTGTTGGTTCAGCTGCAGTCAGCACACTGGTCATGTTTAATTTCCTCTAACTCAAAACTTTATTTCTCTGTGTATCGTGCCTTTGTCTGTCAGGTTGCGAGCCCCCATTTGCGCAGTACCTGGAGAATGGCAAACAGAATAACTGTAACTTGTTCTTACAACTATTTCTAGAGGAGTTGATTGCGAAGGTCCACAAGTTTGACATTTCACTGCTGATAAGTTCAGCACTAGCTACCCTTACCAGCACAGCATTCATAATCAGCACTGCTGTGTAGACAGATCCCCCCTCTTCCTTATCTGTCAGAAGCACTTGGCATTTTGTGTGTTATATGTCACAGGCTATGTTCTTATCACTGCTTTTGTATGGGATCTGTAGAGTTTACGTTGTAACAGTGTAATGACATACATTCAGTGTTATTACTTACACCTTGAATTAGTTTTGAAGACTTTTATGGTACTCTGCTAAGCCAGTTAATGATGTTCTCAGATCTGATGTATGGGACAGTCTGTGAAATAGTTTTGGAGAAATATTATCAGTACAAAGCACTAATCTTTTGATTATGAATTACTACTGTTTTTGGTCATTTTTGTAAACAGTAACACACATCCTTATTTACCATCATCACTATGCAATTACTCTGAAAATTCGTATACTTGACCTTTAAACCAGATCTGACAGCGTGAGCGTACAGGTTTTTCAAAAGTCCAAGCAGGCATTTTTCATTTCTTTTTTTTTCACTGTCGTCTTTCAGGAAGTGGGGCCACGGCCGTAGTCCAGGCTGCCCTCTGCATCCCACGGCAGGAGCGCGTCGCCATCAAGAGGATCAACCTTGAGAAATGCCAGACCAGCATGGACGAGTTGCTGGTGAGTGGGTTTATAAATATGGGCCACTTTTCTTCTCTCGCTGTGTTTTGGCCGGACAGATACCAGCCAGCCCTTCACCACCACCACCACCACCCCCCACACCTCCCTCTGGCCCTCCCAGGATTAAGTTGTTTCTCATTGATCCACTTGGTTGGGGTCCCGCATGAGGGACGGAGAGAGATCAGAATGATTAATGTGAGGACAGTTGTGCTCACGAGTGCATCCTGGGAGGGGAAATGTGTGATTAAACAGGCAGCAGGGCCAATCCCGAATGACTTGTTCTAATCACACAGCCGTAGGTGTTATTAAACAATGCCTAGCATGTCCTGATAGAGGACCTATTTTTTTGTTTTTGTGAATTCATTCATGTTTACATTATTGAAATACCATTTCTCCTATGCCTCCTCTCCTCTTCTTGTCTGAAAACAGAAAGAAATTCAAGCAATGAGCCAATGCAACCATCCAAATATCGTTTCCTACTACACTTCATTTGTTGTAAAGGATGAGCTTTGGTTAGTCATGAAGCTTCTCAGTGGAGGTAAGTTTGTATGTTGACAGTGTAAGTGATAGTGATCCCTTCTGGCAGAGGTGTCTATGATCATGTTAGCCTTGAACTGCATGTCATGCAAGTTTTTTGTGTCCACGTGAACATAATGCAGGATCAGTGCTGGACATCATAAAGCACACAGTCAGCCAAGGAGAGCACAAAAACGGAGTCCTAGACGAACCCACAATAGCCACCATTTTAAAAGAAGTTTTAGAGGGTCTTGACTACCTGCACAGAAATGGACAGATTCACAGGTAGGACTCACTTACACTAATCTACTCACACATACACTATTATACATTATACACAGACACGGGTAAATACCACACATCTTCACCTTACCTTCCTCAACCACCCAAACACACACACTATACACAGGATATGCTGACTGCCAGAAAGTTAGTTCACTACATGACTTACACACAGTATTTCTATGTTTGTGACAATGAAAATTTCTTAAATCCTTGGTTATACCACACTGTTATACTGCTTCTGTGCATTTAAGAGAAGCAACACATGTAGGGGTTCACATCGTTTTTTGTTGACATTACTTTGCATGTTGACAATGATCGCATACCACACAGAAAAATATGCAGAGCAGTGATTTTAGAGATCCACTCAATGGCATTGATTGTGAGACCAGAAACCTGTAAATGGGGGGGTCATGAATGGACCTCTGTGGACGTCATGGACCGGAAAGACCTGAACCATCAGCATCCCTCAGGGGTGTGCTGGGTTGTGACTCCAGTCAGTCCTAATGGAGGCTGACAGATGGAATTGATGGTGCCCCACTCAGCAGTAGGTCACCAAGAGTTTCTGTGTGTATTTGTCTCTGTGTGCATATATGTGTGTGTGTGTGTGTGTGTGTGTGTGTGTGTGTGTGTGTGTGTGTGTGTGTGTGTGTGTATATGTATGTGTGTGTGTGTGTGTGTGTGTGCACGCGCGCTGCTTTTGTCTATCTTTCCATAGGGATGTCAAAGCAGGGAACATTCTACTAGGAGAGGATGGCTCGGTGCAGATTGCAGGTTAGTGGTGAGATAATGTATTTTAGGGGAGAATTAAAAAACAAAACAAAACAAAACACTGTACATCCAACAGCACTGGACAGTATTACTGGGTTGGTTGGGAGCAGGCTGCGAGAGAGAGAGAGGGGTGGGGTAGGGTAGGGTGGGGTGTGCTGGATGGGTTCGGCCCCTGCTTCACTGCCTATATACAAGGCAGCCACTTCTCAGGGCTGGTTGTGAGTAGGCCATCAGTAACTCACAGCTTAACACAGCCCATTTCAGCTCAGCCCAGACCCAGAATAAGCCCTCTGTGTGTGAGATTCTCAGAGGGCAAAGACACTCTCTCTTGTGCATTTCCTGGCCATGGACACTGCTTATTTGGACATTAATTGGACATGTACATAGTACTGCTAGTGTCGTATCCTGTCATGCATTCACATCTTACTTTGTTATTAGTACCTTTGGATTTCCCTATTAAAAGTACTGCTAATAGAGATTTGATTTATTTGATGGGTGTTACTGTTTTTGAACAGGCATTTGTAAGTACTGCTATTTGAACAATAATTTGGATCTGTGCTAAACTGTTTGTGTATGTTTAGTGTATTTACTGGCCAAAAGAGAAGGGATGGGTTGCATGCTGCTAAACTAGGCTAAATTATTCATAGTGGTTGATTTTGCCCTCTCTGAAGCTGATGTGGTTCAATTGTGTATTGATTTTGGTTATGTAACTCTGCTTACTATTTTTGACTTTGACTGACATTGCTCAGTGGCTAGGTTCACAAATCTAATGCATGATAAAAAAAACAACATTTTGAAGTATTGTGGTCTTTTTCTTAAATATAGAATCAGTATTAATTGACTTATCTGAAAAAAGGCTACCCTATGTTTTATTTTTCTTAGACTTTGGAGTCAGCGCCTTCCTGAACACAGGAGGAGATATAACCAGGCATAAAGTCCGCAAGACGTTTGTAGGTACCCCGTGTTGGATGGCGCCAGAGGTGATGGAACAGGTAAGACTCATCAGCAGTGTTTGCTGTGAGCCTATTGTAGCACAGCATCCTCACCCACCCCCTAACGTTTCCCCCTGTGCTGCTGCCAGGTACGAGGTTATGACTTCAAAGCAGACATTTGGAGTTTTGGAATCACTGCCATTGAATTGGCCACGGGCTCTGCGCCCTACCACCGATATCCACCCATGAAAGTAAGAGACCGCATTCACTGCGCTTCCTGCTTTGGAGTAGTTTATCAGTGCCTTTGGAATTCTGAGTTCTTTTCAGACCACATCAAAAGGACAGATTATCAGAAAGATTATTAAAGGGATTATCTGGAGTGAATCAACTTGTAGCCCTGTTGTTTCATGTTGCCGAGTGCTGTCGGTATGAGAATGACAGAATTTGGTACAACATGGACCAAATAGCGAAATGGCAGTCAATGCTAGCTGATGAGGTCAAGGAAGTTTAGTTTCCCTGTGCCTCCGTCAGTTAGTGTTGCCAGCTGCCAGTTCGCAAACTCGGTTTACGTTGTCCTTACACTTACCGACAGCACTCGGCAGTCTCAACAGGGCTATGGGCTGATTGACTTCTTTAGTTGTGGTGCTGTGAATGACTTTCTTATTGTCCTGTAGGTCTTAATGTTAACACTGCAGAATGATCCACCGACCTTAGAGACGGGTGTGGAGGATAAGGAGATGGTCAAGAAATATGGAAAGTCTTTTAGGAAACTTATAACTTTGTGCCTTCAGAAGGACCCTGCCAAAAGGTTTGAACTACACTTTGTTCTTGTTTTGCTTTGCTTTCAAGTCTGTTGTGTTTTGCTAATTTGAGCTGTATTAGTTTCAAGCTGTCATCAGTCTTCAGACTATATTTTCAGATTTTAAAAGGTCTCATTAAAGTACAGCAGAATGTATTTAAAAACAGCTTAGGAGTGAAAGCTCTGTCTCTGAAGTGGATGTTCTAGAAACTTCCTCTTGGCTTCTTCCTTTTTTGGTGGCTTTGCATGATGCTTCACTCAGACTGAATTATAGCCAGCTTGTCACCAACTAGGTGAAAGGTCATTGCTGAATTTGTCCATATAACCCTGCTGCATTGGTCCCCCAGTTTAAATTGAACAGATTACCTGAATGCAGCCTCCTTGTTCCACCCCAAATCAATATAAAAATGCCATCTGACTGGAGAAATTGAAGTATGGGAACTCTCACACGAGCGCTAGTGTGAATTCATATGTCCATCAGCCAGAGGAAAGTTGTGTCATTTGTGGGGTTTGATCTGTGGGCGGAGTGAGAGAAGGCTGAATAGGCAGAAGTCAGGGTGTCTCAGGGAAGTCCTGTTAGAGGAGAGGGCCTCTGGGCTGTCAAAGGGACATGCATGTGTTATACACCTGCAGACACATGTGTGAGGTATGGAAATAATGCAGTGCTCAATGAGCTCATTGTAACTCTCTGCCCCCCTCCCATTCCTATTTTTCTATCTATTCCTACCTCTCTCTCTCCTTCTGTCTCTCCTGCTCCTTTACACACACACTCTCTCTCTGTCTGCCTCTCTCTCTTTCTCTCTCTGTATTTTTCTCTCTCCCTCCCTTTTAGGCCTACTGCAGCAGAGCTTTTGAAATGTAAATTTTTCCAGAAGGCCAAGGTATGTTTGTAAACCTCACTCAAAACCAATTCTACTTCACATCCAATCCAATCCTTGTGCAATGCATTCAAGGCTTATTCCTCCTCTCTCAACTGAACAGACCCACGACTATTTGATTGAGAAGTTGCTGTGTCGAGGTCCCAAAATAGCCCAAAGAGCGAAAAAGGTAAGGCCCTGCTCCCTCTCCTGTCAAGCAGACACATGCCATTCGATCCCTCATCCCCACAGCAGGAGCAGCCGAGGCAGCTGTATTGACAGAGAGAGAGAGGGTGAGAAAGAGAGAGAGAGAGAGAATATATAGCAGCTTTGTTTGGGGGAGTTTCGAAAGGTGTTGACAGTGCAAGATCCACCAAGAGCCACATTTACTGTCAACACACACTCGTGCCCACATATGCATACACACACACACATATGCGCACACACACACATACGCGCACACACACACACGCATGCACACATACACACATACACAGACACACACACATACACAGACACACACACACGCACACACATATGCATGCAAACACACATACACCACACACACATGTATGCATGCAAACACACACACACGCACACACTATCTAGGTTGGCCCTTTGGGTTGTAGCTAGCCAGAGCCATGCCGGGGAGACCTCAGTCATGCAGAAGGCAGTGGTGTGTGTGTAGTGTGTGTGTGTGTGTGCAGACAAGCCATGCGTTCAACACTGTCTAATGCTCCTTTCACAGCAAATAGAAGTCAAAGACAAATGGGCCTTAATAGCGAGCAGTTTGGTAACTGGGGAGGTGCACTTAAACACTACCATTTGCACGCTCTGTTGATTCCTGGTCAACGTTAACTGGCTGTGAGCCTGGATCTGATGAAGCCTCAACCTGATTCTTGTCTCCCTCAGACCAGGCGTGCTGCTCCCTTGCCCCTGCCTGTGGACTGCAACGGTGGTTTCTGTGCTAGCAGCTAAGGAGTTATTTACAGGGTTACTGAGGCCACTGAAAACCAGTATGAACTATGAGGGTGAATTGATTTGTTCATGTTTTCTATGAGAACTGAATATAGTTGTCATGGGGAATTGTTGCAGATTAGTGTACTTGTAATTTCCAGATTATTCACTGAGGATACTGCATTGATTTAGCAAAATGTCTTCATCTGTTAGGTCGATTGGGATGTGGTCTATATTTACCTGCAGTTTATGCATAGTGCAGTTTACAGGAAATTACTGTAGAAGTGGACCAAGGTCTTGAGTGTGGGGAGTTATTTTGGTCCTACAGAACACAGAACACAGTGATGCGTGTTTTGATTAGCCACAAGACATTATAACTTCAATCACTTCCTCTAAATTCTCTGAAAACAATAGTGGGTATGTAAATGACACAATGTTTCAATTCCCTTTGTTTCCTATGAAACATATTCAGTGGTCTTTTCTCAAATGTCATGACATGTCAGTGAAACTGTGTGGGCAAACGTTGCACAACAATCAGAGTGTCAGATTGAAACTTGAGGAGGCTACAACCAGTACTGCCAAAGCACATCCATTTTATCCATTTCACTTATTATAAGTCCCTGTGCATGAACGACTGTTAATATATTAATATTAATCATGCAGGCTTCCCTCTCGTCATGGAATTTCTAGAAAGACCTCCAATTTTAATACAGCCTGTTCCAGATGTGAAAAGTCAGGGAAATTGAGATTTTTTGTGGACAAAGTCAGGGAATATCAGGGAATTTTTGGAAATGGCATGTAGTTGTCCCCAAAATATGAGATTTATTTTCCTGCTTCCCTCTTAGTCTTTATCAGGTATCAACTTCTCTCATGCCTTGCTTGAGTTGTGGACTTGAAAATGGAGATCAAAGAAGACCTTGTTTTTCCGACTCTGAATCCAGGTGGTGTGTTGTACAATTATTTATTGAGAAGGTCATAGAAATTCTGCTTTTTAGACAGGGAATGTCATGGAAAGGTCAAGGAATTTAAAGTGTGACTTACACTGGGAACCCTGCGTGATTGAATAGTGTTCAAGGAGACTACAGGGAAATAGAGAACTTGGCTGCAATACATTACATTACATTTATGCATTTAGCAGACATTTTTATCCAAAGCGATTTACATTTTGTCCGTCGTCAATTACTTCAGGGCTAGTCTTCACTAGAGTAACTTAGGGTTCAGGGGTCCAGCTCCCATATTGTCTTCACAAACTAGTTAGTTAGTTCCCCCACCAGCCGCCTGGTTTCCTGTCTTTACTCACTTTGGCTGCATGGTGAGCGCACAGGCCACCACCATTCAGTTGGATGTCACGTGTTGGTTTGAGTGAAATACTCCCTGCCCCTCCCCCGTGGTCAGTGAGAGGATGATATGAACCCACACACAGCTTCTACTCAGCCAGGGCACAGGTGAAGAGGAGGAGGACAGTGAAGAGGACTGAGTGTGATAAATGCATATGATTCTTTTGTAAGTCAGCTAGGTTTCAGCAGCTGTTGGGATCAGATATCGATGTACATAAATAAACGTGATGGCTACAGTAAATGATGCCTTATCATTCACATGTGTTGGGTGTACATGCAATGGTAAGAATAAGCCTTTGAGTTTGCATATCAGTTGTCTTACAGGACAGGACATATTGTATTATTGTCGCATACAAACATATAGTGACAGCCATGAAGGAAATTATGCCAATATATCTTGGGGTGATAGTTTGTCTCTGTCACTTGGATACAGTTGATGAACCACTAACCTCATTTCCAAAATGCTCTCTTGACCCCCCTCCCAGCAATAGCACATTGCACATCTAAGCATCATTAGATTTCTCACTGTGGTTTATGGAAAATGACATGATAAAGCGCTTGAAGCACATCACAGTGCATAGGGGGCTTCCATAACATAGGTGCTCATTGCATCCTGACATGCTGGTTGAAAAACGTGACCCATTACTTCATTCAGTATATTCTGATGTCTGCATTGACACGGGTATTCATGGCATGTCTGGCCCCCACACGGCTAAATGCTAATTGACTGCATATGATTTACAGTCTGTTGAGATGAGTGGATGGCTGTTTTAATAACTGATTACTTCAGTCAATGAGCTTGATGTAGAGAATTACTCTTTTAAGCATGAAAAGCGCTGTTGTGCACTTGCATTCCTTTGTACTAGACAGAGAAAGCTAATGAATTCACAGCAGGATTTTTTCTTGGATCCTGACCTTGGGCTAAAAGTTGTGAATGTAGCACGTTTCAGGCTTCAGGGACTGAAGGTTTAATTAGTGGGGCTCATAGGCAGATTGGGACACGAAACCGAAGGGAAACCGTGGGAGAGAAATCTGCACTGGATATGTTGTGATTGTGACTTTTTGATCGCCTTTCTTTGTGCATGCAGGTGCAAGAGTATGTGTGTGTGTGTGCATGTGTGTGTTTTTGTGTTTGTGTATGTATAAATGTTTGTGTTGAACCAGCCACAGATGATACAAATGTGCCCTGGGTTGATGGCAAAGACAAAGTTGATTCATAAAAGAAAAATTAAGACATTTATTACAAGTGAATGCAGTAAAGCAAAAGGTTAAATGGGTTTACTCAGTTGCCACACCTAATGTAGATGGATTACGTTGCACTGTAATGCTGTAATACTGTAATGCTCTGTGAATTGCCTTTAGCATTATTTGAGTTTCATAAACTTATTCAGGATTTGTGATGAAAGAGGGAAATTCTCAAAAATAATTTCAGGAGGTGTAGTTTTGAACCAAACTGAGCTACCTACAATGATCTCTGAAATAAATATATACGAATAGAACAGCTCTTGTGAAGAAGACATGAGAGAAACATCAACCAGTGACCTTTTTCTGTGCAATGATGTAGCATATTTCAAAGTCAGACAGACATGCAGAGCTGTCTTGCATTGAAATTACATCTCTCTGCATGTGTTGCATGATGTAACCAGTAGAGGGTGACTGTGCCCTTTGATTGTTGATCCTGCCTTCAGTAGCAGCTGTGGGGGAATAATCTAAGATCAGGTTATCAGACACACGTCGTTGTTGGCATCAGCAAACATCTGTCAAGGTCAAGCAGGTGTATTGATATCATGCAGTCATATAAGATCCTGTAGCACAGTCTCTCCTTACTAAATCTATTAGCCTGTGTTTTATATGTAATGGGGTCTTGCCTAAGCCTACATCTCTGTGTAAAGTAGTCTGGTGTTTTATGTGTGTATGGACTGATGTTGTTTTTGTTCTGCACAAGGGACCTGAACAGATATCTTGGATCAGGGGTTCTGAGAGAAAGCATGATGCCCAGATGGTACATATATCACTATGTAGTGACTGACTGACACTCCTTTTTTTTTGCTTAGATGACTAAATAGCTAGGTGCATTAGATAATATCTTTGTTTGCGTGTGTGTGTGTGTGTGTGTGAGAGAGAGATTTTGTGACTGTGTGCCGTCATGCTGCGTTTTACTATGGCACCCGCTTTTAAACAGAGTTGCAGGGGCTCACTCAGCTCATTCTAGCATAACTGCTTTTCTCATTCATATGCACATCAACATTCACTGCCATTTATGCATATTTATAGCAGGGGTAAGTGTTATGCTCATTCAAGTGCTTTGCTCCCGTTTTCACTTGGAGGGGGGTGGGGGGGGTGGGGGAGGGAAAAAAAAGACTTGTCTTGTACATGTAGTACTGGTACAAGGGCTCTTTTTTTCGTGCCTGTGTCCAGGTGCGCCGAGTGCCGGGCTCCAGCGGTCACCTGCACAAGACGGAGGACGGCGACTGGGAGTGGAGCGACGATGAGCTGGACGAGCAGAGTGAAGAGGCCAAGGCCGCTGCCAACCAGGGCAGGGTGAGTGAGTAAGTGGGTGAGCGAGTACCCACATGCTTTTAGCACTGCTACTCTATGTGGACTGGATGATGGTTTCCTGACCCATACGGGTCCACTTTGGCGTAATTGGCGGAGACCATAAACACAATTTATGATGGTGTCAGCATGTTCTCAATGCATTCATTTTGACCATAATTATTTTTTTAAAGGTTAAACAGATAGACATACATTTCCATTACAATGTATGTCCATTACAAATCTTAAGGTATATTACACAATGAAGTTCAATTTAAAAATTTCCCAGAATTCATTGGGCATGAGCATTCAGATATGCAGTATGGAGCTTCATTCATCTTCATTTGAACATTATCATGTCTGCTAACTTTACTTCAGTCCCTGTTTAGAATGTGGGTGTTTGTTGTGGGTGTTGTTTTTCAGTTTGACTGCGGTAAGGTGGTGTAGTTGACTTTGTTTAGCTTGCTTTGGCAAGATGAGGGTGGATGGGACGTGTTTGCCTCTGATTGTAAGACATGATCAAAGGGGCCATGCTCCTTTGATAGGAGCCTCAGGGCGTGGCTAGAGTCGGTGCTAGAGCCCGGGAGGCAACACAATCACTTAACGAAGCCTCATTTTCACATATCCATTGTTTATGACTAGACGTGTAAATGACTGTATGCTGATTGCCTCTGCCTTCTTTGTTGCCACGGCTCTGGCTGCCTGCCTGTTAGGGTGGGATGGTTAACTGTGTTTGTCATTCCCTTGTAGTCTCCAAGGGTCAAAGAGGAGAATCCTAATGTAAGTTCTTGCTTGCTCGCCGGGTGCTGCCACCACCACCGCCGCCTCCTCCGTCTCCGCCTCTGCCAGCACATGAAAAATAAATGAAACCTGTCATCAAAAATCAATTACAGATCATTACAGATCTTTACCAAACTCACCCTTGTGAGTGCATAGCAGTGTCTTTCCATCTTCATTGCATGAATGTTTTCTGCCAATATTCCTGTACTTAGACCTGTGTAATAATTTATTGAAACCTCGTAGAGTCTCCATGAACCACAGACCCAGGACCCTCCGTCCTAACTTTTTCCTGACGTGTATCTCATATCACAGACCATGCTGCAGGATACAGAGGGCTAAGCAGACTGAAGGGTTCAGGCTAGGTTCAGCTCAGTTGAATTATCAGCAGCTGGCAGGAGGTCTGTGCTATAAGATACATTATTTGATTACAAATTTCATTGGCAGATTGTGTTTCTATTCTTACGCACGAGAACAAATTTTGTGCGCTCCTTCCCTCCCACTCTCTCTGCCTCTCCCTCGGCGTAAAAAAAGAAAAGAAAGGTTCATTTTAGGACTAGGTTGGGGCTTCATCCAGTCTGAATTTTTTATTTTTTTATAGCAACCACGCTGTTGTTTGACTATGAGCCAAGCTCTCCTGCCGGGTTGGGTTTTTAAGCTGGATGCTCTTCAGTTCTTTGCCCAGCATGCGGACCAAGTTGCATGTACTATCACTTGATTACAGACACGTTTTCTTTTTTTTTTTTTTTTCCTAGGCATAATTTTCCCTCTGTGGTCATCTACATGAGCATTTGTGCGCAAAAAACCAAACAAAACAAAAACGCACACAAGGAACGCTATAATTAGCACTAACTAATGTAGCTTTTCTCCCAATATAGCTTGGCAATGGTTCCAAAAACTTGTTTACAGACAACACTCACACCCTGTCATTACATCTGCTGTGATGTGATTTCTCTCCATTTGGATTAGCTACTGTGTAATGCCGCACAAAGGCATTGCTTGCATCTGGTGTGTGTGTATGGTTGTATGTGTGTATTTGTGTGTGTGGTTGTACTGTATGTGTGTTTGTGTGTATTTGTGTGTGTGTGTGTCTGTGTGTGTGTTAAAGGGGTGCATGCAGGTATCTTGGCAATGGCGTGGGTGTTAAACTCACATGCTCGCATAATCAGCTCCTTGGCTGAGGAGGAGAGGAGAGGAAAGAGAAAGCAAAGCGCCAGCACTGTGCCTTATCCGCGGCCTCTCTCTCTCTCTTTCTCTCTCTCTTTCTCTCGCCTTCTGCAGAGCGAATCCAACGCCAACAGTGTTCCTTTGGAGGGGCTGTCCATTCAGCATCCCCAGGTGAGGAGGGGCCTCACCATTTGTCTTGATTCAGTGACCTTGCTGCCCCGTTGAGCAACTCTCCCTCTCTCTCATTTTTTCTCTCCCTCTCTGTCACTCTCTCTCTCTCTCTCTCTCTCTCTCGGGCAGTGGGAACCTTTTAGCCATAATGACAGGGAGCGAGAGTGAGCTCCAGCCCCAGCGCTCGCTGCAGAGCTCTGCATTACTCATTTAAAAGCCACCAGGGCATTTTTCTCTCTGTCTCATGGTCAGAACCAGCCAACAGGAATGGGACTCAGACTGTGGCTCCCTCCACTGTGTTAGAGTCTGAGGTCGCTTAAATTCCCCCAAAATAAAACACTGAAAACAGAGTGAGATGCTGTCTTGGTGTGTGATCATATGTTCACTAGAAAGTTAAATGCTTTTCTCATTTTATGTTACTTTTTTTATGTTTTAAAAAATGGCTGTGTTATAATTATGATGCTTTCTTGGCTTTTATAATGCATTCTGTGTTCTCACAACACATTGTGTACCATTCTGTGCAGGAGAATATATGCTTCTTGACACAGGTGATATTCTATTCCCTGTTGAACCTCCTGGGCAAGCTCACACTCCATAGACATTTTCATCATCACACTTAGTCGACAGTGGAGTTGCTATCTCTTTTTCTGTGTGCGTGAGAAGCTAATCTCTTGTTCTCTCTCTTTGCTCTGCAGGTGCAGCCATTCGAGCATCCTCCTGACATCCAAGGTGTTGTGAACATGGTCCTCCGGCTAAGGTGAGAGCTTTGTGTTTTTTTTTTTTTTATTTCTGTGTCTCTCTGTCTTGTGTATGAAAATGAGTTGAAAATTAGAGACTCGAAAAAGGTAGTGGGTGGATTGGTGGGTGGATGGTTGATGGAGGAATTGAGAGTAGTTGTGATGAGAAGGGGGTGCATCTCCACTTTGTGTATCACAGGGAGCACATTTTGCCTCTTGGAGGCTAGGCTGAGGAGAAGCTGGAGCTCCCACACGCACACACACACACACACACACACACACATTTCCCCAACACTTCAACCATCCTTTTCCTTCTGTGCAGTGGGGTGGAGGGACAGTGGCAGAGGCGAGCTCTGAAATTAGGGTGTCATGCTTGACTGGCTCAGCTGAATTGGCTGACGCTTTGGAAACGAACCCAGGGACAGGATGAGGAGGAGAACTGGGGCCCCGCCTGCCTGCCTGCCTGCCTGCCTGCCTGCCTGCCTATCTTCACCCGCTCCCTTATCACTTCCCATTCCTCACAGTGTAGATCTCTGCACAGATCAGCTACAATCTCAGATTATGAAATGTATCTCTGTATTCTGTGTTGCCGAGAGATACTCAGGGTCCTCACTTTCCTTTCTATTCCTTTTCTTTGGACGGCGTCTGCCCACACTGAAACAAATGTATTTGTGACCTTCCTGGACTTGTCATAATAATTGCACTTTAGAACCACTTTAGGTATGGCTCTGTTTAGAACATGCTTTGACAGGTCATTGGTGGTTATTGTTGGAGTCTGTGGGAGGTGTGCTGCAACATTTGATTCCTTATTCAGGCATTGGTTGCCTGGATGTTGTGACAAAATCGAAAAGGTTTTAATTATAGATCATAAACAGTGGCTCTGGATTTTTGTCCTTGAGAAGAACCTTACTAACTCAAGTACTGTATTGTGAAGCATACTGCTTTTCATGAAATGTGAACACACAAAAGAACTGGCACTAGGTCTCTGACCTCATTTTCTGTCAAGGTTGTCATTTTTAGTCAACATTGAGTGTGATTCTAAGACTACATGCTTGCTACATTTCCAGCAGTTTCCCCCCACCAGAACCACAGAAATGCGTAATGTGTAATCTGCTTGTTTGTCTTGCTGATCATGCTCTACTCAAATCAATTTGACAATTTCAATAAGTGTTCATTTGTTGTGCTGCTTTAAGCCATAGAGAAAGGATTTTGTTTGTGCCTGTAAACTACTGACCATTTCCATGGCTTGTAGATTCAGCCTGAATACATCTACGTCCACTGTGCCCCTTCTGCTGACTCTGACAAGAATGGCCATTGAGTGTCATAGCAGCTGCTGCTTATAACATTTGAGGGGCAGCCTAATGCTCTGGGCTTCTTCCAGAGCTCCATTATAAGATGATCGTCTGTAAGCCCAACAGTGTTATCATTTTTACTGAGCACAGTTAGGGGGAAGAATGACAGGCAGGCACCGATGTCTCTCTCAGAGCTGTGCTAATCTTCTTGGCTTGGGGATGGGGGTTGGAGGGAGGTGATGGGTTTTAGGGGTAGGGTGGTGTTAAAGGACCCAGGGATTTGGGGAGGGGTGTGGTGGTGGTGGGGGGGTGTTAGTGTGCATCTGGCAATCAACAGAGCACAGCTTCTCCTGTTGCATCACTTCTGCCACTCAAGTCAACACCATCAGGATTCAAGACTCCATGGAGACCTGTTTAATCACCATTAAGATCTGCACTGTTCATCTGGCACTCAGATATTTCTTTATATAATCTCAGATTCCATTTTGATCCTCAGCACCGTTCCCTAAGCATTAAGATAAAGTTCCCCTAATCTCAGTCTTGATGGGAGCCTCTGTAGAGACTGAGTGCCGATCAGATTGTGAGCAGTTTGTTCCCTTGTTTGTGAGTGTGTGTGTGTGTGTGTGTGTGTGTGTGTGTGTAGAAGGGCAATCGCTGCTTTGATGAGATAATTGATAAGATGACTGATGACTGGTTGAGTGGTAGAGCTGTATATGGTCACACTCAGCCCTTTAAGCTGTGAAATTGTCACATGCGGTTGGGAATTATAGTTATTGCAGTGAAATGAGACCTTGCCCCCCCCCCCCCACACACACACACACAGCTAAGTGTGAGGAGAATTAATACTTTGGAGAGTTGAGTGCAGTGCAGTGCAGTGCAGGCAGAGCAGTGCTGAGCAGAGCAGAGCGTGCAAAATCACATGGTGATTACACCACAGAAATCTTAATCAGTCCTCCAGAGTAAACATGCACACATACTATTAAGCAGATTCACACTCACTTACTGCACACACTTTTTCTCTCTTTTCTCACACACACATACACACACACACACATCAAAGCCTATACACTATACACATTGGTTGCAAACACACATGCACACATGCGCACACACACACATACATTGATGCTCACACGTTGCACATACACATTTATTTGGTTGCCTGAATACAAAGACACACACACAGGAACCAGATGCAAAAAGTGTGTCTAGGGAGTGGAGGATCAGGCCGCCAGGGCTTTATTTTTGGACAGAATTGTCTCTCGAGCTCCGCAGTGGAGAGCTGTCTCTAGACTAGGCTCTGTAAAGATGAGATAACAGCTGTCTGCTGGGGCATCACCAGGCCTGGTGTACACACACACACTCAAACACACACACACATATATATATATATATATATATATATATATATATATATATATATATATATATATATGCACACATACATTCTCACACACGCATACACTCTTGTCAGCAGCAAGCCAACTGGAGCACTTACACATGGAACTGTAATTATTCTAACTTTGGCATGTGATTTGATGGTGTAAGCTCAGCACATGCATGTGACACTTTTTTTCCTTGTAGTTGTCTTCACACACAGCTTGTGAGTGTGTGTGTGTGTGTGGGCGTGTGTACTTGAAAACCCACAGTTCTTGAAGGTGTCCACTGGTTTCCCCTGCTCTTTGCAAACCAATTCAAGCAAATGCTGCAACATGGACGTCCCCCTTTAGAAACAAAAGCTTGGTGCCGACTTCTGTCTGCCCTCTCTTTCTCTAAAGCTGCAGTTAGGGTGTCGTTAGACTACAGCAAGACTATGAAGTGAATGCAGAAGGCAGACCCGTTATCAAGCAAGGCTGTGCCCTATACTGCGCTGACGTCTGAACTTTTCCCTTCAGCAGCAACATTTTTGCCTCTATTCCTCTCTCTGATGTGGCTGAAAGAGATGTTTGAATCAGGCCTGTCAAGTCCCCTCACAGACTCCCCGCCGTCGTCGCTGACATGCCTCCGGCTGGCTTTTTTTGCTCCGAATTCTTCTTCTAGGGCCTTATTTGCATGGCAGTGCTCTTGTGACCCTAGTTATTTCCGCACGCTGCACCGAGGCAGGTTTTTAGGCTCTTTCTCTTTGTGTGAAGGGAGATAGTTGACCTAGCGTTACATTGGATTGGATACGCCAAGGCGATACCTTTCTGTGGAGGCAGAATTAGTTGCATTTCATCGCGGGAAGCGAGCGCAAGAGAGAGAGAGAGGAAGAGAGAAAGAGACTGGCCGCAAGGTGCTTAGACAGACACGTCTGCAATGCAGTATTTCAGCTCAGATGCCTCCATTCACTAAAATACAACAGCCGACACTTTTACCTGGGGAGGAGAGAGCTACGGTTTGCATGTGGGCCACACCAGTTAGCATGGTGTAGTTGAGCATAAAGATATGGTAGCATCAGTGGGCTAGTGATCCATGTGCCTCATGTGATCACGCCTGAACTGTCATCTAAGTGTCTGACTCCAGGCTTATGGAGTTCTGATACTGTCTCATTACTGCTCCAGAAAGCCATGGAGCGCACAGCTGCTGAGAGAGGACCCTGACAAGAGGGTCAGGCAGTGTGCTGAAAGACTCTCTGGCTGCCTCTAAGTAGCTTCACATAGCCCTTCAACCCCCCCCCAAACCAACCTACTCTCTCTCCCACCCATCCCCACCAAGTGGTAGCGAGTTAACAAAGTGCCAACGTGTGATTCCCCTCCCCTCTAACAGAGTGAAAGTCCTTGCTTTTGAGATAGAGTTAAAGAAAGAGGAGAGAGAGAGAGAGTCTCAGAGTGGTTTTCATGGAAGTGGTGGTGGTGAGTACTGCCAGCAGTGCTATGGTGTGATGGCCACCATGCTTGGCAGGAGAGTGGACAGCTCCATGGGCTCCACTCAGGATGGAGGGTAGCAGCGGCAGCAGACGCTAAAGCGGGGATCTCTAGTGCAAGGGGTCCTCTGACAAGTGTGGGACAACAGGATTAAAGCATTAGCTGACAGCATGCAGGAAAACCAGAGAGAGAGAGAAAGAGAGAGAGAGAGAGAGAAACAAATCATGCATCACAGGGCAGAAAGCCACATCTGTTTTGCACTGCAGATCATCATTCATATGGAAAATGCCTGAATACCGTGTCTGGAATATTAGCTTTGCATCCACAGTATTGACCACCACAGATTCATCAGCAGCACTGCTAATTCTAATGCTAATATCAGACCATCAGTCAAATTGTGCTGCTCCACAGCACAACCGCAGTATTAACACTGGTTTCACTGCTGTGCCAGGGGCTTTCTAGTGGGAGGACAAAGCTGCCCTGAAAGAAAAGGACCTAATTGCTTTTTCAGAGTGTTACAGTCTCAATTAATTTTTTTTCTCTCATGGACACCGGACAAATAATGAGTATGTCAAGGCTATTTTTTGTTCCTCTTTTCTGTTGGCTAGTCAATTGATGGATCTCTGCTGTGAACATCAGTCAGAGGCCAGAGTCTCGCTGCTGAGCAACAAGCAGGCAGTCTCCAGCTTTGACATCCACTGCGGGAGAGATGGAGCGGTCCGAAGCGGTCAAGCACTGGGAGGGGGGGCTTTCTTTCCTGATTGGTGGTGTAAGTGTTGGCAGCCAGTGAGGGCAAACACTGGTGTCTGCCACAGCCAGAGCCTCCCCAGGCTTTCACATTGATCCCCAACGACAGATGCCTCTCTCTCACACACACACACACACACAAAGATGGGCTGAGGAAGGGAACTAGCCAGGCGAGC